>CAUJRU010000612.1:0-430382 GCA_963277665.1 Viscum album
CCCAAGGTAGGTGGTTTGTGCATTTCCATTGAATGTCCTTGAATATTATATGCACATTCCACTAATTACCTTCAATAGGGTATTGCGTGTTTACCATTTAACCCCTTTTGTATGCCTTCCATGCTAGTATTTCTATATAGATGATGTTTGAATATGGATATGGTTGAACTGTTATGCTTTGAAGGTTTTTCCCATGCACGTTCTGTTTATGACAGTTTGGTCATTTTTTCCATGGCTTCATTGTCTTTTTCCATGCCTGTTGTAATAGGACGGAGACATGTTTTTCTGAAATGCATGATATGTTATAGGACTGTTTAGCGACATAGTTTTTTACGTCTACATTGGTCACATTGTATTTCTATGCTGCCATCCTACACAGGGCTGTGAGAACCGGGTGTAGTGGACTAAAAGGAGATAGACCGAGTGAGCTTCCTCAGAGAGTCTTTGAGCATTAGGATATATGGGGATTTACCAAGTGATCATCCATAGAGAGCCTATGATTACATTTGGCTATATGGAGATAGACCGTGAGAGCTTCCTGAGAGAGTCCTTGACCGTTTTAGACTATACAGGGATAGACCGTGAGAGCATCCATAGAGAGTCTCTGTTTTGATTCTTTTAATCACCTCATTACCATAGGATATAGGAATTGGATTGTCTTCAAATACATACCATCAACTAAACCTTTACATAACATTATTATGCTTTATATTATTTCATTAATAAATAAAATATTTACATAAACTTAAACATTTATATTATTGGTTTTCCATTGGGATGGATTAAAAGAATAGTAAATCCAAGTTGAACAATATCTTTTTAATGGAAATGATTCATGACCTATGAAAAAAATATACTAAAGTACATCAACCCAGTACCCTACTATTAATCAATAAAGAATCATACTAATGATAGAATTAAAGTTTAAACTAAAAAACATGTTCATCAGAATATAAATTATTAACTAATAAAAATTTATTAATTAAAATTTCAAAAATAACCTATTTTTGTATTATATATATCACATACATGGGATCTCATTATGACCCCATTTGAGTATATTTCTACATAGTCTCAAAATTTATTATTCCCATTTTACATTTCCCATTTTTTATTTTTCGTAAAATGTAAACATATCACAAAATATGTGAAATTTAAAATGCATTCATATATATATATATACATGAATCAACGTATATTCTTTTATGGTGGATGTTTGTAATCCAGATATTCCCATAATGGTCTAATATAAATCCAAAAAAAATTGATGAAAAGGGGATGGAGGTTCATTATTCACATATTCATAATAGAATGGGTTCATCCCCTTATTACCACTAAAATTAAACTCTATTTCAGAAGAAATGGAGAAATAATTTAATAGATATCAATTTTTGACATCAAAATTGAAAAAAAATTCATATTCACAATATTAAAATCATAACCTCTACAATTTGGACTATGATAACACTGGAAATATATTAAAATTATTATAAAACATTTATTATTTGGAATATATTAAATAAATTTTCTTAATATTAAATAACATATAGTATTGCAGGTTGAAAATGATTTTTAGTAGAAAAGTAATTAAAAATATTCTGGTGCAATTTTTATATACCTTTAATAGAGATGGAACTGTATTAGATTTTATATAGTTATGAATTCAATTTATTTTATCTTTTAAATTTTTATCATTTTCATGAAATTATGTTGTTTAGATCATCATTTTGGATTTTAAATAGGTGATTATTTTGGTGTTTTAGTTATAAAAATCACTAAGAGTCATAATTATACATCTATAGATTAAGCGATATGATAGTATTTCATTATATAATCAGTGTTTTTTGTTGTTCATTAAATATTGATGTTTGACATCCTCACATATTTGGTGAAACATATATATATATATATATATAATGAAGAAGTCCATCAAGTGGATACATCCAAAATTATTTGGCTAAAGTTATGGCTATGAAAGGTAATATTAAGATATTAATTTATGTATTTACAATAAACTAATATAGATTACTTAGTATTATAGATGATCCTGCTATGGTATTGTAAATATAGGCTACATTCATGGAATGATGCACATGACATTGAGGGACAATCTCGATCAAGTATAAAAATATTGAATAGTGTATTCCCTATAGAATTAATTATTGATGTATTAGTGGATATAATCTATATTATATTATGTGATACATGTTTGATGCACTCTTTTTTGGGTATCATGATTAGAAAGTTATTGTTGTCGATACTCCAAATATTGGTGCTTCATGTTGGAGGAGATATAGAGTTGGATTGCTAAAATTTTAAATTAATGTGGAACTGGATTGAATAAATTAAATCTATAAATTATAGTTAATAGGAGATCAAAAAACAATTATGGAAGGTCTAAAAATTAAATGGAATAAAACTGATATTATGAGACCATGTTATATTATAATATTGACATATGGAATAATTCTATTTCCACTACTTGTGTGTATCGAAAGACCATCTTGATTGTGATTTCAAGGGGAATAAATAATATATTAATGTTCAATGTTGTAACTATATGGAGATGGGAAACTATTATAATAACTATGAAATGCTTCCAGGAAATGTGCTTCATCGAAGGCCAAGGGAGAATGAAAAAGCATATGCGATCACAACTTCTGATATTGATGTTTTCAATGATGTAGTGGAAGGTACTTCAATTAGTTCCCAATCATAGCCACATCTTTATTTTATTCTAGATCATCTCATTCATTCACAAAATCTTAGTTTTCCATGAAAATTATATTTTTCCAATTTGATTTTATAAGGTTGTTGTCAGTCAAAACTCATAAGGGATGTATCATTATGAAAAAGCTGTGTTAGGATGTCCCCATTATAGAATATAAACAGGCCTTATATGCAGATTTTATAATCATGACCATGATTAAAATTGATATATTCCTCTGTATTGATTGGAATTTCAACCATGATGTGAAATTTTATTGCAAGAAGAAGGATGATATAATTTTTGATGACGCTGTGGAATCATTTATATTTAGAGGGGAAGCATCACCATTTGATTCTCATCTATATCCACCCCATTAGCTCTACAGAACTGAATTATTTGGGAGGAAGGGAATGAAATAATTATGGGTGTTTAATGGAATTTTTCAATTAAAAATGTATATATTTTTCATGAATATGTTGATTTATTTTCAGAGGATTTAAAAGGACATCCTTTAGAATAAGAAATTGTGTTTTTCGTTGACTTAATTCTTAATTCTAGGACTATTTCAAATACCCCTTATAGAATGTCCACTATGGAATAAGATGAACAATAGAAAAAACTAGAGGAGTTGATTGCTAATCGAGTTATTCTCACTAGAGTTTCTTTATGGGGATCCACTATTCCTGTCATTATGAAAAAAATATGGACTTATGAGGTTGTGCATTGACTACAGTGAGATCAAGCCAATAAAAATAAAGAACCTATTTCCACTTCCACACATTGATGATTTATTTGATCAACTTAATAGAAACCAATAATTTATATAGATTGATCATCGACATGAGAATCAGTAGTTGTGTGTGAAGAAGGAAGATATTCCAAATATATCATTTCGAACCAGTTATGGGCATTGCGAGTTTACATCAATGCCTTTTGGGATGAATAATGCACCTTTTATTTTCATAGAAATAATGAGTAGAGTTTTCACCTAATATATTGATGACATTGTGATGGTATTTATTGATGATATCTTAATATACTCCAAAAGATGTGAGTATCATGAAAATAACTTGTGCACTATTATGACGACTCTTAAAAAGAAATGATTTATATGGGAACTTTAGAAAGTGTGCATTTTGGCATCAATATATTTCATTTTTTGGCCACATTTTCTCTAAGGATAGAATATCTATTTATCATGTGAAGAAAGAGAATATACAAGAATGGACTACTCCAATGAACATAACTATGTTTAGTAGTTTTATTGATTTAGTAGGTTATTATCAGTATTCATTTCATAACATTGCATGTTTGGCCATCCCAATGCCCAAACATACACGTAAGGTGGTTAGTTTTGTATGGAAAAAATTTGAGGACTATTTTTAAGATTTAAAGATGTTGTTAGTGAATGATATGATCCTAATTCTACCATTAGGGAATGATTGGTTTGGGATCTATTGTGATGCATCAAAAAAATTACATTGTTCTGTCCTTGTAGAAAATTATAAAGTTATTTCTTATGGATAATGGTAGTTAAATATTAATGAAAAAAACTATCAAACTAATGACCTTGAGTTAGTATCAATAATATTTTCATTTAATACAATGAGGCATTATCTCTATGCAGATAAATGTGAAATATATAATGATTATAAGAGTCTAAAATATATCTTCTCACATAAATAAAAAAACATTAACAAAATGAGATGGCTCTAACTACTAAAGTATTATGATTGTAATATACACTACCACCCAGGAAAGTAAAAAAATTTAGATGATACATTTTTCAAGAAGGATCACGGAGTTCTCAACAAAACGAGACTGATAAGTATCCATTGAACATGGATCTAGTGATAATGAACACAAGAAATTTCAAATATTGTAAAACATCATTACTTTTTCAATTCGATTACCACAAATATTTATTAAAATGAATAAAAATATTTCAAATTGATAATGGGATCCTTCAAAAGATTATTAATTTTGGGAAAGATGGGAAGTTAGTTAAATCATATGTGAAGTTGGATTTCTAAAATTTGGGAAGTGGCTTTGGGTTCCCTATATACCTGAGCTAGACATGGAGTAATTGGATGGATCCCATTGTTCGAATTTCTCTGTACATCCTAGTAGTACTATAATGTATATGGATTTGGAAGAACATTTCTGGTGGGACCCCATGATGTTGGGAAAGTGATGATTATCTATCATGATGTTTAGTCTATCAGCAATTAAAGGATGAAATTCAACATCAAGGAAGATTCATAGAACCTCTACATATTCATACTTTAAAATTGTACTACAACACCCTAGATTGTTTCACTATATTACCCAAACACCACGAAATAATGATGCAAAATTTGTATTTTAGACCGTCATTGGAAATATTCACATTTACTCACTATAAATTTCGATTTTCCTCTAGAGAAACTAGATCGACATAATATCCATGCTATTTTGAGAAATCATGGAACAACTCACACATTTTTCCTTGAACTTGATCCATGATTTACATCTACATTATGGAAATTTACTTAGAAAGAATTGGATACTTAGCTTTGGTTATGTACTTCTTATCAACCACAAACTAATGTGCAATCATATAGGATGATCAAAACCATATAGGACTTTTTATGTTCATGATCACTTGAATTTCTTGGTATGTGGGATCAGAATTACATTTATTAGAGTTTTACTACAATAACATCTTCTATTAATTTATTCATATTACACCATATGAGAAATTAAAGAGAAATAGATTTCATACACAAAATTGTTGGGATGAAATTGGACATATCAAGAAAGTTGGACCATAGCTTATGGTGGAAACAATAAAGAAGGAGATGAATATTCAAGGCCATATATATGCTTCTCAAAGTAGAATAAAATCAATGCTGATAATCAAAATAATTCAGCAATGGTTCTAGTGGGAGATCATGTTTTTTTAAGTATCCCCAAGGAAGGATGTTATATGATTTGGGATGAAAGGAAATTTGTTCCCTAGGTATAGTCCTTTTTTAAATTCTAGTGAGAATTGGTGCTATTGCATATCGTTTGACTATGCCACATAGAATTTCTAATATTGAAAATGTCTTCGTGGAAACATAATTTTTCAAACTATGCGATTTGAATTTCAAAAAACAGACATAGATGATTGGATTGAGTAAGATATTTAGAGTCTAATAAAAGAAACTCATTTCTTGGTGACTGTTAACATATGTTTATGAATAGTAATATGAACCATATAAATAGTAAATCATATTATTCTTATCTAAATGTTATAAGATAATGAGAAGTTGATTAATTATTTAATGTGATATAATACGAAAAATAGTTTAATTTTTTTTATTATTTGAATAAATAATGATTTAATATAAAAATTATATTAATAATATTAATGATTTTTTAAAAAAAAAAATTTGTTAATTTTTTTTCCAATTCAAAAAATAGTTTGGCATAATTATTGGGATTTTTAAAAAATACATTAATTTTTTACACATATTGAAATTCAGTAATTTACAATATATATACATTATCAGTTAAATTCACAATTCCTAGATTCATGGCTAATATAAGCACACATGGTTTGAAATCATATGAACATATTAGTATTCTTATTCATAAGAATAAATTTTGTTAGTTTCCTATGCAAAATTATAAAATAATGGGAAAACCCTCATCTCCTCCATTATAACCCCCCCATTCCATCTTCTCATAATTCCTCTCAATAATTATGCCTTGTATAAATTCTCATATAATATCCTCCAACAAACCTAGCCCAAATCAGGAAATCCTTGGTGTAATAAAAAGAAAAAAGACTCTCCCCTAAAGGGGAAGTCATGGAATATTACATCAAGAGGTAAAATGCTATTATAATTTATTTAATTTCAAGTTAATATAGTTTATTTTTCATTCCATTCCTCTATTTATAAAAAAGTTGTAATCAATCTATTACCTTAAGAATAATGGAATGTTTTTATGATATTGCAATAATTATTACTCATCTCTTATTTTCCTATATTTTATAATTGAAATGAAAGGAACCAATGATATGTGTAAAATTTTCTCATTCAAGAATGACAAATTTTAAATTTATTTTAGTGCCCTCAATTATAGTCATGACATAATTTTGTTTATTGAACTAGAATATAAAAAATGTATTATTACTTATTTATGACTCTAGATTCATTTTTTAAAAATGATATTAATTTATAAATCAATATGAGTTCTTCGTGATCAGGAACCACCAATTAACTCAAATAATTGTCATTAAAGTTCGGTATAATGAATCATCTTCACTCCCAATAGCCAATCTAAATTTGTAAACAAGTTATCCACATGTTGTTCATGAATAAAATAAAACTACTATTCTCGAAAACCACTATCATTCTACATGTTTATCTATACCTAAATATATGTAAATTGATCATGAAAACCAAGGAAGAAAACACTCCCAAATAATGAAATTGAATCTCTTAACCAATCAAAAGGCCTTGAATATACCTATTAAGGATTTTATACATTAACTAAATGTATATGATGTTATGAAATTATTAATTTATTAACATAAATTTGATTATTCTGGTCACTATGATCAAGTGAGGAACACCTTCAGACTTATGGTAAGGGTTTTCTACCGGAACCTCAATTTTCATTCAGGTTACTTTTATAATCTAATTTTCTCAATTAAATTCCAACTGATTAATATGTACTCAAATAAATTAATAGTTAATGTTATATATATGTGTTCAACCAGAATCATAATTTCATTTATGGGGAGTTATATATATTAAAATGATCTTCTATAAATTCTTCTTTAATTACAATTTTCTTTCAAGTGGAATTGTAAAAATTATTACTTATTTTCTAGGGAAATCTATAATATATTTTTATCACCAATTATTTTTCAAAAAATCACAAATATTATTCTGAAAATACCATCATAATTCACTTATGCTTTTATAAAGTTATTTTTCTAAACTAAATCTTCTATTCATAGGTATAGAATATTTATCTCTGTAATTACTCAATGAATTTATAAAAGTATATTCATCTATTTCAATAATAATTTTGATTATTATTTATTATTGTAATTAACATATATGATATCATATACTATAATTAATTGAATGTTTTATGATTAAGTTGACTGTTGATGTGCTATCTTAAAACCATTCATCAGTTTAATCAGAATTTGTAGTGTTTATGCTAAATGTTTGGGTAAGATAATTTAGGTTTCATATGTTAGTTTTTATATGAATTTATAAGATTTTTATGATTAAAACCATTCATATGTGGAAAAAATTTAGACATATTATGTGATGGGTGATTCCAAATATAGAAACTTAATGCATCAGTAGTAACATGAGAATAGTAGATATGTACTTAATTTTGTCCATTCCCAATTTTAGATATGGTTTTGGTCAATGCCTTTATCATTTTTAGAGGTATTGGTCGAGGCCTTCATGGTATATTTAAGAATGTCTGGAATATTATTTTCACTCATTATAAAGCTATAAATTCATATTTTATGTTGTAATTTGACAACATGAATACACATTATTATTATTTATTATGGCAATATCTACATAGCTCATAATCTATCAATAACATGTTCAGGATTTTATTTATTAATGAATTATTTTTCATTTATTCACCATACCTAATAAATATTTTTATGATATATTCTGATATGTTTTGTACTCTAACAAATCATTTTATCACAACCCTTTTTTATGAATCATTTTCTTAGGACATGAGGATGTTTATTATGAATTACAAATTGGATAAACATATAGTTGTAGATGTTCCTAATAAAACACATTTATTTTATTACATATTTTGTTGTAATATTGATCTTATTTATTTATATGGATTTCCAAATCTATAAACTATTCCTTACATATAGAAACTACATTTATGTAAATATGCCAATGTAATGAAATAATACATTGGATCCAGGAAACTGAGATCTAGTATTTACAAACTACATTTTAGTTTCGAGTTTATAACAATTGAAGACTAAAGATAAATAGATTATTTATAATATGGATGAGAATAAGAGTGGAATTTCAACAGTCATGTTTTCAAACATCAATGAAGAAAATATGGGATTCTTGAAAGTTAGGATTGTTATCTATTTAATGAATATTTTTTACAGTATATGTGAATGTTGATAAAACATACCATGTTCTTACTGGGAAACCAATATTCATTACTACATATAAATATGATTATAATAATCTAAACATACAATCATTGAATTCATCACATTTTCTAAGCCCTAATTAATTCAATAGAATCTCAAAATTTTATACATAACATGTTATTTTGGAAAATATATTTCATTAATATGAAGGGATTGATACTGTAATATAGTTGAGGTATACCACTATCGAAGTAATGTTTGAATCCTTAATGACACATGATTTATGAATAATAACTCAAATTTATTTATTTTTTCGGTATATTTTAAATAATTTTTCTTCTTTGTGAGTTGCATTTTATAAACTATTTCAGGATTTCTATAATTAGTGACTTCAATATTAAATGTAATTCCTCAAAATATCAGGTAGTATACACTTTTTAAGGATTTAATCTTAAAAAATATAGTTTGAACACATATAATTTATTATGATAAAGTATAATATGAAGAATTTGATCTCATGCTAATAAAAAATAAATATTCATCCCATAATGTATTCACTTGAAATGGTGAGAAAAAATATAAAGATATCTTTTCCGACTCAATTGAAAATGAACAATCATTAACTTCTATAATTTATGATGAATTGTATTAGTTCTCAAGGAGATTCAATAAGATATACATGATAATAATTAAATATGATAATTATTGTAATAAGTACATGACATTTTATTGTATTTTATAAATTTTATGAAACATTCATGGAAATGTAAAACTTCATTTTAAATAGAATAAATAAAATATATATTATGTGAAACATATTAAAAGGAAATAAAATTATAAGTATAAAAAGAGGATATCCGTAAATGAAACATAATATTTTTTTCATTATGCCCATTGATATCTAATTTTCCCTAAAAATTATATAACAAATCAAAATAAAAACATTATATTTCTTATTCAAACTGAGGTAAAATGAATTAATTAATTTTCTGTCGAATATATGAAGGAATATGAAAACAATTATAAGATGAAATAAAATTAATTTTCAAATATATTGTACTCCATATATGAATAAATTATGTGTTATAAGAAATATATTATGAAATAAACTCATAGAGTGCAGTATAAAATAGTATATATATCCAAATATATTTTGGAATCAAAATATACATTAAATATGTCCACTTATATTTGTACTCAAACTAATAATAAAATTAACGAGTTACTCATGTTGATTCATATAAAAATGTTTAATTTTAATTTAATAATGTGGCTTATTATACAACTCAAATATTTTGTAAAAATATATCCTTGAATGAAAAGCAGGACATAGGTTTTAATGGGCAAAGGCATAAACTGTATAATTTTTTTTGATCATTAAAAAAAGTTTGTATAAATTTTGATATTTTCAATATGGAATAAATTTTTATTAAAGGAATGAATCTTGAATTTTAAAATATATAAATATTATTAAAAATATTAATTAATGTAATATTGAAATAATATTTGGATTCCTGTGTCATTAGTATTTCACAGTACTAGATATATAAGAATGAGGGTACTGAAACCTCTATTAGGTTCTAATTCGTATATGAAATCCATAATAATTTTTGTGTAAAATGGTATATTAATATGTGATATTCAAGAGATTTGAGTAGAGACCTATAAAATTTCCCATGTTTCCAATGAAAAACAAGGGTCATGTCACCTTTGGGGACGTATTAAAAGGGTATATCAATGCAATTGTCTCAGTTAGTGAACCAAATTCACTAATAATTATAAAAAATATTATTTCAAAATATTGAATCATATCCTAGTTAGTACATCTCAAAATTTTGATGATGATTACAAAGTCTATTTTCTAATAATTCCTGTAATATTTTCAAATATAAACATATCAGGTTATAATAATTCCTAGATGAAAATGTATAAAACTTAGATGATCATTATTTGTGTAAATTGACTATAACCTATATGAATAAAAAAATATATGAATCATTTATTCTTTATAGAGGACATTAAAATTTTGATATTTATTCCCAGATAAATGTTATACATGAAGAATTTTATTTCTTATATTTCTTACCATATGTTGGATAAAAAGAGTATATATGAATCATTCTAAATTAGAAATAAATAAATACTACATTTTAAAACAATTAAGGATCTTTCTACTCCTAGACAATCAGATATTATAAATTTTTTTCTTTAAAACAACATCACTATCATTCTTTTGATGAAAATAATTTTTTATATGATGGTTGATGAATTTACATGATTTAATTGGATTCAAATATTCAGATAAAATTTTTAATCGTTTTTTAAATTAAGAATTTTTACAAGATAGTTAAAAATTGAGTTATGTTTGGGTGAGGCCGCAATTGAAATGAAATTTGAAATAACAAATTTCATTGATTCTATTCAAATAATTGTATTAATCATTTATTATGTGAAAAAAATAAACTTCCAAATATTGATCTAGTTGAAAGGAGGAAGAATATATTGCATTAAATTTATAGACTACTTTTTTGTTGATATAACAGTCCAATACCATTTTTATGATATGATTAACACAACATTATGTGGAATAAACATAGTTCCCATAGGACCATTATTGATGAAAAACAAGAAAATAAAATTAGTAATTGAATGTAAAAAGATTGAAAAATTAATATTTTGGATACATAGACTTTATAATTAGCAAAAAGAAAAATAGTGGCATTTTTTATCTTAAGGATTATGATGAAAATTTTCATTGATAATATACATATTCAAAATCCTATTTAGATTTTAATCATTGGTCATGTATTTAAACGGAATATACACATGTTAAATTGTATAAATTTATTTAATTTGATCACCTAAAAACTAAAATTATTGATATTAGTTATTCTTTGGATATGATGAGAGGGGATCCGACATTTAGAAAAAATGGATTATATTTTGAACATTATCAACAAAAACTTCCTAAAATATGGAATGCATTAAGAAAATTTTGTGTTGTAGAAATTTCCTATAACCAAAAATCCCACCCTTTATAAAATGTTTTTTAACCATGAAGGGTGATTTATTGTGACATCATAACATGTTAATGTTTTAAGACTACAATATTTATTGGAATCATCATTTTTAATCATATACTTCGTCTTAAATGATTAGGTATTTGTTAGAGAGACATAAAGGATAGTATGGATCATAGATCTCTAGTATTATAAGAATCATTGAGTATGGGGAGTTCATACATGATTACTTCTAACTCTGTGACTCAATTGTGTTGATTAGTGTGAGGAGGAGCATATAAATATTATGTGTTAATTCGAAACCACCTAAATAAGAATGGTGTAATTGAATACTATAGAGGGTTGAATTGGTTCTGTACAGTATTGAGAAGAATATCAGATAGAAACACCCCTGCTACATCATAGATAGTGGGAGCCATGATATTAAACTATTGTTTGTCCAAACCATAAAAATAAACCCTTAGAGCCCTAAATGAAATGTGAAATTACCATATTATCTCTTTATTTTATAAACAATATTATTTATTCTTCCCACATTTATTTTTAAATCCCTCAATCATGTTGAGAGATCATCGTATCCTTTCATCATAGGCATTGATGCCTCTCTTTTATATGTAATATTATCACACCTATTTATTTCATGTGGTTTTGCGAAAAGTTTGTGATATGATTTTTTATCTTCTATTTATGGATTATCCTTCCTTATATGATAAAATGTATATATGTTATAGTATATTCTATATTTAGTATATTAATCAATTTGTATATTTATTTCATATCTAGGATAAATTAGAATTAATATTATATGTTTATTCATCTACAGTCAATTTTTAAGTATTCTATACTATATCACTCAATGATTCTCCCACTTATAAATATTTTTATTCTAACACATTCCATAACCTATATGAATTTTTTTTAGTTATGAAATATGTTTTATTAATTGTTGGAAGTAAGTTCAATATTACTTATAAAACATGTTAATATTATTGGATGTGGGAACCACACATAGTATCACTCTATTGGATATATCCTTATTTTCATTAAACTTGTGAACCCACTATACGTGTTGGATGAAATATTATAAGGGATTTTAATTATTCCTTAATAAAAAAATAATTTTTTTATAGTATGGAATTTACTTTTCATTTGGACCCTTATTATTTATGTAAAACATAATTTAAATATTTGACCTCTCATATGATACTTTATCATTTATAAATTAAAAATAACTTTTCGAATTATATAGAATGTAATTATGAATTTAATTAAATCACGGATATAGATTAATTATAAAGTTTTCCAAATGATGATGGGAATTTTCCATGTTAAAAGAATAGTTATAAATGATATATAATTTAATCCCCAATAGAATGCCTCGAATACTCAGTGGCTCCCAACAAACTTCATTATTCTAGTTTCCAAGGGAGATACCCACCATCAAATTCATTCATTCTATATTTAGTTAATGCATTTCACAATATTGTACAAATGATTTATATGATAAATTTAGAAATCATAATTCCATATATTACCTACATAAATTTTGCTCAGTGTATTTAGGCAGGTGATTTAATGGATTATCTATTGCGTCTCTAGTCATTCACAGACAAA
Organism: Viscum album; assembly: GCA_963277665.1. Classification (NCBI taxonomy): domain Eukaryota; kingdom Viridiplantae; phylum Streptophyta; class Magnoliopsida; order Santalales; family Viscaceae; genus Viscum; species Viscum album. Next base: position 13,490 of record CAUJRU010000612.1, read on the forward strand.
TATTTACAAAGATAATTCTCCAAAAAAATGATTTTAGATTTTTCTCCAATGGAATTATATGTGTTGAAACCATTGATTAAACTTAGATTATTCAGTTATGATGCATGTTTATTTTCTATGAGTTGTTCTAACCACCTACGGTCATGGATTCATTGGTTTCACCTTCGATCATCCGTATTCATTTTATTAAATAGTTAATCATATCATATTCATTGAACTATAATTAATACAATTTACCTATTAATAGATATATGTCTTATGAAATATATACTTATGTTTTTTGTTCATTCCCTGAGGAACCCAATACCTACTCAATTATTATTTTTTTACTAAATAATATGACTAACATTTTACCTACACAACACTGAATTTATACTCAGATACAGAATTTTATATCTACATTGGTTATAGTATAGTATAATGTTTTCCTAGCACATTGTTTCGGTTTTTGATTGTTACCCATGTTTAATTCATAGTTTTAGTATAGGAAAAGTGAAATGGTATGACTTCATATTATTGATTTATGAAATTGGATGGTTTGTGGGAAAATAAGGCCTTGTGGTTTTGTTGGATTATTTTAAACATTATATTTTTTATATTTTTATATAGAATATAATGATGCTTTCATACATCCATTTTTTCGATCATCAGGACATCATCATCATTTTTATGGGACTAAGATATTACAATTACATGTTGGTTTATTATGTATAGATGATTTAATTACAGATTTTTTATAACCCCATTATTTCTTTCACTGATTTTATTTTTATCTGTATTATTTTATTTTTATTTTCTACACATTGAAATTAATTAATATTACACCCTGAAAAATTACAATCAATTCACAATGATTTAGAGGGCTCTTACTTAAAAGGTGTGTACATGTGGTCTTCGGTACAACCAAAATCTATTAATAATGAGTTAACCAATATAATATGTCACATATTTAGTATCATAAAAATTTTTCATTTCATTATTACTGTTTTGGGATAATAAACATGAGGCTATGAATGTGTTTGATTTTTTTTAATGAGGTTACACCTATGTGTAGCTAACCCATGCATAGGGGAAAATCCTAATACCATAAGATGGTATTTAATGATCCCATTTTTTTATGAATGGTTTGATGATTTCAACATTGTTTTATAGAACTAAATTGTGGAATTTATTACTATTGGGAATTTTATCATTACCCTTGGCCACATTTTGAATGGAGGTTGTGTCTCATGCATCACTATTGGAGCATGAGGATATGAATTTATTTCATTACTCAATTCCATGTATACATTTTATTTTTAGTTTCTTCTATATATTCTTTGGGCCCAAAGAGTTATAATTGAGGTTAGCCAAATGTTTCTTATCGGAATAAAGCAATTTGATTAATTTATGTGTTATAATCTACAAAAATAGTGTTTTATTGTTTATCTAGATTATGAAATATGTATTATTAAATTATCAGGATATTTATCTATGGACCATTTATGGAATGAGCTAAAAAAGTAATTGGTAATAATTAGGTGAATTCCAATTTAGTTTTATAGAGTGTTTAACTATATAAACTGCAAAGGGGGATCCATAAAATTAAACCGCTGTAAAAGTATAGGTATATTTACATGTAGTGCCATTTGAAATAGATAAATAATTGAACATTATATCTTGTAAATTCTAGAAACATCTAAATGGATGATAGTATATTTTAATGTGCAGATTTTCTTATATATGAAATGTTGAGTTCTAATAATTTAAATATATTGTTCTTCATCAAGTAAGATTATAAATATATAACAAATTTTTTGTTTCTCAGTATCATCTATTTGATATAGTTCTTAACATAACCACTATAATTAAGACATAGAATCCAACAAATACCCAAACCACAAATATTTGTTATATGTGATAGAATATTCTGTGTAGTGAACCCTTCATATTTTTCATGTACCGTGAAAACATTAATTCACTTATTATTGAGTATATATGGGTATTCACTGTAATAGTATTTATATACCACAAAGAATACTCCAATTCTAATTCTTGGAACGTGGTAATGTATATTCTCTATATCCAGTGGTGGATATCCCAATGGTAGTGCATCCTGAGGAATCATGAATATTACCAGTACTGGGAAAAGACGATTAGTTTGGTGAATGATGTCTTCTCTTAGTGAATTCTATGGACAGAGCTCAATGGCATGGATAGACAGCATTAGATTTGGAAAGAACAAATTACTATCATCACCCACCAACCATCTCTAGAGAGGGCGTAATCCAGGATACATAAACCTAGATACATTTCAACTAAAATATAAATCATATATTTTAGAATACACTTGGATAATGTGAAATTATAATATATTATATGAATCAAGGATCTACAAATCACTTGTAGGATTGGATAAACATGGCTAATAAGAATCATGATATGTTTTTGGGTGAATTTAAAACTGGATTATATGATTAAATCATTACAAATAATCTAATATCCGATTGAGTTGGAGAGTTGAGGCCCCATGTGAAGGGTAATATGTTTGTTATAGATGACACAACTCATTTTACAGAGCTTCAATGACTTATGGTTACATTTAAATGTTTAAAATTATACATTGATGGGTTTTTTGGGGAGGGGATAAAGTTATCCATATGATAATAGGTAAATATCATCATAATGAAAATTGTTTCATTGATAGTGAACTATGAAATTAAAAATAAGTACCAAATGAATCATTTTTAATGTACATCACATTGATCATCAACACTATGATAGGGTAATTCATAGATCAACATATGGTATCATCTAGAGGGTTCTATAAATAGAAGTGGTAGCTAAGGTATTCACATAGGTACCAATGTTAAATTATGTCGGTATGGGGGATAGGTTTGTGTAAAGCCTCACTATGATCGATACCTAATGTTTTTCCAAATTTATTTTCAAATGGTTTTTCTTCTATGATCCTTCTCATTGGTTATTTGTGTTCCTAGTTGAATAAAATCTTCCCCAGTCCCACCATTTTGAGAATGATATGTAGCTTCTCATCATAATGAGATCGAAAATACCAAAAGCCATAAAATATATATAGGTGGATGTTTTTTATACCGAATTCCTGTTACAAACAACAAAATAAGTGTTCCCCATCGAAATTGTCCAATTTTATCTCAAATCATAGGATTAGTCTTGATATATGCAGCACATATTTTAATTGAGAATCTTGGTGTTGGATCATCTAAAAAAGATAAATTATTATAATAACTACTTTTTTATTATCCCTCTTTGATATATTTGATTCAAATTATTTTATATATTTGTCTATCATAAAAATCATGGTGCTCAAAATTCAATTTTTTTGGGTGATGACTCAATATACTACATTGGGAGCATAGTTAGAATATGTATGCTAATGAAAAGTGTTCCACCTCAAGGTTGGTAGTTGTAATATATTATCAGAACTCTTCATCATCAAAATTACATTATTAGATAATAGCCATCATATGTACTTGTAATTTCCAAATCATGGTGATATTAAATATTATCATATTATGGTGTATTTCACATTACAGGATGGAGGTAATTATTTTTAATAAAGATAATGGGTTGTTTAGTTGAGTCAATAATGACCTAACCATTTCAATCTATGGGGAATGAAACCCTATATTGATAAAATATATATAGATGATAATGTAATAATAAAAATTGATTTCCCTTTATATGTATATGAATTCATTAATGTCATTGACATTGATTTTTCGAAACTACCTCTTAAAATTGAGGAGGATTTCTCCTTAAATCTTTTTCCACATGAAACAAATTGTCCATTAATCAACACTTGATGGATACTACTAAGTTGTAGGAGCTCAAGTGTAAATAATAGTAAATTTAAGATAAGGGTTTCAAATAACCTTATAAATCTCATTGGGGTTCTCCCATGCTTTCTACAAGAATAAAGATAAGACAATCGTTCATTTCATGAATTTCTAATTTTTGAACTAGATTGTTGTTAAGAACTAGTATCCACTATCGTGTGTAGATGACCTACTAAAATTATTTATAGGATCTTGGTATTTCAGAAATATTGATTTGAGTTCATTCTATCTTCATGTATAATTTAAATATTTGTACATACCCCATAAAATGTTTCAAATAAGGTATGTTCATTATGAATGTCTTGTTGAGTCCTTTGGTTTGATGAACACACACTAAAATTTTATAAGCATAGATAATTGGTTATAAATACCATATATGGATTATTTTGTTGTGTTATCAAGTATGAAATGTTATTTTACATTAGAAATAGACATGACCAAGCAAAGGAAGAAATATAATTTATTAGGTATATTGAGAGGGAACCAGAAATTTTTTATGATCCTAATGTGAAATTTATTTTATGGATAATGTCCACTAACTGGGTAAATTTATAATATATATAGGTTTATTTATTGTTCTAGATGAGTTTGGAGCTCTAGTGTCCTTAGAGAATCCTGATTTTTAGTTGACTTACATTGTTTCATGGGGATTTATTTCTATTTATTTGCATCATTTTGGGATTTTCATGCCTAGTAGCAGTGCTTACAGGTTTGACAATGAATGTAATTAATTTTGAATGGCCAAATTCCTATGAGATGACCTAATATATTTTGAGATGGAGATTAATGTAAGCATTTATCCTAATTCTTATAGATCAACGAAGAATATATACAATTAATAGTATTTTATATGGTATTAGGATAAGAAAAGACCTGTTGCAGTATATTTGTTTTCATAGATTATGGGAAGCGTTATTTGGAGGCTCATGATTGGATTTAAACTACTCTTGAATTTCCTATAGTAATATTGATTTTACTGGATTTTTTATTGGATGCATTATCTACTGTTATGGAATTTTTGGGTTTATTTGGACCAAAAAATACTCAAATACGTAATCATATATTGGGACTCAAATATCAGGAAGAGAAGGTGGGATTAATAACTATATTACAATGATTTTTCAATTTTTTATACCCCTATGGTGGAAAATTTTGTGTCTAATGATTCGAGTTCGAGAACATTAATACAATTAGCTCAATAACGCATTAGTGACTAGATTTTAATTGTCCTTTTTTATGAGATTTACGTGGAGGTATAAGAGAATACCACATAGACAATAAATATAGTTTTAGCATAATATATCCCATTCAACACTGAATGAAAATTACAAAGGTTTTTAGACCTGTAATGTTTTCCCTATGGGAGAGTGATTTAAGTGAGGAGCCACCTCCATCATAGATTATGGATTGGGATGTGTTATTTTGTATTCATGCTTTCATATGGGTTCCATGTGAATTTTTTTAGGAATTTATTCAATAATATCCTATTTTTAGTTCAATGATATAAACCTAGAATATAGAAATGTACTACCACATTTTACACTTATATTGGTTCCCATGTATGAAAAGATATATAGTTTTCATTGTTAGTAGATGTTACATCAGTCGTCATCTGAAGGTGGAAGCAATGCATCTAGTAGGCCATTTAATATTGTTTATCATTCCATTGTTGCACTGGGATGACGTCACAATATATTTTATTACTTTATTTATATGATCAAATTGATTCACTAATGCAATATGGGTGTTCATCGACAGACTATTAAAGGTCACTCACTTATGGATGATTATGTAGATATTCTTAGATGATTAACTGGTTAAAATTTACATCATTTATATTATCATACATAATGGTTTCAATCATACTATACAATAAAATAGGGATACTCAATTCATGTAATTGTTCATTAATGGGTGGTTGAGGTCACAATATTCAGCGGTACATCTGATTGCATCCAATATCCCAAAGACCGACAAGATGTCTGAACATACAATTCATGTGTTAGGTGACATGAAAATAGCATGAATCCTCAATTTTAGATGTTCTTGTGTGAAAAATATACATTTATAATAGGTTTCTTATAGTAATATAATTCAATAAACTATAATGATGACTCCTTATTATATCTTATACGATAGTTCATTCCCCTAACCTCTACATTAGTCATAGGAAGGGTATGTAGTACTACCTGGATAACATCTCATTTAGTATACATTGTAGCATATATCGATTAATCTAAAATGTATGGATAAAAATAAATCAAGGATAATAGTTTCAATATAATTATCACTAATAACACATTGAGTATGAGTGTAGGGAATGAGTTTTCTTTCCTGATTCAACTAGGCTGGTGAATAGAAGAATTTTGAATCCTATAAGGACACCACCTATATTTTTCAGACCATTTGAGATATTAGAGAGGGTCAGATTAGAGGATTAACATATAACACTCTATTAGAGATAGAAAATCATACATGAAAAGTTTCACATGGTTAATTTATTTCATTATTATTTTGATCTATCACATGATCTCCATCAAAGAGAGAGTGATTTTGATATTGATTTTTCTTTTATTGATTACACATCCCATATTATTTATTAGAGAATAATGATACATCGAGTCATGTATGTTCTTCTCGTATATGTGATATTTTATAAATAACATATATGTGACGTGTATTGGGATGATATCACATCATATATTCTCAGTGGCTGGAACATTTCTCAGATATTGATGAACCACCAATAGAAAAGTCATGGATAATTTTTTTAAAACGAAGAGTGTATAAAATACCAATTTTGAAGAGATAAAAGTGAAAATTTTTAGTTGGAATCATCATTTTTGACATTATAATTGTAATTAAGTGATTAAGAATGGGTCGGGGAGCTTCTGGAGATTTTTCAGATCCCAATCCACTAATTTTTAGAGAAATCAATTGATGCTCACTGTCAGTTCATGGTTTTTTGTAACCATGTGGCTCAACCATGTGTTCAATTAAGATAAGGTTCATTGACTGTTTTACCATTCATAGGAGGATGCATGTTAATAAGTGGTGTTATAGAAATTTTTCAATAGGTACATGAGGCCTACATGGTTGGGCCAAACCCTATTTCTAGTTACACCGTTATTGCAACATGGAATGTGGATCCACACCCTTGGTGCATAGTTTAAAGAAACAAGGTGGCCAAACCATGTGACCAATTAATAAGGGGAAGAATTACATGTTTCCCAATATACATAATAAAATAGTGTACTTCATTCTTCCCCTGGTTACCAGGAAACATCTCCCACACATTAAGATCTCCTCCTATACATTCAAAAAAGGCTTTGATTCATATCCTTTATCTATACTTAGACCATACCATTATTTATCACATTAGTTATCCAAATGGTATGTTCACTTATCCATTACATTCCATTCACAGTTTATCATTCCATCTACAAAAAACATTTCAAAATGGTCTAATATGCCTTATTTTCCATTTATTGATCATCTCCTCTATATTATTCCCCTCTAGGATAAATTTGATGCTCATATAGAAAGAGAATTCCACTTAAAATATAAGGTAAGCTGTCTATAACATTTCCCTACAAGTATCTATCATTTATAAATGATTCCATTATTCCAAGGAGAATAATGTCTATGTGATACATTGTAATTATAATATCTGTTTATTTATTTTTGGAAACAATGTCCTAAACTTGTTATCATACATGTTGAACACATTGGGTGTAGGAACCTCACTTAGGATATCCCCTTTTGGAGAGTCCTTATATAAATGAGCATATAAATCATAGTACATGTGTTTACTAGAAATTTAAAATGGAATAAGAATAAGTTATTATAATGAATAATTTTGTAATGGTATGGTAAATAAATTTCTCATGAATCCTTGTTGTTTCATACTACATGATTTAAAGTTATGAACCCTAATATAATTATTTCACATTTATAAATTAAAATGAAATGCTTGAATTAAATTTAATGTTAATGAGGAATGTATTAACACCTGAACAATGATTACTTATTAGTGTTGAAAAAAGATTATGAACATATTTATGTTAACAAAATTTCTAGACAAAACATATGCCTAGATTCTTATGGGAATTCTTGGAACACATAGATTATGCCACCTAGATTCAGTGAGCTGGTTACGAATGGAGAGACACGCCTTTAATTTTGATCTTTTTTTATTACTACATGATAAACTAAATGTATTAAAAATGCTTCATTGAATTAATATATAGAAATTAATATTTTTTAATTATGTCCTTCGATTGAAATTAATTTATTTGGACACAAGATGCATTGGATCATCACACTAGGCTCCAATGATGCATACACAATGTTTTAACTTGATAATACTCTAAGGAAGGATTTTAAAATTTTACTCCATTAGAATTCAATGGGTGTTAACCTAGTATTTAACATTGAAATTTTTTCGAGGTTGAATGTTTATTTACTATGAGTAGGCCTGAACTCCTAAGGTCAAGGTTTTATTGATTATGAAATGGGTACACTATATTTATTAAAATCACATGGTTACACTAATTTTATTGTTATACCATAACTCCTGCAAGATTTCTTATTTAGAGACTTCAATTATAGTATGAATCAACTAATGTTATTTGTGAAATCCATGATTTACGAAACCATAATACAGTTATTAATTCTGGTTGCTAATAATATATATATATATATATTTTATATCACAAAAATCTTTATACCTAGAGACTAGATTTGATAAAGATGTTATTGATGGTTCCCTATTGATTTTTAATTAGAAATTGAATAGTCCATTAATTAGAACTAATATAGATAACCTAGATCTATCTAAGGATACATGATGTAGTCTATCATTGGATAACTGATTAATGGGATTGGATGATATATTGGAGTTCAGAACAAAACATATTCATCAGATGAATCTGGATTTTAGACTTTTTTGTTTCATTATGTTTTTTATAGTATGTACGCATGTTTTTATGCTTATAGTTTTTGTAGATTATCATAAGATCATCATTATTTTTATTTTACATCAATGTTGTGGATACTAATAATTTTTCTATTTATGGGTGGATAACTTTGGTTTCTTCTCATTATCATGACTACTTCCATCAATATGAAGTAAATCAATTTGAAATTATTCTCATATCGTACACACTAACCAGAATTTATCATCTTCCCAAATACACACCCTTGTCCCTTGCTACTAGTCAACAACCTCTATCATATTCGGTGACATTCATGAGGTATTATGGCCAAACATTACTTCTATATTATGAGTGAAATGGATCAAATAATTATCTATTATGATTAGAATATGTTTTGGAAATCCAACTAACTTTTATGATTTATTATCTTAACATGAACAAAAAAATTGATGATTGATTTAGTGATGATATATGGGTACTATATAAAAAAATTAAACTATTTTGAAATGAAAATATATTTGAAGTTGATAACTAGTCCTCAAACATCACTATTAGTAATATATAATGGTTAAATGGAAATTATAATTATTATCATGGTATAATATTGTGTAGATAAGTTTTAACAATTAAAATATAATCGAAGGTATTTGGTATAATGAAGATATTACTACTATGTGTATATTAGAATCATATTACTCTGGTTATCATAGGTATTATATTTGAAAATTAAAATTATTTAGTTAAAAAACAATTATAATTTTCATAACAGTATTCTTATGGATGACATTTATGTTTCACAACCATCAAATTTGAAAAAGGTCTTCTTTTATGAAATTATTCATTGAAACATAGTAGTGAAATTTATGGACATTTAAGTTAATAACATTTATCTTATTATTAGTGGTTATATTATTTTATATTATAAAATAGTGTTTCCATACAAAATTATATCCTAAATGGTTTAATGAAAACTCATCTACTATGAATTTTTTATTAAAATTTTTACGATATTATTTTTAATTCACATAAGGATTATATTTATAAATATATTTCAAATATCCTGACAAATAAATTTAACATGAGAATTAAGTGTGTGTTAAATTTCATTAAAATATATAAAATAAAACAAATAGACTACCAAAATAATTATAATAATAGAAAATATTTATATGAACCATATATAAAGCCCAAAATTCATAAATTTAATGTTTTTAAAAAACATATTATGAGTTCTATAGAAAAAAATAATTTAGATGAAGCTGGATAACTTTATAGAAAAAAGTTATATGAAATAATAACTAGGATCCTATTTAATCTAACAAAAACTACTGTATATATTATGTTTCCATGAGGTCATCATGATTTATTTTAGAAAAATACAAAACAATATCATTTAATGGATAAATTTTTTTTCAGGTTTTTGGATGGTACTAAATATTTATCTGCATATTTTCCAAAAACAATTATATTTTATATCAAATAATATTCATATATGTATTTTGGAAACATTTTACTATAAAGAAATTGTACAGAAAGAACATACTCTATCATAAAAATTGTCCATATTCATGATTCATTAAAAACATTTAATTTCAATATCAACTAACAAAACTAAATACATAGCTATTATATGTTTTTGTTCACATGATTTGAGGATCAAAAAAAACTATGTGGAAAATAGATTTAATTTTTTATTATGATCTAATCAAATTTGATTCCACTAGATTCAAAGAATATTTATCAACATACAATAATCCATTTTATAAATATGAATATAGATTTTTTGAACCAATTAACAATAGATCATATTCATAGTGAGGATATTTGTTAATAATTAATTTATAATACAAATCCTTTGAGTGATATATATATATAATGACTTTTCTAAATGAATTAATAAATTATATAAAGACTGAATAAGGCTTATTTTAATGAATTTTAATATATTTATCTTGGCCTAAACATTAAATTTTCATTTATTTTACTAATTTTATTTTATTTTTGTTTGTAATAATTTTTTAATAAATAATTAAATTATTTTATTTACCATATAATCTAATTATTTGGTATATTTAATTATTAATAATATCTATCAGTCAATACCGTTATGGATTCTCATTTTTCATTGGACACCAAACAATTTCGATTAAAAAATATTATGATATTTATTTTCCTATTCGGTCAAAATATTATCACTAATACTAAATCCATAAAACATAAAATATTCAATCATTATAAATAGTGTAATATAATAAAATGGATGACTGTGGTATTGGTATTTTTTGATATTAAGGATAAGACCACAAGTTCTGAGCATTTTGTTCTTCCATATAAAGAAGTATATTTTGTTTTGATGAATCACACTACCTTTACTGAATAATGTTATTAATTTTCAATGTAAGGAATTTGATTTTGATGAAAATGGAATAGTGATATTATATTATAATGATTTTAATAATTTTCAATGATATTAAATGTGTAATATTATTAATAAATTTGCGTTTTTCTATTTCAAGATTAATAAAAAATACATATAATGTTAATATTTCAAAATTGATTGATTTTTTCTCTCCAATCATTAATAATTATTCATTTTCATTCAGATGATAAAATATGACATTTCATTCAATCTAGTGGATCAGATTATTTGCCTTTTGGTAAGCCACACTATCATGAAAAATATAGTGACAAACATACAAGGAGTGAAAAAGGTTTGGTGAATATTCATTAAAAATGTAATAGAGCATCGAGATAGACATTATTAAATAATCACATTATAGATATGGTTCATATCTCTCTTATAAAGGAATAATAAAAAAACCTAAAATTATACATGATGTGATATGTTTAACTTTGTGTTAGTGAATAATGAAATTTTATTTTACCTATATGGTCAGTCATTGAATAATTTATTTTAAAGGAAATAGATAAAATTAAATAAGTTACGGGATTTGATATTTCATACCAAATCCATTATGTACGTTGGTAAATTATAATGTTTTTGAATCATTTATAATGATTACTTATGAAAATAATAAATAAATTATATTTAAGGGGAGGATGAAGATGTTTTGGATTATAACATTGAATGGGGTCAAATCGAGAATCCTTGAGATTCTAATTAAATCCAATTTTATTCTCTTGTGGAGATGTCTAGAGAGGGGAAATAGTGTTTGAACTACCTTCTTCTATGTTTGATACACTTACCCAACCTATTTATGAAACAATATTAATTTATGTCCCAAAGTCTACTGATGTTCTAAGGTACAAATTTGAAGAACAGAGACCGACCATACATGATGTTGATATATGTATAGATGATGCTATAACTTTGGAGGTATATCAATACATCAGAGATACATATTGTAGTAAATGATATATTTTTTTATTAAGATGTATAAAAAAGAATATGTTGGTAAAATGTATGATGTACATGATATAGTAACGACTAAATATACATGATCTGTTATTAGAGATTCTAGAGATAATAAATTCCATTAATTGACATTATCTGGGAATGATCCATGTATATGAGATCAAATTCTAGACTCACAATTTTGAAACATTAAACATCCTATGATTTAAATAAATTGTCATCCTTTATCAAATGAAATCTGAAGATGAGTTGGTGTGGAAAAATTTATTTCTATTGAGAATGATTTTAGAGCATCTTTTTTATGATAAATTTAGAAATTTTCACCAAAAAATTTTCTTGGGATCAATATCCTAAACGAAATGATTTTATTTTTTAAGAATAGGATTAGAAAATATTGATTTTTGTGGACTTTTTAAAGAAAAATAATTCGTCAAGGATATCATTGATTAATTTAAGTTAATATTTTTTTTCTCAATATAGTTAATAATTCATCATTGATATTATAGTTAATATATATATATTTACATATATTAAAGTTATGATTTTAGAGTATGAGTAGATAAAAATGATTTCTCATAATTAACTTGTTCATCTAGATAATTCAAATTCTATTTTTAATGAATTTAATTTTCTAATAATTTAACTAAATAAAGATTCAGTATATTTTGGGAAAATAATTTAGTTATGTAAAAACAGAAATAATAATATTCTCCATAGACACTCTTAATGATTAAAAAAGTAATTAAATGTATTAAATTCAAAAAGTGATGCCTACTATTAGGTAATATCTTCACGGGAATGAAAATTCTCCATTTTTGACTATTGTATTTATTGAGGAAATTTATAATTATCTTATACAATTCACTAATTAATATGATAAATTTTATGATGATAATTTAATGGTGTGGATAGATTTAAGAAGATCCTTAAAATAAAAAATTTGATGTCCGTTTTAATAAAGTGAAATTGATAACGAATAACATCACTCCCTATAATTTATTTTTCTCTTTTATTTTGATATATAATTTTTTTTTTAGAATTTATATTTGGTAAATGGTGTTTTAGATTGATATTTTGATATTCGAGATTTTTTTGTTATATTTCACTAATAGTGTGCATGGTTTGGAGAAAATTGTGCACCAACCACATACATGGAACTTTTTCACTTCCTCTTTATTGTTGCATCATTTAGGTTTCATGTGCAGTTCATGGTTATATAAAAATGTTGTAGATTCAATAAATAACTATGAGGGTATAGGTTTTTCCAATTTGAGGGAGGATGGTATAGTCATGGTTAATATAAAATATGTGACAATAATGAAATAGGGTATGTAGTTTCATCCAAAACCAACAACATGGCTATAAAACATTTTACAAAACTATACAACCAACCATTTCTAGTCTATTATGAATCGAGAATTGGATAAATATTTCTAACAGGGATTCCAAAACCATTAATCCAAACCATATTAATTTCTCATTATCATTAAAATAGATTTTTACCATTTTCCCCTCTTGAACTTTATACACAAAACACATATTTCTCCCTAATTTTGATAATTCAATCCAAGAAATATATTAATACTTTTATAAAAAATCTCATGTTCATTAAATTATGAGTCCATGTTGTTTATTCATGTTAAGGGTGTGATTTCCCAAGGAAACATCCTACTTCTTTCTCCAACTCCTTCTTCCATTTTTTTCAAGCCACTTCTTCCCCATTTGATCCGTTAGTCAATGGGTTATGAATATCTGCTTCTAAAATTTTGCTTTTATTTTTATATGGTACTTTATGTCATATATTCAACGTTTTGGATTCCTGAAAATAATTTTGGGTAGTATTTATTCAATTCGTCCTGATTGAGGTAGGATTCCACGTGTGATGGCTTTTAAATTTATGAATAATTGAATTTCTGGATATGTATACCTTTTGTATGATAGTTAGAAATTAAAAATATTTTTTAATATTATTTGATATTATGAAATGTTACTTTAACATTGAGATTAATTGTGTGGAATTATATTTACATATACATACAGACTACATGTTTGACTAAAATATCTTTTGTCCCATATAAGAAATCTGTGATTTCGCAATGATGTTATATCATTCTAAATGTATTTTAAATATTTCAAAAATTCGAAAATAGTGTCTGGATACGTTTGAAAATTATAATTTAAAATATTTGATGAGGAAATGTTATAACAAAAATAATTTTGTTTATATTTGGAAAAAAGCGTAATTAGAAGTGTTTATTAACATGTAATTATTTATGAAATGGGAGTGTGCTTATTATATGACTTCCTTGATACGGTGATGGTATAAAGGAAAGGGGACAACATTGGTGTTTTTTTCGTGGGGGTTCATTTGGTTTTGAGGAATCTTTATGGATTGTTATTATTATTAATAAATTTTGATTAAATAAAATTAATCCCCCATTTATATGTTACAATTGAACCATGAATAACTAGTGTGTTAACTGTGAATTATTACTACCATATTTTATGATTATGCTATGTACATTAGACAGTTGGTAAGGAAGGACTCAACATTGGGGATAAAGCATATCAATTAGTATGGGTTTGGTATAATTGAGTGTTATGGATATTTTATTTCATTAGGCATGCCGACAAGATGGATCAGTTAATAGATTTTTTTAATTTCCCCAAGCTCAAAAGAATTCCCATATTATCTAGAACTTATTTATCTATGTTATACAATCTAGGTTTTTTATATGGTATGGTAACATGAGTACTTAATTATAATGTATCTTGTTATGTTTTCTTTCCTCTCCACATTATATGTGATGTGTGTCTATGGTAAGTGTGAATTTTTCATTTTTATATGTTTTAATTAAGAGTATTTTGAATAAAATTTAACACTTTCATTCGCCCCATTTATCTAAATCCATATTTAGTTGACCTATCTCTCTCATTCTCCATTAAATTCCTAAGTTTCCCCTTTTAACAAAAAACCCATTTCAATAAATGAGGGGAGTTTATAGTGTTTTTTTATTTAATAGATTCAATAACATTGTTTATACAACTATATTTATGTTTAATAATAAATGGTTGTTTAATTTAAGGTAAATGCATGTGGAATATCTTTACATGTTCATTACTAATGAGTATTAATACTCACCCTTGTGAATTAATCTTATATATATATATATTTGAATGTTATATCTTGTATTTGATCATTATGGAGTGTTGTTCGGATTTGGGATCGAATAGTAACCCTCAAGGTCACATAAAGATTGAGTAGGCCACCAGGATTAGTAATAATTTAATTTCAATTTATGATTAGTTTATTTTATAGGCCCTTTTTATTTATATTGTGATGATTATTCATATTTCCATTAAATTTTTTTTTATATTGATATAAATAATTCCCACTAACTCTTCTGGATTACATTAGTAGTTGTTACCACCTCAAGATGATCATAAATGAGCATTGGGGAGGTCAGAGTCTTACTAAGTGACCTTTTTGGGTTCTATCCATGTTGGTTTAGGAAAAAATGGTATCATATACTATTTTAATCTTAGGAACATGGTTTTCATGTTTTTTTTATTTTCATTTTCACGGTAAATGGTGTAGGACTATCAAAACAAGGTGTTTTAATTTGAGGATGTTTATATCTTAAAATCTAGTACCAATCCTTTGGTTACTATGGGAATTCGTGTTTTGTGTATGTTATTAATTTTACATTCAAATTTATAATACTCAATTGTATTGTTTGATGTTTTTTTTGGCGGGATTTTTTTGAATGGTTAATGGTTATATTGTTTTTGTGACGAAAATAAGAGTTGGTCCACTGGTTTATTTTGAGTTCACATGGCCTATAAATCCATTTGGATCTAGAGGAATGTGTATTTAATAAATACTCATTGAATATGTGAAGTTTCTATATTTAATATGACCATATGGTTGAGTCACCCTTTTTCACTAGTCCCCTCATTGAATTTATTTTAGGTATTTAGAAATTTTTATAATTATTATGAAATACAGGTTTTAAAAAATGAAATATCATATTTCAAAAGGTGATGTTTTAGTTTTTAGAAATACTATACTAGACTATCAAATTTATTTTAAGATACACTATGAAAAAAATTTCATCAAATATAAATTTAATAAAAAATAGTTTTTGGTAATATTATTTAATTGTTAATTTATTTATAATTATTTAGTGTCTAATATTAACAATTAATTTTTGAATAATTAATTAAATTGATAATGTTGATTTAATGAGATTAGGGAATTTATGAAATGATGTATATGATTTTAGAGTAATGTTATTGCATGATGTGAAAATGTTAATATGGTTCTTGAACTTAATGATGGTGATAAATACTATTGGTGTTGAAAAATTCAGTGGGTAATTTGTTTCTTGTAGTTTAATTATTTTGATTTTATAATAGAGAGTGGGCTTTTATTGCGTTATTTAATTATTTTTATATTAATCATTCACTGATCTATAATGATACAAAGTACATTTTTTTGTTTCTATTTTATCATGTTTATTATGTTGATCAATAATTTTCATTGTTGACATGTTGTTCACTTCCGGACATTGAGCCTAGTGTTCCTCAATATAAAAAATTCATTGTTATGTTAAAAGAGTTCATACTTAATTTATTTTATGGTAATAATTATCCATTTAAATTTCATAATTGGTGGGGAGTAATCAGAAGGATCATTGGATACCTTGTGTTTTTTGAGAATCAATATTTGAGGTTTTCTAAATTTTTGATAATTAGATCGATTAGCTATAATTTAAATAAAATAGGATATTATGCTATATTATTATATGGAATTCAATGGTTTTTATAATTAACACATTCATCTAGTTTAGTTTTATAACTAAAATATCATTAATTGAAGAGTTAGGTTTTCTCCATTAGAAGCCCTTTGATTAATAAATGGGTAGAATGAAAATGATTTTTTGATAATGTTTATAATTTTTTTAGAATGTTGAAATTGGAATAAATGGAAGAGATGGATATATCCATTTAACAACAAATAAGTGTATCATAATATCTATAGAAATATTATGATGAATATCACCACAATGATAGGTAATTCAAATTTAGTGAATTTTTTTATCTAAATTTCTACTTAGAACAAGGTATTGATATTTGGAAAGAAATCCCAAATAATCATTATGTTTTTTCATCCCTTACAAATTATATATCATATTGAGAATGCAACTTATCGCTTGGAACATCTGAAAAACCTCTCATACGTTTATAATGTGTTCCACGTATCTCTTCTATATATGTTCCCGCATGGTTCATCATAGTGATTGAAATCAAAGGACATTACATTAGAGAAATATTATTTTTACGAGGCAAACTTATGCAGATTCTTGATTTTAGAGAAAATGTGCAATGAAATAACAATACTCATGTTGTTAATGTTTTATAGTGCAACTACCTTTTTTATGAATCTATATGAGAACTTGATGATATGATGAGGAAAAAATATTATTTTAAAATATTATTAGAGTGATAGATTTCAAGGGTGAAATCCATTTTATGAGGGTTAGAAATTGACACACAATTAATACAATAAATTCTATGTGATTTAATTTAATTTTATTCGTAACATGTCTTTCACACAACTCCATATTATATCAAACTGTGATATACTATTAATATTATTATTTAAACATTAATTATATTATTGTGATGGTAAATTTGGGATTTTGAATTGGAATGAACAAATAATTATAATTTCATATAATTATTTTTGTTAAATAAAGAATATATAGTAAATAAATCATATATTTTTTCTATATTCTTTATATTATTTGAATATTATTTTTTCACAAAATGTTATTTCTATTGATTTTTTAGTAAAAAAATATTAAAATTTATTTTTCAATCTTATAAATATTTTATTTATAATAATAAACTACTTTTTTTAATCAAATTATCAATATTATATTTAGTTGAATCATAAAATGTTTTTAAAAAGATTAATTTATTAGTGAATAGTGAAAAAATAAAAATTATAAACAAAGGAATTTCAATTTAATGGATTTACAACGTAATATTTTGTATAAAATTTTTCAATATGTTATAAATATTTAATTATTTTGTTATTATACAATATTGTGTCATTGTAAAAAAATTAATATTTTCATTTAATATTAATACATTCTACACTATTGTATATTTTATCTTGGGAAACTATTTTTTATCACATTTGAGGGTTTAATTTTAAATTATATAATGGCCAATTTTGTTAATGGATGTTGGGAATTAATTTATATATTTTAGATCATAATAATTAACATTATAAAATATTTTCAATTTTATTTTTTGTTAAAAAAGAATTGAAATAATCCAAAATATTAATTACTGAAGTTAATATTAAAAATGGATTATCATAGGTGAAACTAGAATGATAATAGTTAGAATAACCTAAAAAAATTCCAATATATATTGTATTCTTTTATTTATACCTTTAATTACATTAGGATCTTTAATAATTTAATTTTTATCCATTTTTTATGTTAAAAACAAGGGTAATCTTGTTTGTTATAAAACATTTTAATCTTCCCTCACACCCACTAATAAACGGTGCCCCTATCCCCTATTCCTAAAATATCCAAAGATATTTTTGTATATAGATAACTTCCCAAATAAAATTCTCGCTCTCTCTGACACTTCCAAGATGAATTATTCTAATTATGAAACACTCTTAATAAGGATTTTTGTGTTCTGATATGGAGATTATCTGAATAATATTTAACCTTCTAAACCTAAAGTCTTATTTTTTTTATTCCACTTATTTCAATTCCATAGAATCTATTTTGATATAATTAAATTATTATTTAATACATATTGATAATTTATTATGATAATTCATCAATCTAAATATATCTCATTTTCTAAAATGTGAAAAAATAAACTATTTATCAAGTGTATGGTGGACTACAACATTACAATAAGACGTAATTTTCTATCCATCACCACCTCTTATAGGTAAATAAAATTTTAGATTTAAAACGAATATTTTAAATTAATTACTTTATTTCATTTCATGAAATATACTATCATATTTAACATCTTACTTTATATTTTGTGGGAATACGATAACGTCACTCTTTTAAACGGCGAACTACCATATCACAAAGATATGTGATTCATATTTCACATATGCAATGCATATAAGTTAATAAGGTGAAATATAATAAATATATGTGATATATATGAAATAATAGTTAATCTAAAAATATTAAATATCACTTATATTCCATTCATTATTTCATTTGATAAAATCGAAAAACTGTTAATCTATAGGTACGCCATTCTGTCCCATAAATAATGTAGTTCATATTGTATCACTAACTATTAAAGAATAAATTATATAATTTTTTAATAAAAATGTAGGATATTTATATCCTATTTACATTATAAATATTATGTATCCATGATTAAATAAAATGAAATGTAAAAAATCCAAACAAACATGAAAAACAATACAGTTTTTACCATAAAAGAATTTTTTAAATGGGATTTTCAAAAAATGGATAATAAAATGTTATAATTAAGTCACATGTTGTATGATAAATACATTTAAGGTCCTATAATTGTTTTAAATTAAAAATATATTTATTATATATTAGGATTAAATGTGTATGAAGGATTTCAGTACTTAAGGTTTGACAATTTCCTCCGAAATTGGAATCTTTGGGATATACGTTATGTTATGCTCCTATATTAAATTATATAGTGTATATTCAGACCACATGAAACATTATATATTGTATTTATTTATTATCTTGATATATATTATTTAATTTTATTTTATTTTGTTTATTGGCAATTTGATTCAAAAGATACCCAAGTAGTAATTGTTTTATATTGATATGTCATTTTTTATCAGGATGTTTTTTAACTAGGATTAGTATGATAAAATTATCTAATCTATATATCGAAAATCATAAGAATTTTACATATATTATAGTTAATTCATGAAAATAAATTCATTTCGTTTAATTATATTTTATTTGTGAACTCAAATTTTGAATATCATTGTTTTTAAAAAAATTCAACTTTCGTCTGAATTCAATCACAAATTATTTCTCATTCATGATCAAGTATTATAAAAATTCTGTAGAAAATGTTATTTATATTTTATATTTTTTATGAAATTTTAACCCATTCGTGAATTTTTACAAATTGAATAACAATATTTTTTTTCATTTTCCAAATAAGGTATTTTGGACTTTTATAAAAATAGTGAATGGAATCATTTTATTATCATATATGACATGCATAATAGATTCCACCAACATGAAGAGTTAATTTTTTAATGATTCTATTTTATGTTTCAAATCTATATTTCAATGAATATTTTCTAAATAAATTATGTGATATTTTATTTTTTAAAAGGTTATTTTCAAAAGTAAAATGATATATTTCTCAAGAAATGTCCCAAGTTATCTTTCAAAATCATTATACTTCTATGAATACATCTTTTATTGATACATAATATTATCATGTGATGCAATCCAATGAATAAATACATATATATTCTATATATCGTTTGTGATTACGATGAAAACACATTTACAAAACCCATTACATTTTCCAATGATTTTTCTATTAGGGAAACATGAATTGTTTACAAACCAACTTCTTTTCCACAGGTAATGCTATATATATTTTTACGAAATCCATTCCATTTCAATGTTTCTTGTAATATTATTTTCATATTATCTTCTAGAACACTTATTTAGGGTTTTAGTTATGTGATGATCTTTACATATTAATGTAGGAAACTGTTGACTTTATTTTAATATACGGTGGTTATATTATAACCAAAAAAAGTGGTTATATTATTAACAATGATGGTTGTTACATTTTTAGGAACAAATAAAATTCACCCCATGATGGGATGAATGCTAAAAACATGTTCCATGATAATAGTTTGGTTATAAAAATTTTATTCTACAAATCATTGATCCTGAATAGACATACAAATCAAATGTTATGGCCACATAGATTAGAATATCTAAAAATATACAGCAAGGTTTATTCTAGAATAATGTAATGAATGTCATGTATGTAATAAAATTTCTAATGTAAAAAGATTTAGGAAGATCAGTATTCTGAAAAAATAAACCTTCCACATAGTGTTGTAACTTCCTCACAGAATTACTCATGTTTATGGATGATACCTAGATTCACATTACTCAAGGAGGTTACATCCTAGACACATATGTATCGATGTGAATTTAAAAAATTCACAAAGATAAAAATATTTATAGAAACAAAAATATAGAAATATTATAAAATTGATGAAACATATCTTCTAATGATCATAGAACCAATAAATACTCTCCCACTCATGTTAATATTTTAGGGGGGAGAAACCATTTTAGGACATTCCATTGTAAATTCATGAAATTCCAAAGTATTTCATGAATTTATATGACTTATTCTCCAAAGGTGAATATTTCTTGAATTACCTAAACTGAGTCCACTCGATATAATGGCTATTTTTTTAAAATTTTATGCAAAACATCTATACATTTAGTACATTTTTCACGTATAGTGATCACATATAATGAAACTATACTATTTTTGAATCTCCAAGGATTCATTATACGATGTTTTCAAAATCCATTTAGAACCAAACTTTAGTTATTCATACTTTAATGGACTTTATTCTTTTTCTTGAAGCCCATACATTAGCATAACTCCAACCATCACACCCATTATTTATGAAAAAAGGTATTATTCATGAATCTCATGCTATAGATTCATATTGTGTTGTGCTCATAGGCCTGTAACTCAGTCACTTCGCTACCAATAGTAACTCCATAAATAATGGAGTGTCACTCAGTATACTTTTCATTTCATTCATTGAACTTTTTGGATACTGCTGATTTACCTCTAACACCCACCCCATATAATTCTAGATCTCTATATACAACTCGACATTTTCTAAAATATCATGAGTCAACAAGATTCTCTTAGTCCCATTATCATATCTTGAGATGAGATTCTTCACTTTGGTTCATGAAATTTAATTATTTGAAACACTCATCACAAAAATCTTAAATCCCTAAAAATTAGTTCCAATGATATGTTGAAATAGATAAGGCCTCCCTAACATATGTTCAATTCTAGCTATTGATAGTCATATTTCTCCTTGAATCCCTCACCTAAAACTATATTAAACCCTATATGATAATTATATGATCCCTATAGTGAAAAATAATATATTCATTATTGTTGACGCTCCTTTCGTCACAGAATCTAAAGATCGGAAAAGGGAATATTTGAGTCCAATGTGATTCATCCTTTGATGAAACATCAAAAATCGACAAAGGGATACACAAGGAGAACATTTCCCATAGGTCGCGCAAGTTCCCTCATGGTCGCGCAAGTACACTTGCGCACCGCCTAGTGGTCGTGCAAGTACTTGTGCGACGCCTCATGGTCGTGCAAGTGACTTGCGCGACGTAAGTGATAACCGCCCGGTAACCACCCGGTAACCGCCCAGGGTCTTCTTTTGCCTATAAATAGACCCTGTGGGCCCCCCATTCGAGAGGATCTCTTTCCAGAAACTCGAATCAAAGCTCCCGATGCCCAAGTCTCTTCTCAAAGCTTCCGGAACACTTCTAAGGTATTCTCTTACCTAGAACGGAAGATCTAAAGAGAAGAAGGAAGGCCCAAGTGTTGAAACTTATCAAACACTTGCGCGCCAACTTAATTCCTTCAATATAACTTGCGCGTCCCCTCTCTGGAAGAACTTCAAGAGAATTATAAAGGGTTTAATAAAGAGTCGCTCAAGTATTTCAACTCTGGTTGAAAATCGCGCAAGTATCCCTCATGTCGCGCAAGTATACTTGCGCAACCAACACTTGCGCGCCGATGCAGGACTTGCGCGACCTCCAACACTTGCGCGCCCCTATCTTTTTGGGTGCCCATCTTGCCCATTTTTACCCCTCTTAAGCCATTTCACCCTTCCTATTCAAGATTCAGTCTTCAAGATACTCTTCAAAGCCATTTATGGCATGATTTCTTGATTTGACATCCTTATCTGAAAGGAATTCTGTGAAATATCTCTCAAAACCTAGTGATTTAAACATCTTGATGTCACCAAAGATTGAGAGTTCATTCATTTCAACCTCATCCTTTAAGATGAGAGAATCCTAACCTGGGTCTCCTTTTCAGGAATAATCCCCAGTTATAAAAACCTTTGATCTGGGCATCTTTCTTAAGAATAAGCCCCAATCAAGTCCTTCAAACTTGGGCATCCTCCTCAGGAGTAAGCCCCAAACCTTAATCCCTAACCTGGGTCTCCTTTTCAGGAATAAGACTCAGTCATAACCTTGGGCTTCCTTTTCAGGAGTAAGCCCCAAGTCCCCTAACCTAGGCTTCCTTCTCAGGAATAAGTCCTAGTCATAAATCTTGGGCATCTTTCTCAAGAATAAGCCCCAATCAAGTCCTTTAATCTTGGGCATCCTCCTCAGGAGTAAGCCCCAAGTCTCTTAAAATTTCTCTTAACCAGTCATAAATTTCCTTTGATTTGGGTTTCCTATTCAGGAATAAAACCCAATCATAAGTCCCCTCCTAACTTGGGCATCTTCCTTAGGAGTAAGCCCCAAGATTAGAGTTTTCAAATCTCCATGAAGCACATATAACTTTGTGGACCCTGTTCTTGGATTTTCTCCTTAAAAGTAAATCCTAAACCTTCGTCTATCTGGGCAGTCATCTATACATAAGCCCCAAAACAAAATTCTTATGATTGCATCTTTTACGGCACAATTGTCTAAATTTTACCAATACCTCTTGTTTCTCACACCGAGCATGACTCACGTGAGCTTAGAGTGTAAAAGTAATTATGACATTCATCTTTGAGCCATTAATCATAAAACATCATATCCCATTCCTCGAACTACGTGGGTTCTGATTCCTTTTTCAAAACAAAGGATACGTAGGTAGCCCATTCATGGGTTCGATCCCAACATTGAAATAATCTATGTCCTTCTGAATGACGATAAACTTCAAGTGCCCCACTGAGTGGCTTTAAAACCAGCCTGGTCATCAAAATGACCAAGAGACTTTTATATAAATGTTTTGAAGGATACCATTGACCAAGAATCTCTAAACAAATATAGATGATTCTATATTGATGAAGAACCTCGAATACATATAAAAGATTCTCTAAATTTCTTGCATATTTAATCATTGATTGTTGAAACTAAAGGAAAGCTCATTTTATACTTGATAATATAATAAGGATTCATGAACTTAACTTAAATCTATAAAGAGAGTCCCGGAGTAGACAATAATTCCCCTCAAAAAGGTTTGATGAGTCCGACCTCCCATCCTCTCGACCAATGTAAATTCCAAAGCCTCATTAGCCCACAAGCTAATGAGCGCCTGCCTATGGAAAGTAGGTCCAAACGGATGTGGAATCATTGGATGTTTCCGGTTCTACGAACAAACCCGTTAGAAACCGATCGGAACGTTTGAATCTCCCGTCCAGGAGGTCATCCCCGGATTCCGCGCGAAACAAAAATGGTGAACCCGACGTGAATCCTTAACCAAGTTAAAGTGATGTTCTTCTTATCTGTTAGGCCCTTTGGGCCAACAAGGAAATCATTGACATGTGCTCATCCAAAAGATGCAGTGGCCGGATTCATCTTGATTATGTCTGTTACATGGAACAGGCACTCTTTTTTCAAGATCTTCTACAAAAATGGCTTTCCTTAAATTCACCCCTGTGAATACTGCTGCTGGGAACACCTCTACTGTGAGGTCTGCTGCTGTGAAAACCAATGCTGCTACTCCTGCTGGAACGTCATCCGCTCTGAGGATGACATCACCAACTCAGCGTCTTCAACGCTGTGTTTCTAATGCACTGGTTAAGGAGTACCATCGCAACGGTACTATCCCAACTCTGGAGGCCGCTCGTCAAGCCCTCCAAGTTAACAATTCTACCTGGTCGTCCGGACAACGGCGACCAGCAATCAAGAAGCAGACGGTGCTGACTACCGTCTCCAACCGTTTCGGGTCGTTATCCCCGGAACGCAATTTCCATTCACTCCCTTATTCCGAGGAAGTGAATGAGCAGGTCCCGCAGGACCTTAATTCAAAAAGACAGGAGTCCTTCTCAAGGGCTCCCATCAACAATCGCCGCCAGACTCGTGCGGTAGTGCGCCCTCAACATAATGAGGGTACCGACTCCAGGCGTTCAGCTCAGGTTCCTCGAACCCGAGCAGGCAAGATGAATCGCCAGAGACGGAATCCGGTTAACAATAGGCAAGTTGTCATCCCTGCCATCTCCGGAGAAGTCCACCAACCTAACTTGGTGGCAAACAACGAGCAGGCATACACACCTGCCCGTTTTAATCCCGCTGTCCAGCAGACTCGTCTGGCAGCATCAAGCCGATCCCGCCAGGCAATTCCGGCGGAGTACCATAGGCAGGAGCATACACCTGCTTATACATCAGCAGTTAGTCAGCAGGCTCGTCTGACTACATATGGTGGATCTCGTCAACCGCGTTTGGCGAAGTGTAATCAGCAGGCACATACACCTGCTAATACTAATCAAGCCTACCAACAGTCTCGCTTGGTAGCGCACGGAGAAGTCAGTCGGAAAGCCCCGACGATAAACAGGAGGCAGACTAAACTCTCTGCCTCCACACTTGAGTACTGTCAGGATTCACTGACAGGAAAAGGAGGACAGGAGCAGGCACATACACCTACTCCAAGCCCGGAATGGACGTATATCCCTGTTCCGGCGGCTGAAGTCACCAAACATATTTTGTCAATGGTGAAAGAGCAGAAGCAAATTCCTTCTCATATTCTGGATGCTTGCCAGGATATCATAACAGCTTCAGCATCATCTCAGGGACAGACACATAAATCTATCCCTAGCAGTGGAGTGACCCATCAACAATTCACTCCAGAACAGACACACACATCTGTTCCAGTCCAAGAGGGTTGTGGGGCCTACTCCCCCATATCATATGGACAACCAAGTCAGGCACATACACCTGATTTGAGCGATGATCGTCAGCCTAACCTGACCATCTTTCCTGATCAGGCACATACACCTGCTCAGAGCAATCACTTTCGTCATCAAGTGATTTCTAAAGCGAGTAAGAAGGCATCTAAGAAAAAGATCCGCCCAGCACAGTCAGGAGATCAAAGGCCAATCTGCAACAAGGCCTTGCTCGATGCTGGAGTTCTTGAAGCCCTCAGACATTTATCTGTCGGAATTCAAGATTCTACTCCCTCAGTTCCCAATAACAGGAACATTAATCCCGAAGGTCTTCAACAGATACTTCCTCATGAAGACTTGCTTCATGAAAATTCGGTCAATCTTGAAGTTTCTTCTTCAGATGAGAACCACAGGAACCCTCTGTGTGGTCAAAAGACCAAGGAGCAAGAGATCTCATCTTTTGCTGTAACCCATCATGAAGGTCCTCCTCATGGTGATGAACTTCGCTGCGAAAGTCCTCTCCGCAGTAGTGATTCACATTGTCTCGAAAATTCTTCAGAAGGCAACGTAGTGATGAGAAAGCCCTCCTATATCGAGGCACTTGCAAACGTAAAACCAGTCATGTCTGAAGTTTTACTATCGGCAGGTGAAACTCTTTCTCCATCAGAAGATAGCTTGGGGTTCAGGTTGTTCTCCGAACCTTCCCTGGGTCATTCATCTTCCAGCATGAATAGTGATTCCTCTACCAATCTTGTTGAATCCGATGAAGCAACAAGGAAACACCAACTCTGGTCCAAACAGGTAGAAGAATCTTCATTTAATGATAAAGAGGAAATGCTGAACATGAGGAAAAAACTGGCAAAAGGTGAAGTACCAGTCATGTTTTGGCCTTTGGCTGATTCACAGTATGACATTCCAAAGATGTTGACGGATGATGGAATCCATGATATTCGTCTTAACATATGGAAAACTCTTTTTCAATTAAAGAAGAAGGTATTATCTTACGATGAATATGAAAATCATCTTAAGATAATAGAAGGGTTACAACGCCAGATTGATTTGGCATCTCTATCAGTCTCTCGGTATCCGAAGGCTGAAAAGCAACAGAGAGCCCTTCAACGTTCATGCCTTGGCGCACTAAGAAGATTGCGTCAGTTAATTTCCAATGCTCCATCTAATGTTCATATCAGAGGATGGGGTGTTCACGGAGCACTACATTTCACAGTGCTTTCCGGTCAGCAAAGCCCGCCGAAAATGGTCTCATGCAATGTTATTGCCCATGGCCGGCCACAGTCAATGGGCTTTGTTCGTAATCAAAATCTTGCTCGAGATCAAGCTTCAACTAGTTCCTCTCAAAATCAAGTATATAGAGAACAGGTTGTTGAATTGCTCCTACATCAAGCAGGCGAGAATATTGCACAAGCCTCTCGTCTGGAGCAAACACGTCATCAAATGACAGAAGTTTCGGAAATCATCCAACGGTCTGTTGAACCAGGTGATAAAAGTGGATACAGGTTAATGCATCCAGCTAATTTCCGAACTAAGATTCGCAAGATCAAGAGAGATTTTAAAAAGATCTCAGACATAGCATGTCAAGAGACACCCCAGCTTGCCAGACTGGGGACTTCTCTAACCCAACCCTCAGAATCAACGAATGGGATTCGAGGAGTTGAGCAGAAGAAACAGGAACACCCCCAGTCCACCGGACTGGGGACTTTTTCAAATCTTCAATCCCTCCCTCAGAGAAAGTCAGTATTCTCTCGATTAGGGAATAAGCCTCAAGAGGAACGAAGAGCCAAGATGTCAGGAGATTCTCTCCAAGTGACGGTTCTCCAAGAAATTCCCGAGGGATCAAGTCAACGGAATGCCATGCCTTATCATGGACAAAAATGGAGACAATATCACAGAAATGCTGATGGAAAGGATTCCATGAAATATGCATCCATTAACGTCATCACTGCCGTTGCTGCTGATTCACCAGATGAGGCTCAATCAGAGGGATCAGATGAAGAGGTTCCTGCTCAAGAAGTTGTGCACACAGACCTAAATGAAGAAGGTGTGCGCACACGTAATCAAAGGCTTACCCAAAATCTGGGTATTCCTTCAAGTAACCCACTTCCCCCTCTCCGAAAAGGATCCAATAAGGGGAAAGGAAAGAATCAGGTTACTTATCACCCTTCCTCTGAAGGAGGTCAATCGCTCTCATTAGAGCAAAGGTTTGCACAACAGGAGGAAGAAATGAAAGAATTAAGAAGGTTGAATGCAGAACTACTTCAGAGTAGTCTTCTTCTTAAGAATGCTGAAGTCCGACAGCCGAAGGAATTTGTTGTAACTACTGAGATGGATCAGGAATATCCTCCTTTATCAGTACACCCACAAAGGTCTAATCCTACGGGTCAAACGCAACAACGGTTGGCAGCACTACCATTAGTTGCAGCACCAACCTCCACGGCTGTCCAAGCTCCATTCATTGCACCTACCCAAAACCAAGTTCAACCTGACGTTTCTCAAAAGTTAATAACTACTATTGAGTCCTTAACAGCTCGGTTAGAAACTATGGAAGGGAAACGGGCGCAAGTTCAACCTGAAAAGAAAGTTTACCCTGAATGGGTAGATTCAATTTCTCCTCCATCCAGTTTTGGAAACCCTATTTTCCCTACTTTCAATGGATCAGGTGACCCTGAACAACATTTGACGCATTACGTGTCTTGTTGTGATCCTATGATGGGAACTCCAGAGCAACAAGAAGCAGTGAAACTCAGATGCTTCGTGCGAACCTTGCAAGGACCAGCTTTTGTCTGGTATACAAGCTTGAAATCCCGGTCAGTCATCGGATGGGAGGATCTTCGTCAAAAATTCCTTCTTCAGTTCAGCTCAACTTTGCCAAAAACGACAGTTTTCGATCTTACAAACTGCAAGCAAAGGGAGAATGAAAGAGTCTCTGATTTCATTGCTCGTTGGAAGGGATTAACGTATTCCTTGAGTTTATCACTCCCTCAGGAGGAATTGTTGCCAATCTGTGTGGCAAATTTGCGTAACGAATTACGTACGCCATTGATCCCTGTGAAATACACAGGAGGGTTTCGAGACCTTACTTCAATCGCTCAACAGATTGAAGATTCCCTTATGCAGGCTAAGGTTAAATCTCGTGTAATTCCATCAGCTCCAGGAAGAAGAATGGGTAAAGCAGAAACTGCTACAGTTATGCTTAAACAGGCACCTATACCTATTTCTACTTCAAAACCTTCATCTTCTCGAAGGGCTCCACCTCCTGAACGCCAACAACAAAGGCTGTTTCGTCCAAATGATCAAAAAGATCAACGACGAAAACAATTTGAGGATATGAAGAGTAAAACATACTCTTTCCGAAGTGAGCAAGTTCCTGGTTACTTCATTTCAGCTCTGGAAAATAATTTGGTTCAATTACCAGTGCCGAAGAGACCAAACAAGGAAGGAGATGAAGACCGTCCCAATTATTGTCCCTTTCATCAAATGTTGGGACATCCCATCCAGGAGTGTTTTGTCTTTAAAGACCTCCTAAAAAAGATGGTTGACTTGGGACAAGTCAAATTGAAGGGTTCTTCAGCTCATGTAGCGTGTATTACCGCTACAGATCTAGAGGAAGGAGGCGAGTGGCAGGAAGTCAAAAGCAAAACTGCGAAAAAATATGATGATTGGATGGTCAGAAAGACAATCAATCGGACCCATTCCATTTTGCGAACACAATTGAAGAAGCCAATTGTGTCTCCTACAAAAGCTGCAGTAAAGCCTCCATCAAAGGACAAATCCTCAAAAGGGCAGCGCAATTCAAAGAAGAAAGAGGAATCAGGAGAAGATGAGTATGTATCAAAGCCTAAATTGTCTTTGACTCTGGCAGATTTCATGCCATCTACTTCAAAGCCACGGGCACCGTCCCACCAAACGGCACAGCCTAAACAGGCTAACTTGGCAGAGTCTTTATCAGACGAAGAGTTAATCTTTGGTTCTGTTTGATCACGATGGATGGAGAACACATCACGACTCCAACTAATGCCAGATTTCTGAAGAAGTATTTTGTATAAACACAAAATATTGTTCCCAGAACCAAGACTCTTACATTTGGTTCATACAGCAATGGTCCAGTATGACCTTAAACTACAACAAGGTCCGGTATGACCTTAAACTACACCATGGTCCAGTATGACCTTAAACTACAACTTCTTCCAACATGACGTTAAAATGTGTCACCTTCAATGTCTGAGATGACATTAAACTAAATTTTGTCCCTGCAACATGACACTAAACTGTGCAGCACCAATAGTCCTAACTGCAAGACTTTAAACTGCATAGTCCCTGATTTTGTCCTACATGACAATAAACTGTATAGAAGTTCCTATATTTTGTCCGAGATGACATTAAACTATATTGTGTCCTAGCAACATGACATTAAACTGTGTGGCACTTTCATCGTCCAACATGACGTTAAAACTGTGTCAGTTCCCTTATCGTCCAACATGACGTTAAAATGTCACATTGGTTATTAATATGTCCTACATGACACTAAACTGTATATGTCCGAGATGACATTAAACTATATTTTGTCCTAGCAACATGACATTAAAACTGTGTGGCACTTTCATCGTCCAGCATGACGATAAACTGTAAAAAGATCAGAACTGATATCCTCATATTGATTCACCTTAGTCTTAGGTACATGACTTTAAACTGTACAGCACCAGATCATCCTTGCTATATGACGTTAAACTATACAGCAATGGTCCAGTATGACTTTAAAACTGCAACTTCGTCCCGCACGACATTAAACTGTGAAAAAGTTCCATAAACCGTCCAGCATGACCTTAAACTGCATCATCCCTGGTCCATGTATATGACCATAAACTATTTTGCAAATCCCTTATGTCCAGCAAGACGTTAAACTGTGACGTCCTAACTACATGACGCTAAACTGTATAAAAGTCCCTCACGTCCGGAAATACGTTAAACTATATAATCTCAAAAGTCCAGTATGACATTAAACTGCACCATTCACGGTCCATGCATATGACCTTAAACTATTCGCACTTTCGTCCAACATGATGTTAAAATGGTACACTCTTTTGTCCTTACTGCATGACATTAAACTGCACAGTCCCCCTTTTTCGTCCAATATGACGTTAAACTATTTTTATCCCCATTGTCCTAACTACATGACGCTAAACTGTACAGAAAATCTTTGATAGGTCCTACATGACATTAAACTGTGCATCGTTAAGGTTGTTATTACCTCTTGTTTCTCACACCGAGTATGACTCACGTGAGCTTAGAGCGAACATCAACCATAACACTCCCTTTGGGCCACTAACCATGTGTAAGTCCCAACAATATTTTTTATTAGATCATTGTCCACAAGAACAACTTGATCATTGATTCATTCTTTAATTGAACTACACGGACTTTGATCCTTGCCCTCCAGGCTGGGTATGTAGGCAACCTCCCAAAGGTTCAAGCCCAAAAACAATCTCTTCACATCGGTTCACCACCATCTCATATGATGTTGATTTGTGAAACCGCCCCTGAAATCAATATCTTTACATTGATTCATTTTCGTCCTTGTTATATGACGTTAAACTATACAACACTTTTGTCCGGTACAACAATAAACTACAATATTCTTTGATTTCCTCATTTGAGAGAGAACTATTATTGACATTGATTTTTCAATCATAGTTTTTAATTTTTTTTAAAAAGACTACGTGCATACATGGTAATGCCTGAACTTTTATCTTAGGTTAAACCATCATTGCACTAAAGTCCCTTTTCACCCTTCACATGTACGAACCAAATTTTTACAAAGGGTAATTCTAGAACTACGTGGACTTGATTCCCATCCTTATGGGATACGTAGGAACATTCGAGTGTCCCTCGAATCTAGTCCCAAGTCTTTTGGGCCTAACCCCAAATTTCACTTTCAGTCCCTTCGCTGAAAAGTCTTCATGAAAACACACATTGTGTATTCATTATTATGGTCCGAATTATATGACCTTAAACTAAGATCACTCATACTTTCGTCCTGCACGACGTTAAACTAAATTTCAAGAACTACGTATGGCTTGATTCTCATTCTTATGAGATACGTAGTGAAGTCCAAAATTTCAATTTAGGACCCAGCCACAACATGATTATGGTTATCATTGACCTATGTATCTCTATATACATTGTACAATACCCATCATTATGTGTTATAATCCTAACCTTAAATATTTTCAGATCTTCATAACCCTTTTCATGACTTCTAGTCACAAAAATGTCAAACTTCTGAGAATTCTTTTTCCTGACTATGCAGCACGTGCCCAAAGGTGGCCCTGCGTAAACAGTCCACATAACAGACTTGTCAGCCAAAAGATGCTATTTTATTTGACTATGCAGCCAATGCCCATAGGTGGCCCTGCATATTTCATCCCCCTAACGGGTTTTGTTAAATAATAGTAACTTCATTCTTGGGAAGAATGCCTCTTTTGTCCTTATTTGTCTTAAACAACAGTATGTAGGGATCCGCAAAAATATCCATCCTTAACATATTTGTCCCATATCCTTTTTCATGATCTGAAAGTATTCAAGTCTATGGTTTATTCTTATTCCATATGTTTGGGTCAGACCTTCGTAGGAGTGATGTTCATCCAATTCTTCGATATTCTTGTTCGGAAATATCTTGTCCATATTCAAGTACCTCTTTCCATACAACAAACTCTATACTTTAGAAAATTTGAATCTCCATAAACTTTCACTGGCTTTGAGCACTAGGAAAGTAAATTTCTAAGAGTTCTTTCGCCTGACTACGCAGCACGTGCCCATAGGTGGCCTTGCATAAACAGTCCACATAACAGACTTGTCAGCCAAAAGATGCTATTTTATTTGACTATGCAGCCAATGCCCATAGGTGGCCCTGCATATTTCAACCCCCTAACGGGTTTTGTTAAATAATAGTAACTTCATTCTTGGAAACTACTTCTTCTAAATGCCTTTTAGCTCTTTTTTATATCATTCCTCAGATTCAAATATTCTTAAGCCATAGTTTACATTTTTTCCCTCATACTTGAGTATGGTAATATGTTTTCAGATAAATTGTCAAGGAATTGAATCCATTTTTAATCCATTTTCGGTCAAAGCTATTTCGACCTTAAACATTAGCCCCTTTATGTCCGGCGTGCATGACTTTAAACTGCCCACACAAAAGACAAAGGAACTCTGAATAAAAGTCAAGTTCCAGCACACTTGTGCTCTGCCTTCTGCGCACTGAAGACTTGGAAACCACCTTTTCCTTTGGATGTCTATTATTTCCTCAGAGTCAAATCCTCATTTCTCTCCGGATCCAACTCTGAGGGGGGACATTTGTTGACGCTCCTTTCGTCACAGAATCTAAAGATCGGACAAGGGAATATTTGAGTCCAATGTGATTCATCCTTTGATGAAACATCAAAAATCGACAAAGGGATACACAAGGAGAACATTTCCCATAGGTCGCGCAAGTTCCCTCATGGTCGCGCAAGTACACTTGCGCGCCGCCTAGTGGTCATGCAAGTACTTGCGCGACGCCTCATGGTCGTGCAAGTGACTTGCGCGACGTAAGTGACAACCGCCCGGTAACCACCCGGTAACCGCCCAGGGTCTTCTTTTGCCTATAAATAGACCCTGTGGGCCCCCCATTCGAGAGGATCTCTTTCTAGAAACTCGGATCAAAGATCCCGACGCCCAAGTCTCTTCTCAAAGCTTCCGGAACACTTCTAAGGTAATCTCTTACCTAGAACGGAAGATCTAAAGAGAAGAAGGAAGGCCCAAGTGTTGAAACTTATCAAACACTTGCGCGCCAACTTAATTCCTTCAATATAACTTGC
Source organism: Viscum album (assembly GCA_963277665.1). Classification (NCBI taxonomy): domain Eukaryota; kingdom Viridiplantae; phylum Streptophyta; class Magnoliopsida; order Santalales; family Viscaceae; genus Viscum; species Viscum album. Next base: position 47,506 of record CAUJRU010000612.1, read on the forward strand.
GCGTCCCCTCTCTGGAAGAACTTCAAGAGGATTATAAAGGGTTTAATAAAGAGTCTCTCAAGTATTTCAACTCTGGTTGAAAATCGCGCAAGTATCCCTCATGTCGCGCAAGTATACTTGCGCGACCAACACTTGTGCGCCGACGCAGGACTTGCGCGACCTCCAACACTTGCGCGCCCCTATCTTTTTGGGTGCCCATCTTGCCCATTTTTACCCCTCTTAAGCCATTTCACCCTTCCTATTCAAGATTCAGTCTTCAAGATACTCTTCAAAGCCATTTATGGCATCATTTCTTGATTTGACATCCTTATCTGAAAGGAATTCTGTGAAATATCTCTCAAAACCTAGTGATTTAAACATCTTGATGTCACCAAAGATTGAGAGTTCATTCATTTCAACCTCATCCTTTAAGATGAGAGAATCCTAACCTGGTTCTCCTTTTCAGGAATAATCCCCAGTTATAAAAACCTTTGATCTGGGCATCTTTCTTAAGAATAAGCCCCAATCAAGTCCTTCAAACTTGGGCATCCTCCTCAGGAGTAAGCCCCAAACCTTAATCCCTAACCTGGGTCTCCTTTTCAGGAATAAGACTCAGTCATAACCTTGGGCTTCCTTTTCAGGAGTAAGCCCCAAGTCCCCTAACCTAGGCTTCCTTCTCAAGAAAAAGTCCTAGTCATAAATCTTGGGCATCTTTCTCAAGAATAAGCCCCAATCAAGTCCTTTAATCTTGGGCATCCTCCTCAGGAGTAAGCCCCAAGTCTCTTAAAATTTCTCTTAACCATTCATAAATTTCCTTTGATTTGGGTTTCCTTTTCAGGAATAAAACCCAATCATAAGTCCCCTCCTAACTTGGGCATCTTCCTTAGGAGTAAGCCCCAAGATTAGAGTATTCAAATCTCCATGAAGCACATATAACTTTGTGGACCCTGTTCTTGGATTTTCTCCTTAAAAGTAAATCCTAAACCTTCGTCTATCTGGGCAGTCATCTATACATAAGCCCCAAAACAAAATTCTTATGATTGCATCTTTTACGGCACAATTGTCTAAATTTTACCAATACCTCTTGTTTCTCACACCGAGCATGACTCACGTGAGCTTAGAGTGTAAAAGTAATTATGACATTCATCTTTGAGTCATCAATCATAAAACATCATATCCCATTCCTCGAACTACGTGGGTTCTGATTCCTTTTTCAAAACAAAGGATACGTAGGTAGCCCATTCATGGGTTCGATCCCAACATTGAAATAATCTCTGTCCTTCTGAATGACGATAAACTTCAAGTGCCCCACTGAGTGGCTTTAAAACCAGCCTGGTCATCAAAATGACCAAGAGACTTTTATATAAATGTTTTGAAGGATACCATTGACCAAGAATCTCTAAACAAATATAGATGATTCTATATTGATGAAGAACCTCGAATACATATAAAAGATTCTCTAAATTTCTTGCATATTTAATCATTGATTGTTGAAACTAAAGGAAAGCTCATTTTATACTTGATAATATAATAAGGATTCACGAACTTAACTTAAATCTATAAAGAGAGTCCCGGAGTAGACAATAATTCCCCTCAAAAACGTGTGATGAGTCCGACCTCCCATCCTCTCGACCAATGTAAATTCCTAAGCCTCATTAGCCCACAAGCTAATGAGCGCCTGCCTTTGGAAAGTAGGTCCAAACGGATGTGGAATCATTGGATGTTTCCGGTTCTACGAACAAACCCGTTGGATTCCGATCGGAACGTTTGAATCTCCCGTCCAGGAGGTCATCCCCGGATTCCGGGCGAAACAATTATACATCAAGACTAATATGGGAGTGACATGATCATGAGATGACCCCAGTTCTCCTCACTACATTACATTATACTTCGGTACAACCTATATGATGATAATATGATTTATCCTATGAAAATCATTAGAATCATTCTATATGAGACATAATAATACATATGTAATGAACATTAAATTAAAACCAAAAGGAATTCATGGGCCTCCTAATCTAGTGTAAACACATTTCTTTACCCTTGACCCATATATGTGTAAATATTTCCTCAATGTCGAAAAAAACGAATAAAAATGATAATGATTATTATAATATTTTCATATGTATCCATGCTGGTTCCTAGATTCTCCCATTTGAATCCTCTTCAGATGTAATTCCAAATCATTTTTCTCTAACACATCTGTGATTTTACATTCACTTTTAACAAAAAAAAGTGTATGATAAAATAGGAAACTCAATAATTATGTGATTCCCTCCATGTCCATTCACATGATATTATCCTGTAACATTGCCCTATTCTTAATAAAATTGAATCTAGGTTTACTAGAGTTGATTGGGATTGAATAGGAATCATAATGTGTAATCCCTTCACACAATATCCTCATACATGATGTTAATATATATTCCTACCAAGTGAAATGAACATAGGATGACCTAAAAAATAATCAAAGGATTCCACATGCGACGAATATGATATTACTAATGTGATAGGTATGAGATGATTTTGAAAAATATTGTCCAAGAATCACACAATAATTTCCCTATAACCATGATTTAAACATTAATTATCTTCTCCTAGAATAACCTATGAATATTCATCCTATAATACCCAATAAATCATTCAAAACCTCCTAATTTTATCTATGAATCTCCCACTCATAATCCCAAACCACAAGATCAATGCCTCTTATAAAAACTACATTTTCTTATATTAGATAGATCCTATTACATCACCACTTCTCCTTTAAGTGTATGGACAACATTTATTTGTAATCATCAACTGTACCAACGCTGGTCAAAGAATCACTCAAGAAACATCCATGTGCAGTCCAACATCATAACAAATTCTAAAGTTGTATGAAAAATAAATGCCTAGTTTTATATAATATTAATTCAATGATAACCAAAAAAAAAATAATTCATAGAACATCATTCTAAATAGTATCTTACCTCAAGTGATGAACATAATATTCCCTGGTAAGATATCCCCGGTATTCCACAACATACCATGTGCTAAAACTCCAATGTTGGGATGCCCAAATGGGAAATCCTCAAACCATTGATTGTTGATGCCCCATTAACAACACTATTTTCTTATCCAAAATATGTTAATGTACAATAATTCTTCCTATTACAAGACCATAACCTATTACATTGACCAACGTAGGTTTTGATCACTGTCTTACGTTGGGTATGTTGGACACCTCTCTAAGGTTCAATCCCGACATTGAAACATTTAACCTAATATGTTGTGTGAATTCATCCAACCATGGGGAGATATTCTACTAAATCCAGAGTGTGAAATCATACACCACTGAAAATCAAGAGAACACATAACCACAAATTGTAAAATCGTCCCCCCATGGGGCACACTTAACCACAATATTTTCTTTGTAAAATTATCCTCACTTAGACAAAAGTCCACCAAATCCAATGTGTGAACTCTTTCCCCAAGGATACATTCTAAAAAATCCCAACTGTGTGATCATTCCCTAAGGGAGGCACTCCACTTTCATCCACATGTTAAATATTCCCCACATGGGACATACATAACAACCCACGAGTTTGATGTCTTCCCCAAATGGGACACACATCACCACATTGAAATTTTAAAATTATCCCACTATAGGGATGCACAATTCCACCAAATACAATGCATGAAATCATCGCCCCAAGAGATTCATAACACAAAATCCCATGTGGGAAATGATTCACTTTTTGTGATGTGGTTACTAATCCCAATTTGTGAGATATTGCACCAAGACACACAATACACCCACATCCAAATGTAAAATCGTCCAACCTGAGGAAAAACATAATCACCCCAAAGTGTGATCTCTTCTCATATTAGTACACACACCACCACCTACTAATGTTGAAATAATACCCCCTATATTACACACATAACAACAAAATCTCAAGTGTAAATTATTTACCCTTAGGGCCATACTCCACCAAACACTGAATAATGAAAAATACCTCATAGTGGACACACTCCCCAAATCCCAATGTGTGAAATATTCACCCTAGGGACACACTCCTCCAAATCCCGAGTGTGAAATCCTCTCTATAGAGGACACACACCACCAAATGCCATTTTTTCAAATCTTTCCCCATGGTGAAACTCTCCATAAAATTTTTACTCTGAAATCTTCCCCCCTTGGGAACTACTCCACTACCTCCAATGTGTGAAATATTCCCCCTAGAGACATACTACATAACATTACATGTGTGTAATATTTCTTCCAAGGGACACACTACACCCCATTCTATGTATAAAATATTCCCCCTTTGGGAAACAAATAACCCCCACTAAGCCTCATATATCCCCCATGCAGACACACTTCATCACTGCCCAATTGTGAAATCATCCCCAAGGGGGACAAGCTCCACCAATTTCCAAATGAGAAATCTTACCCTATGGGGACACACTCAGGTACATTCTAAGTTTCACCCACCTCTAGAAACACTCAAAAACATCCAAGGTGTGAAATATACCCCCTTAGGTACACACTTAAAAAAGAAACCATATCATCAACTGTTAAACATGTACCCCAGTAAAAAATGTATACCGCATGAAAATTTAATCTTATTCAAATATTAAAAAAAATATAAAAACACATATACCCCTTGTATGAAATACCCCATTGAAAATAAATGATGTGATATGTTATGCACATAATATGAATCACATGTGATATGCCTTCGACTTCCAATAATATGATATTATATGATCCCAAAAAAACATATGATCCGAAATTTCTTTATATTTCCAAATGTAATATATGCATGGCCTAAAAGATACTATGATTTTTAGAAGGAACAAATACAATTAAGAATCAAACAAATCATGATGGAAGTGGTAATGTGTTTCCTAATAATTATTTATATCTATTTGGGACACCCTAAATAGGAAATGTCCACTTTGGAGAAATCTATGGAAGGATTAATCAAAATCCCATGATCCCATTTAGATCAATAAGATAACATAATGAACTAATGTGATTGAATATTCCCTCCTTTTTAATTTGGGAATGGGGGAGAATTATGGGAATCGTACAACCCTTCCAAAGGCTTTAGAATCGACATTATAATCAATTTTGGTGGTAAAGTTAAAAAACTAATACGAAAACCTATATAACCCTCTAATTAATTGGTTAAACATTGATACCACATGTGACAAACATTAAATGAATTGGGAGTGAACCCATTTTAGTACGGGACATTATCCAGTATGACCCAATTAGGTGTGAACCATGATTATTACAACAATTTAGGGAGTGAACCCATTCCATTTTGGTAGTTTTGGTACTGATCCTAGAATAAAAAGGAAAAAAAAATTATGCCTATGTATATATTGCGAATCAATGTCAAATTCCAATATTAGTCTCTCATGGATCATACTATTGAATTCCATTATAATTCATGTGTTATATATTATTTGTATTTATGCCAAAAATAATTTTTATAATCTATGATATCTGTGATATGGTTCATAAATGTTATAATCTTGGACTCATAACCAGATGATCTTATTAGGTTGATGCCATAAATATTTAACCATACAATGTATCTGATCTCACACTTTATTATTTTTATTTTGAAATAATATATTGAAAATAATTATGTATGATATGACTAATAAGGGTTAAAATTAGGATAAATTTATTTAGTGTTGATTTTGTTAATCAATGAACCAGTATGTTATGAATTAATATTTCTATATGAATTAGTTGTATATTATTCTGGAACATATCATTATGTAATGTAATGAATATTCATCTGTTGATATTTAATACAAATGTAAAAGTAGTTTTCCTATTTTCACACCCAATATGTATTGATTTTATACAGTATTCTTTCTATCACAAAATAATCTCCTAAAGAGATTGATTCAACTAGATGATTTAAAAATAAATAATATCCTTTAATTTACATTCTGGCATGTGTATCATTTCTATGTGAGTCAAGATATTCTAAATCTCTATAGATTCAAAAAATGTACTAAGATGGAAACATCCAACATAATGAATTAGGGACTAATTTTTTTTACCTAGATCCAACTGATGATCATTATTGAATGTAAAATCATATTTTACATGTTTTATCTACATGAGGATGAAGAACATATAATGGAAAGTATATCTTTAATTTTATTTATAGTAAAAACCATGAACATCTCAATAATATTTTATGGCTCCAAAATATAATAAAATGCAGAAAAAAAAAGATTTCTCTTGGGTTTGGGTTAGATGATTCCCCTCAGTTTGTATAATTTTTTGACTTTCATATTCTACCACATGGTTACAAATTATTATAGAAAACCTAATCCCATGCCTCCAGAATAAAAAATGTTTATATAACCCAATCAAAATGATGATAAACTCATCAAATTAGGCATATCACTCTAGATTCAATAAATATTTCACACCCATTGAGTGATCATTGTAAATCGAGAAAAAATATTATTTAGTCTTGTGAATCAATGGTGATAACCTAAGATATCAAGAAAAAAATATTTTCAAAACATTTATGGGCCCTTATTAAGAAATAAAAACCATAAACATCTTAATATCAAATGAAATTCCTTATTCTAATTGATCATTCAAAATGAATTTTTCTTTTTTATTTCTGGAAGATATAATTAGAATGATTGATATGGATCAATTGATCCCGAACGATTCACAAAATTACATTCACTTACCAACCATGATATGAATTATATATTGAATATACCATGATATAATCCATGAACACAACAATGAAATGATAAACATTCAGTGAAATAACTAGTTTAATAAATATCGATAGAATAATGGGGTCTTTGACACTCTATTGAAATATATTTGATAGGTAACTATCATTATATACTAATATTATAGAGATTTTTATTTCTTCTAATCAAAATACATTATCTGGTCAATTGTCATGTACCATATTCATGGGATGTGTTTCTATATTCTTGAATATATTTTCTTCTATTTTTCGATTTGAAATAATAATTATTTGTATAAGGATTTATAATTTACTATTACTGAAAATATTGACATAATTAAATTTATATAATATATATAACTAAATCATTCATAAAAGGGGGAATTTCCTATAATACGATGACATATACACCCACTTAAAATAACATGTATTATAGTCCTTACACAATAAACATCTTATAATCATAGATCATCCAACCATGATGGGACTCAAAATATAATATTCCCATAAAATATCTTCTTTGTGGAATGAAAGAAATAATTTACCAAAATTGGACGTGGTTACAATATTTAGTATTGAATATATGGTACAAATATCATGGAAACCATAAAGGTTATGAAAATTATGGAATTTATTTTGGACATTATTTATGATTCCCTAGGTCAAGGAGTTATCAACTCAAATATTCAACTCATTATATGATATGACATACATTGTGGTCTATACAGGTAACCATTCTTTGATAGAAACACCAAATCAAACATATTAGTTAATAAACATCATATATTCTTCTACAATTTTATATGACCTAATATTTGAGTGTAGAATAATTTATGATGGACAACATTTAATAAAATTTATTATTAAATTATTATAGAATAATAAACTCATATAATAATATGTCCTTTTATAGATAATTGTTTTTATCATCATATGACATGTAATTTGCTCAATTTCAAATAAGGATATTCTCAATGTATAAATCCTTGTATCCTTGTATAAGAACCTGAGAATAAATCTCGTGAAATAAGTAACGTACTGTTTGTTTTAATAAAAATAAAAATATGAATGTTTTTATTCATTCTTCTCTTCATTATATCAATGTTTTATCAATTAATAATTATAAATTTTATCCTAATATCTATCCATTTATTCATATTTTTTTGAATTAATTAATTGAATTAATATTAGAATATGTGTTTTTTTGTTATGTTAGACCACATGAAATAGAATTATCAATATTTATATTTATATGAGAGGTAATATGTCTCAAAATAAAATTTTCATTTTACAAATTATTTATGTACATAATTTTAAACTAATGTTTCCAGTAATACTACTTATATAAACAACATGGGGGGACTAAGGTAAACCCTTATTGTTGATCAGACCATATAAATAATTCTATGGTGATTGTTTTATTTTCCTATAGTTTATTATCAATAAAAATATACATGCTACAAAAAAAATGTACCCAGTGACATAAATATATAAACTATTTCTTTTTATAAGATAAATTATAACTTCTCATGTCCCATAATGTTGTTACTGATAGAAATGGGGTAAATTTAAACTGAATGAAAAAAATATGGTTTAATGATTATACACCAAATAAAAAACAAATAAAGTGATTTCTCAGGAATTATAGTTATTTCAACATTATAATTATAAAAAATAGTGGGAAAATTATATATAATACCAAAATGTGTACATGATACTTTAAAAAGGGTCCAAATAAATTATTAATGTTTTAAAATATCACGCATCATTTTCTAAGGGATTTTGATATTAATATACATTATATAACTGTTGTAAATATATTTTATAATTAAAAACTAATGGTGGGATGAAGGTATGTGATTTCAAAATACGTTACTCTAAAACTCTAATGTTCATTAAAATATACAATGTATTTACTAAACTATATCAAATATATAATGGATCAAAACCAAAAAAGTTTATTTTTGATTTTCTAAATAATGAGATAAAATAATTTTTCATAATAAATGTTTTTTAAAAATAATATTGCATTAGTATTTGTTACATTGATTACATATTGATATAAAAGATTCATTATTCTGAAATAAAGATACACATAGGAAGAGATTTATCTTGGAGTAATGTATTTTATCACTAGAAAAACATATCATTGTGTGCCATTTACTTTTGGTGAAATATAAAATTTTAGATAAAAATTCAGTGGTGATTATATAATTGGGATTTTTTTAAGATGTGGCATAACTATGTTGTTGTAAATTAAATAGTTAAAGTAATTATAGGTGTTCTTCTGTGATCATAAAAAGTTCATACAAAATTTATTCATAATGTATGTAGTAACATGCCACAATGTACACCTTGCATGGAACCCACTACACAGTGACTTGCACAGAGGAGGAGATTACATATACAAGTCATCAACAAAATGGCATCTTTTTACCATCTATCCACGAGGCCTCGGGGTAGCCAGTTTTATTAGATTGGGTACATGGTTGGGATATTAGAGAGTTATTTAAATAAGGTATATTAATATTTTTAATGTTCATCCCCATAAAAAATTCATGATAAATAACAAAATAACAGAAAATAGTATAACCTCTCCCATAATATTTCTCCCCTTTAAACCCCCCTATGATGCAGTATAGATTATTTCTTTATATATAAATAATTATTCATAAGTTATAGATTCCAAAAAAACTCCCTTCCGCAAATTTATATCCATTTTCATTGTTCAATTTATATTAGATTCTTTTGAAAAAAATGAATCATTTACTGTAATATAGTAAAAATCATCATTAGATTATCTGTATTAAGTGTCTGGTGTGTTGAGGACACCAATTATTAGTTATTTAATCATTTTTATTACATTTGTTTATATTTGTATTAAAGTGTATTTTTAAATGGATTCCATTAAAATATTACTGAATTGGAAAGTAGTTTTTTATTATTTCATGGGGATTTTTGTTGTGAGAATTATTGATGTATGACATCCAAAATTTACATTGCGATTATCATGTTTTTTTTGTTACTCCTCTACATTAATTAATTTCACGGTGTATTACACATTAAATTAAAATGAATTATTAATTATATATGTATATAAATAATTAATTGATCATTATAAAATGATATTGGGGATTGTGATCACTGTAAGTCTTGGTTTGGAATATGATGTTGATGAAATATGATATTACATTTTGGGGATAACTATTTTTGTATGATATAGGTTTATTTTTTATACCTAACCAGCTTCTTCTTTAATATTTACATATTGCATATAATTGACATACCATTAAGTTTTATGTCTTTTCCTAAGTGGAGGTTGAGTGAAAAATATTTTGAAGACATTATTTAGTCATCTGAAAAAAAATTGACTGACCCTTATAATTATTACGAATTAAAAAAACTCTCAGTGGTTTTACCTCCAAAGCGAGTGTCATAAAATGGATTTCAAAATACTATAATTGTGGACTCTATTCATGGTTTTATTAATTGGTGGTATTTGAAATGTAATATAGTGTAAAAATTGGGATTCCATGTTTTTTTCTAAATTAAAGAATCATTCAATGTGGATTATCAGGTAATTAAGTTTGGAAAGATCATCAAATAACATTAAAAACTATAATCCTCTATGGATAATAAGAGTAGGATGTTAGAATTAGATCCCCTAGTATGTGGAATGTTTTTTGGCATGGAATATAATATTTAGGTGATGAAAAAAATAGAGTCCACTATTTTATGTGTTTCTCAAAGAATGTGGTGACTGTGATGTTTTTATACGAATTACATAGAGCATATTGTTCTTTTTTGGACATGATTAGATAATGGGATCAATATAAAATACTTTTAGGGAGTCTAGTGAGTCTTGAATATTGTACGAATCCTTGTGAATATGTGTATAACAATCATGTTATGCTACTAATTTCTCATTATCCCATGTGAATATGGGATTCAATGATTTATTGTAATCAGATTCTATCATAAATAGTAAAATATGAAGTGAACCTTTTATCATTAGATCAGGAAAGAAAATATGTCCATACAAAACATTATATCAATTATCAAAATAACATGTTTTATGATAGATACATTCCCTAATGAAAATAGAATTTGTTATTCTATTTATAAATTAGAAATAATTATTAAAAAATATGGAATAATAAATCATTCATATGAATGGGTATAAGCAAGAAAAATTTAAAAATAATATTAACTAAATAAAAAATAATGAAATATATTAGAAATTTCACATATTATTTATTAACTGTATTACATAATATATGTATTGTAAAATTAATTCTAATAGGATTATTATTGAAATATATTTTATCACTATTGAGGGGGATGATCATATGAAGGACTCTGTGGAGGTAATATGATTGACCTAAAGTGTATCATTATATCGAATGTGAAAATAAAAATATAATGATTATATATAACAACCAAATTTGAATCCAAACTAGTAGATATTGAACGTGGTGTGTTCAAGGTTGAACCCATGAGAATTTGAAGAGAAATTGCTAATATATTTAAAGTGACTAATAAATATTTATTACGAATTAATTTTTTAAATAAATTTTATTAGGTTAGGACATTGTTTAGATAAATCATTCCCCGTTTTATAGATTTCAGGTTTATGTGATAGTGAAAATAAGAATCAATTTCATTTTTATTTATTGTTGTGATAGGTGGGATGTTAAGGATCATTTTCTTTATTTTAAGATACTAACACAAAAATAACCCTTATTTCATGTCCATGTACAATAAGGTATTTATTAATTAAGGGAATATATAAAATTTTTAATCAAAATTACTCAGACTATTCAATTGTCATACTATGATCAAGGTAATTATGTGCACAATTAAAAAATAAATTCCATATTCACTTTTCCAATGATAATGAGATAATGTGATATATGAAATGGAAAATGAAATATTATTATAGAAAATGGAAAAGATGAAAATACTAAAATGTATTTACAGTAGTGTCATCTATATCATCTGACATATGTTTGGGAGTTTCCCCATTATGATAGTCATGTTTTAGTTTAAGGAAAATAGAGAATATATTAAATGCATTAATGAAAAGGAGTATTAGAATAGATGATGAAATATCCATCAGTTAAACTCCTCACCCCATGATCGGGTCTTTGAATGATCATTTTTATAGTTAAAATAAAAAATTATTTATATTTATTAATACGATCGGGTTGTCATTAATATTTTATTGTTTAGGCCATTGATCTTATCTTACTCATTTATAATCATTCATGGGAGTACTCATGTAAAAAATTCAAAGGATTTATTTTAATTTATAGAAGGCTAGTTGGGGATTTTCCCATTTGGAAAGATCATGGTGTGACTAAAGCTACTATTCCATATAAAATCAGGGTCTTCACTACCAAAAGTAAATCAGAACCTAGTACATGGGATGTAAGAAGGTTAAAATGTTGGAATATTTAAGTCATGAAATTTGGTGTCAAAAATGAATTCTTTATTCATGGATCTAGTGGATCTATTACTAAATAGATTCCATATATAGGGTGTGTTATTTTTTTATCCAATGTTATATGACATCATTAAGATTCACAAAACAAGATTCTAGGTCATCTCTGATTCATTCTAATTTCTTTTCTATTAAATTATGTAATTTATAAATATTAATAAATCATTAAACATCTCTAAATTTAGAATAATTTATAAAAAATAAATTTTAATATTCGAAAATATAAACATGAAATTATAGTAATATCCCCCCCCCCCCCCCCCGCATATGAAACATGTATTATTCCATTGAATGAAATATCAATATAATACTATCATAAATTTCATTACCAATATTTATATTCAATTAAATTAATATAATATGATTAAAAGAGGAATTATTTATGTTATCACCAAAGAAGAAAATTTCATCAACTCCAAAAAAATTAGAGAAATAAATCCATGATGTATTATAATCATTTCTCTTTTTATTAACTATGCCTCTTCATCATTCAATTTATATTTTCCAATTACTTATCTATGTCCATACCAATTATAATTATCTTTTCATTTAATATTTAATCCTACATCCTTATTTTAGAAAAGTAAATGGGGGTTTTTCTCTTACCTCGAATATTGTTGTCACGACCCATCCCCTAGGTCCCTTGTCGTGACTACCCCAAACTCGCCTTCCATAGGCCAGGGGATGGAGACTAGAACCAAAGTCGAAAATCCCTAAAATTGGGAAGGTATTTCCTTTATAAAGTTTAAACACACACAATAGAGTATGATCTAGAAGAAAAGAACTAAGCAAAATTGTAAACAAAAGACTGCAGAAAAGTAAAAGGGCCGAAAATACAAGCCCAGCAGGAAAGTACAAGTACAACTAAAAAACATGTACAACTGAAGAAAAGGTAAATCATCTACCAGGTCTTCCTCTGAGGATTCCTACCTTAATGGTAGGTACAAATAGGCTCCTCAGCACTCTATGTCTGTCAGTCTCCTCCGTGTACCGACTAGTTGTAAGGTCCACCTCCGTGTACCATCCATTCCTTCTAATCTGATCTTCTATTAGCGTTGTCCATCATCTAGAACCCACACAACGAGTTGCGGGTAGAGCCCGAGCAGGGGTGAGTATAATGATACATTGCAGGGACCCTGATACCCTCAAGGTCTCAAAAAATCCAACAAGGAAAAACCACAATGTATGAAATAAACATATAACCTCACATAGGTATATGCCCATACATATACATAAGATACCAATTAATCCATCTCAATCATGATGAAAACACAAAAGGTACTCACTTAGCTCAAACCAGTATTTTATTCGAGTGTTAGAATCAAGTAACATCCCCAATCATATAGTCAAAACCTCAGCCAATTGAGTAATCCTCCTCTATCGTGTACAGTGGGCATACTGCATCACACAGAGGAGCTTCCCACTATCCTTGGACTACGGGGGTACTCCTCCTGTCAAGTACCATGAGTCTGTCGTGTCACACATTGGCATTCCCCACCGGGGGTCTGCTACATCACATAGAGGTGCTCCCCCTCATAGATTTCTAAGCTACTCTACATTTCGAGTACTGTGGGTCTGCCGCGTCACACAGAGGTGCTCCCCACCGTGGGTCATCCAAAACACCATAGCGCTCTGCACTAGGCTTGGCAAGTCACATTGAGTCGAATTGATCAGCAGTCGTCAGGTCTCAGCTAGCTACTCGGTCTCTACACTCTGCTCGCTCCTCTCTGGGAGGATCCTCTCGATGATCTGCATGTTGATAACCTAACTATCTCGAATTCCCATATAGAAGTATTCCAAATATCTTCCTTGTCATATAGGTCTCAACTCAACTGAAGGTGCGTCAATCGAATGTCTGGTATGTGTGTTATTAGTTTTTTAGTCCCTAGGGCCAGGATGGATTCGTGTATGATCAAACCTGACCATATCTCAACATAACCCCAAACTCCAATGGGGTATACACAAGGGACCTTCATGCTCTAAGACTAACATCTTCACTGAAGGTTCATCAAATGGACATCTGGTGAAACAGATATGGCCAAAGGGTTTAAAAGGTCAATAGTGGGCCCGAGTCTAGTCTGACCTGGTCTGACCAACTCTGCCCAAACCTGTCTGGGCCAACCAGATCTTGGTCGACTCGGTCAGACCCGATGGGTCTGACCCATCCTGTTTGGCGGGTCAGCCCACATAGTTCTTCCCGGTCCGCTAGGCCCGGACCAGTGGACTGTGGGGGCGGTTCAGCCATCACTACGTGGGGCGTGTCTTGGGCAGCTCGGTCCAGAAGGCCGAGTTGGTTTTTCTAGAAACACTGTGTAGGACACAGTGTGCCTGCATGGGAAACAGGGGTTAGCCGAACTTGGTACGTGAGAGGCCGTCGGCAAGCCGAGTAGGGCGTTGAAGGCCACAGGCAGATCAGTGGGGCACAGGTAGGCCACACACTGGCAGACAGTGTAGCATCCCGCCCTTTTTGTCACATAAACTTTCACTTCATTATACAAAACTGAGGATCTTTAAGGTTTAGTGTCTTGGAAACCAGGAACATAATACATGAAACAAAAAAAACATTCTTCTTAAACACTTGAAAGGATTCTCCTTATGTTCATCCTAGGTTTATTACTGCATCTCATAACCTGGGGACATAAATCAAAAGAAAGGGTGAGTAGAAGGCCCAGTAAGGGAAACAAGGGGAAACATTTACATGTGAACTTGAGATACATCAACAATGTCATGAAAAAGAACATTAAGGCATTAGAAAGAAATAATGTGGCATATCATAATAAAAATAAAATTTTTCATAACTTTAACATGTGGCTACATCATTTAACATAGACAATCATGAACATATCACCAAGGTCCATCCCCAAGCTGTCATTTGAAAATTACCAAGGTTATTCACCAAGATATCGTGAAAATTGTAATCTCTAGTGGTTACATCATTACCCAATGCATTGGAGCGCTATCAGTGCGCACCCTTATATTTGCCTTTATTATCATGTGATCCACATATATCATCGTCAAAAATTTCATAAACAACCCATATAGCATAAAATAAATGGGTTTCATTTCATAATCACAACGTTTTAAAAACTGCTTTAAAGACATGATCTTTACATCACTTTAAAACCCACAGAAAAGGAAGGTGGGTCTCATGTATGTAAATACCAGAATTTAAAATAGAACATTTTGGTATATATGTGAATACCCCTTTAGGAGAAAGTTCTCTGAGTATTCACTTAATAATATAAAAGAACTTTAGAAAAATAGAGAGACATTTTGGGATGGAAATTCTGCAGCATAACGGCTATGTTACAAGGTCTTAGAAGACATTAAAAAGAGAGGAAAATGGGTCAAACATTCATAAATGACCCATAAAACAGTAGATGGATAGAATAAGAAGGATAAATGATCATGGTAATGAAATTTCAAGGACATACCATTTGAAATGAAAAACATGGAAAGAAGACAAAAATTAGATTTCTCTTATGAAAGTTCGGCATCCTAACGACGTTACGTAAACTTCAACAAAAATGATTTGAAAAGATCAAATAGGGTCTCTCATAATTTGAACATAAGAGTTAAGTATGATAGATATAGAGATAATTCCCCAACATAATTAAAAAAGAACTTGAAATACTTGACATGAAAGTAGAACTTTGAAAAGAATGAGAAGGGTGAACGAATCCCCTAAAAAACTTCGGCAGCCTAACAGCGCCACATAAAACATAAAAATACTGAATTGAAGAGATAAAATGGGGTCTCTCATCATATGAACATAAGATTCCAGAATGATAGATATATAGATAATATCCCAACATAACAAAAAGGAACTTTAAAGAATTGACATGAAAGTAGAACTTCAAAACGAGAAGGGTGAAGAACCACTTAAAAATTCGGCAGCCTAATGGCACCACTTAAAACATCAAAATACTGAATTGAAGAGATCAAATAGGGTCTCTCATAATATGAAAATAAGAGTCCAGTATTATAGATATAGAGATAATACCCCAACATAACAAAAAGGAACTTAAAAGAATTGACATGAATGTAGAACTTCAAAACGAGAAGGGTGAAGAACCACTTAAAAATTCAGCAGCCTAACAGCGCCACTTAAAACTTCACAATACTGAATTAAAGAGATCAAATGGGGTCTCTCATCATATGATCATAAAATATCAGTATGATAAATTTATAGATCATACCCCAACATATTAAAAAGGAACTTGAAATACTTTACATGAAAATAGATCTTGAAAATGAGAATGGAGAAAGAATCTGTTACAAATATTTCGGCAGCCTAACGGCGCCACTTAAAACAACATAAAACAAAATAATGAGAGTAAGAGGGGATCTCTCATTATATGAACATGGAAAGGGAATTAAGATAAGTATAAAAGAATATACTACAAAATAAGAACATGGAGCATAAAATGAATGACATAAAAGAGATTACTTGAAATGAAAGAGAGAGGTCGGATCCCTTACCTTAAAATGTAACTCTTAAAACTCAAATGTTGGGACCTTGAGGGCTTGGGGGAACCTTGGGAGGACTCCTTGGGAGGTAAGGAGACCATAACTTCGTTGAGGATGGTTTTTCAGTCGAAACGATGTGAGGAGGGCCTGGTATTTATAGGGAAAGTGAGGGGACAAGGCATTAATGGCCAAGGGACACCTCAAAAGTGGTTTTCTCAAAAGCATGGGCCCTCCCATGGTACTTCCCATAGAGTTAGTACACATGGGGACCCCCAAACAATACTTCATCCTCTTTAGTCTACCATCCCTTAAAATATCTCATGACATCATCATGACACAGTAATGATGTCATTAAACATACCGAAACCCTAAAACTGTATTTTTACTATTCACTGAAAATTCAACTTTCTCAGAAAAATCCCCAAACATTACCTTAACATAATATCGATGCTCTGAGTTCAAAAATGAAATCCATTTAATA
The DNA here is from genome assembly GCA_963277665.1 of Viscum album. Taxonomy (NCBI): domain Eukaryota; kingdom Viridiplantae; phylum Streptophyta; class Magnoliopsida; order Santalales; family Viscaceae; genus Viscum; species Viscum album. Next base: position 64,679 of record CAUJRU010000612.1, read on the forward strand.
AAAATAATTTTCTAAATATTTTTAATTTAATTTTTAATTAAAAAATACTATTCACCCGAAAAAACTAATACTTGAATAATAATTTATGAAACTATTATTTACCCATTTTATTAAATCTCATTACTTAATCTAGGTGTCTAAATTATATTAAAACTTTCTCTGAGTGAAATTACTAATCCATTTGGTCATATTACTAATCCTAAGCATAAAATCACTATTCATAATTTACTATTCATCAAAAATCAAGTTGATCTTATTAGACTTGAAATTTCGTACTGAACATAATTGTAGAAGACCATTTTTTGAAAATCATTACACATTTTTATTTATTTAAGGTTTACATAAACATTTTTAAAATATCCTTTCTCTAAAATTCATCAATAATATTCATACTATATTTATCCGGACATTTAAAAATTCATAAACTTCATCATAAGAAGAAATCCAAATTTTTATTTAAAACAAAGGATTACACAAGGCAGTTACAGTCTCCTTACATAGCCCTTTATCACACCAACATAGGACCTAAGTGTAAGGTGTGCTAAGGTGAGAGAATCTGAGGGAGGCTCGGCCAACATCGCACATGTAGTAATTTCTATCAGTTTGAACTTCTCACGAAGGCGATCCCGTTATAGCTTCACACGATGATGTTCAGCTAGGGTTTGGTCCAGAGCAAAACCCAGTGGTGCTACCTCCATCCCACGTTTTGTTAGATGGGCTTTGATCGGTCCAAGACTATTGGTTGATGCCATCAAATCTTATTTCTTTATTAATTAACCAATATTTCTTGTATTTAGAGACAATAATTAAAACGTTTAGTTTTCAGCGGTCATATTGACCAATGGTCAAATAACAGTCAAAACCCAACAGACTCATTTTAATTATACTCATGTTATCAAATGAAACATTTTTTTGAGTATAAAAATAAAATAAAATGACACATAAAATTAGGAAGAAAGATTAATTCAAAATTTTGGGTCGTTACAATCTTCCCCCCTTAAAAAATTGCATCCTCGCAATTTTTAAAATTGGGTTTTGAAATTTTATTGAAAGTACCACATCGGAAAAGGAGTCAGTAAAACTATTACTTTAAGAGAAAGAAAGGGAAGTACAAAGGTCACCCAAGTTAACCCACACTAGGATTCCAGGTAGGAAAACATGGACATGGAGGAGAAAACAAAGGGTCAATTTCTGAGGGAGAGTGATAGAGAACATGATTAGGAGAAAGTTAACCATAAGAAAATCCCAAACTTATGATGTGTGTAAACGGTCTTTGATTACCTAGTAGGAAACGTAAACCAACAACATTTTTGTTTTACGTTTATTTTCATAATTTTGAGGAATTCATTTACTACATAGAACAAAAACATAAGAAAATATACCTACCTTCATGTAGAGTTTCATCCTTTAATAAGTTTCTACGCAAAAATAATTTTTTCTCCAAACGATGAGCATTCAAAAACACTTGGTCTCATCAAAACAGAAGAATCTTATTCTAGAGAATCACATAATCCACAAAATATTAACCATCTATTTCATCTATCTTTAAACATTTTCCCAAAAACAGAAAGGGTAAGGTAAAACAACTCTTCAAAAATAAATAATCCCATAGGAATGGAAACTAATTTTAAATCTTCAAAGTTCCATGGTACTACCCAGAGTTCATCATAGAACATTCCGTAAATAACATTCCTTAAAAATCCTCAAAATAAACCAAACTAATATTGAAACCCAAATACAAGAAGGATTTGATAACATAGTCTTCCAAGGTAAACATTATCATTAATCTTCAACCAACATCAACCACTCATAACATCTTATAACAAAAGTAACTATCCTAAACATATTTACCCCAAGATAGGTTAATCATTTCCATAAGTAACCTAAATTACTATAAGTCCACCTTAAATTAATCGATTCTTCAAAATATAAGTCAACCTTACTCCTCAATGAAAACACTGTAGTAATCTATTTACCTCGATCATATAGGGTCCCCAAAATAGTGAACCTATCCCAAAATAATAATAATCTTTTAATCCCCTAATCATCTCTGTCATATTAATATGGAAATCATCGCATTTACTATCACATTGGTTGTTGGGACATGTTCTTCCATTTCCCACCATTAACAATGAAGATAAAGTATAATTAGGGGCTTAAATACTTTGCCAAAAATCATGAAAAGGAAACTTTAAGCATAAAACGATAAACTTGTAGAATAATAGTATATCTTAACTTGTAATCCCCTAGGTTCCAATCTTGGTTATCCATGATCGTAGATTCTTATGTGAATATTTATTTTATTTTATCTTTGTTCCTTTAATAATGGTTCATACTAAGCTTATGAATTTACCAAAGCATATCCCCCGGGAGTGTTGTAACCAAGAGTGAAGCAAGGCCCGTTGTCATGTACCAGTTCCCGTTCGAGTCTAGCTCAAAGCGGTGTTTTCGGGATTCACCCCTATGTACATCTGTGCCAGAGCCACCTCTACCTACTCGTATCCAGACAGGGATGTATTTTCTTGGAAACCCCTTACTCAATATTCACCGAAATATCTGGAAGATTTTCTATATTTAAACTTTTCTATAGGGTTCTTCCTAAAGTATTCATATCCAAATTTCCAGAAATAACTAAACCATCCTTTGATACCAACTGTATCATCCCTCCCTTTTTGTCACATAATCTTTCACTACATTATACAAAACTGAGGATCTTTAAGGTTTAGTGTCTTAGAAACCAGGAACTTAATACCTGAAACAAAAAAAAAACATTCTTCTTAAAAACTTGAAAGGATTCTCCTTATTTTCATCCTAGTTTTGTTACTGCATCTCATAACCTAGGGACATACATCAAAAGAAAGGGTGAGCAGAAGGCCCAGTAAGGGAAACAAGGTGAAACATTTACATGTGAACTTGAGATACGTCAACAATGTCATGAAAAAGAACTTTAAGGCATGAGAAAGAAATCATGTGGAATATCATAATAAAAATAACATTTTTCATAAATTTAATATGTGGATACATCATTTAACATAGAAAATCATGAAGATATCACTATGGTCCATACCCAAGGTGTCATTTGAAAATTACAAAGGTTATTCACCAAGATATCGTGAAAATTGTAATCTCTAATGGTTACATCATTACCCAATGCATTGGAGATCTATCAGGGCGCACCCTTAAATTTGCCTTTATTATAATGTGAGCCACATATATCATCATCAAACATTTCATAAATAAACCACATAGCATAAAATAAATGGGTTTCATTTCAAAATCACAACGTTTTAAAAACTGCTTTAAAGACATGATCTTTACGTCACTTTAAAACCCACAGAAAAGGAAGGTGGGTCTCATGTATGTAAATCCCAGAATTTAAAATAGAACATTTTGGTATATATGTGAATACCCCTTTAGGATAATGAGCTTTGAGTATTCACTTAATAATATAAAAGAACTTTAGAAAAAGAGAGAGACATTTTGGGACGGAAATTCTGCAGCATAACGGCTATGTTGCGAGGTTTTAAGAGACATTAAAAAGAGAGGGAAAATGGGTCAAACATTCATAAATGACCCATAAAACAGTATATGGATAGAATAAGAAGGATTCATGATAATGGTAAAGAAATTTCAAGGACATACAATTTGAAATGAAAAACATGGAAGGAGGACAAAAATTATATTTCTCTTATGAAAGTTCGGCAGCCTAACGGCGTTACTTAAACTTCAACAAAAATGATTTGAAAATATCAAATAGGGTCTCTAATCATGTGAACATAATAGTTCTTTATGATAGATATAGAGATAATGCCCCAACATAATTAAAAAAGAACTTGAAAGACTTGACATGAAAGTAGAACTTTTAAAAGAATGAGAAGGGTGAAAGAATCCCCTAAAACAATTCGGCAGCCTAACGACGCCACTTAAAACATCAAAATACTGAATTGAAGAGATAAAATGGGGTATCTCATCATATTAACATAAGAGTCCAGTATTATAGATATATATATCATACCCCAACATAACAAAAAGGAACTTGAAAGAATTGACATGAAAGTAGAACTTCAATACGAGAAGGGTGAAGAACCACTTAAAAATTTGGCAGCCTAACGGCGCCACTTAAAACTTCAAAATACTGAATTGAAGAGATCAAATGGTATCTCTCATCATATGAAAATAAGATTCCAGTATGATAGATATAGAGATCATACCCCAAAATAACAAAAAGTAACTTGAAAGAATTGACATGAAAGTAGAACTTCAAAACGAGAACGGTGAAGAACCTCTTAAAAATTCGGCAGCCTAACGGTGCCACTTAAAACATCAAAATACTGAATTGAAGAGATCAAATGGGGTCTCTCATCATATGATAATAAAAGATCAGTATGATAAATTTAGAGACCATTCCCCAACATAATAAAAAGGAACTTGAAATACATTACATGAAAATAGATCTTGAAAAATGAGAAGGGAGAAAGAATCCGTTACAAAAATTTCGGCAGCCCAACGGCGCCACTTAAAACTTCATAAAACGAAATAATGAGAGTAAGAGGGGATCTCTCATTATATGAAAATGGAAAGGGAAGTAAGATTAGTATAAAAGAACATCCTCCAACATAATAACATGGAGCATAAAAGGAATGATATAAAAAAGATTACTTGAAATGAAAGAGAGAGGTCGGATCCCTTACCTTAAAACGTAACTCTTAAAACTCAAATGTTGGGACCTTGAGGGCTTGGGGGAACCTTGGGAGGACTAATTGGGAGGTAAGGAGACCATGACTTCGTTGAGGATGGTTTTGGAGTCGAAAAGTTGAGAGGAGGGCTTGGTATTTATAGTGAAAGTGAGGGGACAGGGCATTAATGGCCATGGGACACCTCAAAAGTGGTTTTCTCAAAAGCATGGGCCCTCCCATGGTACTTCCCATAGAGTTAGGATACATGGGGACCACCACACAATAATTCATCCTCTTTATTCGACCATCATTTAAAATATCTCATGACATCATCATGACACAGTTATGATGTCATTAAACAAACTGAAACCCTAAAACTGTATTTTTACTATTCACTGAAAATTCAACTTTCTCAGAAAAATGCCCAAAAATTACCATAACATAATATCGATGCTCTGAGTTCAAAAATGAAATGCATTTTATAAAAATAATTTTCTAAATATTTTTAATTTAATTTTTAATTAAAAAACACTATTCACCCGAAAAAACTAATACTTGAATAATAATTTATGAAACTATTATTTACCCATTTTATTGAATCTCATTACTTAATCTAGGTGTCTAAATTATATTAAAACTTTCTATGAGTGAAATTACTAATCCATTTTGTCATATTACTAATCCTAAGCATAAAATCACTTTTCATAATTTATTATTCATCAAAAATCAAGTTGATCTTATTAGACTCAAAATTTCATACTGAACATAATTGTAGAAGACCATTTTTTGAAAATCATTACACATTTTTATTTATTTAAGGTTTACATAAACATTTTTAAAATATCCTTTCTCTAAAATTCATCAATAATATTCATACTATATTTATCCGAACATTTGAAAATTCATAAACTTCATCATAAGAAGAAATACCAATTTTTATTTAAAACAAAGGATTACACAAGGTAGTTACGGTCTCCATACATTGCCCCTTATCACACCATCATAGGACCTAAGTGTAAGGTGTGCTAAGGTGAGAGAATCCGAGGGAGGCTCGGCCAACATCCCACGTGTACTAATTTCTATCAGTTTGAACTTCTCGCGAAGGTGATCCTGTTCTAGCTTCACAAGATGAAGTTTAGCTTGGGTTTGGTCCAGAGCAAATCTCAGTGGTGTTACCTCCTTCCCAAGTTCTGTTAGATGGGCTTCGATCGGTCCAAGACTATTGGGTGAGGCCATCAAATCTTCTTTCTATATTAATTAACCAAGATTGCTTGTATTTAGAGACAATAATCAACACCTTTAGTTTCCAGTGGTCATATTCACCAATGGTCAAATAACAGTAGAAACCCAACAGTCTCATTTTAATTATACTCATGTTATAAAATGAAACATTTTTGTTGAGTATAAAAATAATATAAAATAACACATAATATTAGGAAATATGATTTATTCAAAATTTAGGGTCGTTACAGACAGGGCACACGAGAGACCACAGGCAGGGCGTGTGGGGCACGAGGAGGTTGCGGGGACGCCGCACGGGGCGCCGGGGAGGGCCAGTGACAGTGGGTGGTTGGGATGGTAGGTTTGGCGCGGGTCGTGCCGGCACGGGCCGGCGGTGTTCTGTCAGGAGCAACGGTGCATCGCAGGGGTGGCGCAGTTCGCGGAGGCCGCGCATAGTGTGGCCTTTGTCATCTTCGCCTTCCTCGCCTCATCACTTTTACATCGACATGTAGAAGAATTCCACAGGAAGGAAAATCCGACATAGGATGTTGGGCCATTTAGGTTGGCCCGTATCCTCTGTGTTAATTGTGATTGAAAATGGTTCATAAGAACGAAGCTCAACAACCTTCGTTATCCTAAATGGAGGGAATAACATGAAACTCAAATGAATTTAATCCCTATACCTTTGATTCATCATTATTCATTCGTTAAAAAATCTTCAGAATAATACGGAGTTGTCATTCATCTTGTCCGCCGCACACTTCGACTCACAAATTCTCACGATGGTTGTGGACGCAGTTCCACGTCGGTAGGTCACGGGGAAGAAGTCCAAGAAGGGTCACCTCTGGTATTCTTCATTCATCATTGAGAGTGTTCTTAGTTGGTGGATGAGGGTCCTCATTTAGATATTTTCCTTTAATCACCCAAGTGAATTTGTTGTGCCAAACATTAGATTACATAATCTATAATTTTTTGGCACAAATTAAAAGGGAGAAATTAAATTAAAAATGATCCTCATCAATAATTCATATGTGTTGGCACGTATTAATGGGGTGTTGGAACCAATTAAAAATGGAGTAATTAACTAGGTAGTCTCCCCCTTAATTGTGGAGGATTCAAAAAATTATATGCTATGGGAGGTGAAGAGTCTTCCCTAAATTAATATGAAGCTTAAGATTTTTCTCCACATTAATGATGAGTTTTATGGGGATAAGAGACTGAGTGGTCCCCACCTCATTTATCCTTACATGGGAGGTTGAGTTCGGTTGGGCCCCACCACCATAACCTCTAATGGGAGGTTAAGCTGTGGTTTTCCCACCTCCAACTCCCATTAAGAGACATTAACCACCAATACTCACATGGAGGCTCAATAAAATAAAGTGTATCTCACTCTATTTTATTATTTTATTAAGAAAAACCAAAAACTAACTTCTATCCTCGACTCACTACCATCAAATTGAACATCTTATTATGATAATATCAGCGCTGTGATTTCAACGATGCCCTCAGATTTCAGTTTTGAGTACCGGTTCAAAAGTTATAAAATCTTACTCATACATTTACTGAACATGCCCGAAAAAAAAATCAGAAATTGATTCCGAAAACACTGGGCCTCACAATCACGCGCTTTCAGTTTTCATAGACTCATAAAATTCCCATGTATTTAAGAAAAAAAATTCATGGAAATGTTATGTCTTTACAAATTCCCTCTACCATTTTCATCAAATGAAATAACATTCACTACCCCGAATATACAAAATCAAAAATATTCTCGAAGGATTCATTATTAGGTAAAAGTGAATATAATTATTAACGTATGTAGTTAAATTATATAAAACATATAAACAATAAAACATAATTATGATCTCTAATGTATTCTCCATGATAATTAGAAACATCTCAGTGGAATTTTCCTCTATAAAAAACACCAATATTTTCAAAAAAAAATAGATAATAACCTCATAAGTCTACTAATCATAATAAATGAAAACCCATTTTGTTTTCAATTATTTATTTTTGACAATTATAACTTCCACTATCTATCCCCAAATGATAAAATTCTTTTATTATGTAAATTTTGATTTTTTTGCCTCAAAACACATCCATTTATATCATTTTTACATTATAGAATAATAATATATTTGGAGTGAAATAATGTATAATGAATTAAAAATAATATTACTTCCCAATATAATAGAGAAATCGCCCCACACATATAAATTTCAATGAAAAAATCACTTCCACCATGACATCTTCCCACATAGTCATTTTTTATTGAAACAAAAAATAAATCGGGTGGGTTAGGAATGAATAACAATATGATTATAATAATTATCATTCATAAAGAGGACATTCATGGATTATATGTGATTAATATAGAGTAATGTATAGTATGGTATTAGGATAAAGTAAAATCAATAATTTTATTCAATAATATTAAATTTTCTTTTTATATAATCATATATTTGAATATATTTAAATAATGTTACATAAGAAGAAAGAATGAGTTTCAGTCAAGAAAATCATTATAAAAATATTGAGTTATATTAATCTCAACAAAAATTTTAGAATGAAGAAAAAATTAATTGAATAATATTTGATGAAATAATTATTAATAATAATATAAATTAAAACATATTTCATAATTGAAAGGGATTGAATAACTGAAAAAGATATTCTCTCACATAAAACAACTAGTTACCCTAAATCATGATTTTTTCTACTGAACTAAAATTTATAACTATACTAATATTTCCCCATTTTTCATATTAAAACGTGTTAAAATATAATTTCCAGAACATGAAATTAAAATAATCCTATGAAAATTATTACTCCATGATAAATAATTAAAGAGATAATTGATGTAAAATAATGATATGAAATGTTAAAATCAATAATAAACTTATAACTAGATGTGTTAAATAAGGAATAAAAACTCATACTCCATTTAATATTTTTATCTTGGGTAGGAATTTTCAGGTTATATTCATACCATTTCATGACATTAATAGCCATCTCATGATGTGAATCTTTAATAAGAAACATATTCAATTGTATAAATAATATTCAATTTTTACTTCATTTTGGATATATAAATTAAAAATAATAAAGTGAATGTAAAGGATTTTGTTCATTTAAATGTATATAATTTGGTGGGAGTGTGCATTCTCCTAAAATGAAAAAATCAATAAGCATAAAAAATTATGTTTCCTCTCAAAAATGATTTTATTTAATGGTTTTAGTTCAAACATACCTCAATAGTTTTGGTTTTTGGAGATTTTATATAATTAACATGGTGTGGTTCCAAAAAGTACATCTTCAATGACATGTGCACATAGGTTTTCCCCAATCCATCATATAAAAATATAATAAATATTCATATAAGTAGAATCATCACATTCCACATCAGTTCAATCCAACATGTAATATTTAATGATTAAAAAATGTAATATCATCTACCATCCATACATATTGTCCTTCATTATACATGATGAATATTATTTCTTATCCAATGTGTTTTAATTTTTTAATTTATTAATTTCTCACCTCCACATAAAATAATGTTCAAGAATGAAATCAACCACCATAAGATTTTCATCATCTACAAATATATATTAAAGTGTGATTATGTTTTCCTCATAAGGATTGTAAAGACCCAGAAATCATGTGGAATGTTTTTTCATAAATACATGGGAATTTTACGAGTCCACAGTTTCTGACGGTGTATGAGTCTAAGGCCTAGTGTTCCCGAAATAATTTTTTTATGTTTTGTTCAGGTACATTCAGTAAATGTATGTGTGTGATTTTATATCTTTTGAACTGGTGCTCAGAATTGAAATCTGAGGGCCTCGTTGAACTCGCAGTGCTTGTATTTATGTAAGGAGACCTTTACCGCAGTTGCGTTTTATTGAGGTTGGAAGTTAATTTTTGGAGTATATTAATAAATTAAATAAAAATTTTGTGTGACATAATTTTATTTGATTGGTGGTTAAAACCACCATGTAGAGGTTATTGGTGGGTCCCACAACACCCTAACTTCCCTTGGGAGTATATAACTTGGTGGGGACCACTCTAGTTTGACCCCCCTTTAACCCCCATGTAAATCACATTTAATTGAGGAGAGTCTCTTAAACATTCAACTCTCCCAATTTAATGTTGAAACTCTCAACCTCCCTTGTTTGAATTTTGAATCCTTTCCTCCTCATTTAATCAAATGTGTTGTCGCAATTAATTAATGAAACACTTGAGTTGTTATGCCATAAAAATTATAGAAAAATATCAGTATTATTTTTGGAATAACTTTTATTTGGAGACCTCTTTGAAGAACACCATTCTATTCCAACAAAGAACACCTTTCATATCCAAAGAACAACAAGAATCAATTTCTTCCTTCATCATTGGCAGAATGTAAGGGAAGCACTGCCACCCATGAAGTACATTGAGGGCATCGACTCAACTCATCTTCACCGAGCACTACCTCCTCCGACGTTGAGGGAACGCCGTCTGTTTTTCCATGATGTTCGTCTTCCGCGACTCGACAACATTCAACGAAAAAATACGTGGTAGGGGGAAATTGGATTATTTTTTTACGTATGAATGATACCCATGTACTTCGATATTTATTTTTTGATTGACGGTTTCCAAATTTTTATCACCTGAAATGGATGGCATGGGCCGAACATACATGGCCCAACTTCCCTCTATTGAATCTTGTTTGGTTGATGTCAGAGGTGGAGCTGAAAGGGCATAGTGCCATCGCACTGCACCAAAGAAGAACCATGATGGATGAAAGAGGAATCACGGCTGGGAGGGCTGCTGTGAATGAAGAAGTGCGGCACTGTCATGCCAGTCAGTGGAGCCGATGGCCACGGCCAGGTCGGGCAACATCGGTGGTGGCGCGGCGCCATCATGCCTCCCGAAGGGCAGCAGGACCGTGATGGCATCACGCTGCAGTGGAGGTACGGAGGTTGCTGGCTGCCATGGAGCCGGACCGTGGGACGACCTGCCGGCCGACTGGCTTTCCCGTTGGAGAACCACAATGCTTGCAGGTCCCGCATGGAGGAGGATGCGGCCCGTGTCCGCTGGCCGCTCGGCTGGGTGAACCGGAATGCCACGTGCCGGCCGGGCTGGAGAACCGTGCCACCTGCAGGCACCACATGATGAGAATTGTGGCCCACATTGGGTGTCGCGTGTGTCGGGTCGAATAGGCCGGCTAAGGCCAGCCGGGAAGAGGATGAGCCAGCACCACATGGTGTCACCGGGTGAACCGGATTGGCCCACAGCATAGGCCGGGTCCACGGGTGGTCCAGGTCAGACCCCCTGAGCCGGGTTGGGCTGACACGCCAGCCCACTAGGATTGACGGGCCATGCCCGTCTTCTCGTAATTGTGAATAACTCCTAGACCACGTGTCTGATCAACGCGCCATCTGCGGAACTGGGAACCTTGCGACGAGGCGGTCCTTTTGGAATACACTAATTCAGTTTTGGACAATTTTTGGAAAATGACCTGTTTTGGATCGAGCGTAAATCCAATCGGGCCCCTGGAATGGAAACACCACTAACTCTCAGACCGGGCATCCGATAAATGTGCCATTTATCACGATGAGTTCCTCATGATGAGATGGAACTACGAGTTACATCAACTCAAGACATTTTGATAGTTGATGTATCAACACATGGCTCAAGGAGAGGACCCTCCCAGAATTGAGTGTGTTGTGTGCAGGAACCCTAGGGCTAGATACGGCGACTACTATACTAGATTCGTTCGTGGGTTTGACTACGATTACTACTATACCGGAATTCTTTGTGGTTATGAAAATGATTACAACTGTACTGGGATCCTCCATGAGTCCAACATTTATGACTCTTGTTTCTGTATCCTACGTGGGTCATATAGAATAGCTAGTCTTGTATCTTGTGTGGATCTGACAGCTTAGCTGGTCTTGTATCCTGTGTGGGTCTGAGATCTTAAATGAACTAGTAACTACATATGATCATCTCTATCACTCTACAAAATATGTATACCTGTGTGAGATGAGTCATTTATTTCAACCATTATCATCATGTTGATTGGCTTCACTTCCTTTTTGGAATGGTTTGTGCTTGGGCTCGAGATTTGGTGTCGGTCTGTGATTGATAACATAGGTATATTTATGGGCATATACCTAAAAAGGGTTGGTTGATATCTCGTGATTTTATCTTTCTACTATAGTTTATCCTTTGTGGATTCTGGGAGACCTACAGGGGTCTCGAGGTCCCCTACTTAGTATTGTTATACTCACCCCTACATGGGCTTCTCCTGCACCTTGTTGTGTTCTATGGTGACGACAGAAATCAGTGATTGAGGCTAAGGGTGATGGACAGGAGGCTGTTCGGAGCTAGACTAGACAAGACGTACCTCAAGGATGTGTTGTCCACGTTTTGTACCTACCCTTTAGGTATGGTTCCCTATTAGACAATCCATGATCTTTTTTCCCTTTTCACTTATTCGTGTTGTTCAGTTGGGTTTGTATCCTGGCCAACTTAATTTCAAAACACCTTACTTTTCTATTTTATTACTTGTTGCATCTAATTCTTGTGTTTAGATGTTGTGTTCTAAAGGTTTAAAGGCAATGCCTTCCCCTTTTATCGGGAATTCGCCTTTGTTTCTAGTCGCCAACCCTTGGCCTATGGAAGGAGGGTTTGGCGTAGTCACGACATGGGGCCCAAGGATGGGTGGTGAAAAATTGGTATCAGAGGAGTCGGTTCTATGGCAGAACATGGACTCTGATTCTTTTAACAGCAATAGTGTTATGTTTTTTGGGTGTGGTTATCATTTTAGGGAAACCAGTGTTTGTGCAGTAGCTGATGTATCCATACACTAGGACTCTGGTTTCTGTTCTCCGACTCAGTACATGAAAATAATTATTGTGTGTGTGTTTACTTTGAAAAATATTTCATCGTGATTACTATGTGTCAGCTGACCAGGTATACTATTTTAACCATGGTGCACCTGTTTTTTTTTTCAGGATGGCCCCACGAAGGCAGCCAGCTGGGGTTCCGAGTTTTGTATCAGATGGTAGCCCACTAAGCGATGAGGCCTCGGAGTAGGGCCCCATCATAGTAGAGGTACTAGTGGTACCACTACCCACTGGGCCACCGATACCACCGGCTCCAGCAGCAGAGAGTGCATGCAATTTGAGTGCATTGCATGAGTTCCAGCTCCAGAGGCCACCTAGGTTCCATGGAGAGACGGACCCACAGGCTGCTAAGGATTGGCTGGAGGCTTTCGTGAATGTTTTCAGATTTGTAGCGACACTAGCCGACCTCATGGTGATCCTTACTGCAAGTCTCCCACATGCGGCAGTAGGCAGATGGTGGAGCCTGATGCTCCTGATTTATGATGAGGCATCATTTCTCTAGACAAAATTTGAGAGTCTCTTTTACTCAGAGTTTGTTCCATCCACCATTCATGTTGTGCAGATTCAGGAGTTACTTCATTTGTATCAGGGCAGCATGAGAGTAGCTCAGTACTCAATGAGATTCACCAGCCTCTCGCACTACTCCACAGATATGGTGTGGAACCAATTCTTCATGGTCCAGACCTTCGATCAGGGACTCAGGCAAGATATTAGGTCTTTGATTATCCCCCTCATAATTCTGACGTAGGTGGGGGTCCTTGAGCGAGCCCTTATAGTGGATAGTTTTCTCAATGAGCAGTCACTAGTACAGAGACCCACCACTGGGAGACATGTAGCGGATTCATCTACAGTCATTAGTAGTCAGATGTCTTAGAAGTCTAAGCAGACTAGGACATCAGCTGGGAGACCCCAAGATACAGGTTCGGTTGTGCGGGGAAAATGAGATAGGACAAGCTATATGAATAGTAGGCAGTGCAATACATGCGGTGGGAAGGGCTACATTGCTCATGACTTCCTGACCCGCCATGCATATTAGTAGCAGATAGTAGAGGGACTTCACAGGAAAAAGAATAGGTTCGACCGTGGTAGTCCTCCGGGAGCAGGTGGATGTTGCAGAGAAGCTGGTCGAGCAGCAGGTGGTGGATGAAATTTCGAGACTCTACCACAACCACCACCAAGAGGTCCACCCTGACCACAGGAAGCTGGGGGATAGAGGCTGGCTTAGCTCTAGGCAGTTGAGTCCTACAACCGCAGTGCACCTGAGATGATTCTAGATACTCTCTGTCTCTACTCCACCCTTGCTACAGTACTTATAAACACAGGTGCAGGTCATTATTTTATTTCCACTGCCCTCATTTGTAGCTTGGAGATTCCAATGGATCCGTTGGCTCAATCCTTACGGATATAGACTTCTAAAGGAGCAGACTCGATGATTATGCACTGGTTCCAGCAGTGTGATGCTACTCTAGGAGGCGAGAGTTTTGGCTAGGATCTTCTCATAGCGGCGTCGAGGCCTTACAACGTCATCTTAGGTATAGAATTGTAATCCACAATTCATGCTCATATTGACTGTATTAGGAGGAATGTGTTGTGTGTTCGCATGGATGGGACCAGGTTCACCTTCACCGGAGAGAAGGGATCTTTTGTAGTGCAGGATGGACTTACACAGTGGAGGGGGTAGCCGATCACACATTAGTTGGATAGTCTCATCCTTGGAATGCTTGATGTGCAAAGTCCATGTTTTCCTATTGTGGTGGATCAGTATGCAGATGATTTCCTTTAAGTTGTTCCAGGATTACATCCTCATAGAGAGGTAGAATTATACATTGATTTGTACCCTGGGACGACACCGATATCTACTCCAGCATATCGGATGGCTCCCGCCGAGCTTTGTGAGCTGCGGGCATAACTAGAGGATTTTCCAGGGAAGGAATTAATCTGAACCAGTTTGTTACCCTGGGCATCCTCGATTTTGTTCGCCAAGAAGGAAGATGGGGGCTTGCGACTATGTGTTGATTATCGTCACCTAAACCAGGTGACCATGAAGAACAAGTACCCACATTCATGTATTGATGACCTCTTTGATCAGCTCAACGGAGCACGATGGTTCTCGAAGTTAGACCATAGGTCTTGCTATCTCCAGCTCAGAGTTCGGGAGTGGGATGTGCAGAAGATGGCCTTAAGGTGTCGGTATGTCCACTACGAGTTCTTGGTTGTGCCCTTCGGCATAACCAACACTCCAATAGTGTTCATGGGTCTCATGAACAGGATCATCCAGCCTTACCTCGATCGCTTTGATGTAGTCTTCATCAACGACATAATGATCTACTTGACTACTGAGGATGAGTATGCCTACCATTTGTGGGTAGTACTAGACACACTCCTAGAGCATAAGATTTATGGTAAGCTCTCTAAAGGCCATTTCTGGATTCGAGATGTTAACTTTCTGGGACACATCATCTCATAGGCTGGAGTTGCAGAGGATCCAGCGAAGATCGACGGAGTACATGCTTGGAGCCACCCAGGAGTGTGACGTAGGTGCGGAGTTTCTTGGGACTAGCTAGGTACTATCAGAGGTTTGTACCAGACTTCTACAGAGATGCAGCACCGCTTTCAGCATTGACGAAGAAGGGGAAAACCTTCGTGTGGTCAGTGATATTCCAGTAGAACTTTTCAGATATGAGGAAGAGATTGACTAGTGTGCCCATATTGAGGCTACTTGAGGAGGGTGTTGAGTACATTGTTTACTGTGATGCATCATGTACCAGACATGGGTGTGTCTTGATGCAAGAGCAAGCAGTGATAACTTATGGTTCTCATCAGCTGAGACAACATGAGCAGAACTACACTACCCATAACCTGGAGTTAGAAAAAGTGGCCTTCTCCTTGAAGATGTGGCGACATTATCTTATGGGTGAACGTTTTACAGTCTATTCTGACCACCAGAGTCTCCGGTACATCGTCTCACAGAAGGACCCGAACCTGAGATAGTGGCAATGGATCACATTCCTCCAGGACTACGACTTAGAGATAGTATATAATCCTGGTAGGGGGAACGTTGTAGCAGATTCTCTCAGTGGGAGATCAGGCATTCATCTACTAGGAGAGGCGATAGAGCAGCTGGCCGCATTTCACATTTTCTTTGTGGATAGATATGGAGAAGCCCTTCTGTAGTTCTCACATTCACTCCTCCAGATCTCCAGCGTGTCAGGGAGGCACAGCGTGAGAAAGTTTACTGTGAGACATGACATGCTCAGATATCCTCAGGTCAGGCACCTGATGGATATTCTGAAGGTGGGAAGCACATCATTCATGTAACACCCTGACCCAGTTACCCAGAGTCGGTGCATTATTACGTAACATTGGCATGATCACAAAAGATCAAGTCTCGAAAGACCGATTAGTTTAGTAGCCTTGGAATCACTAGATACATTCATAAGTCTTACATTACATTATAATGTAATACAAAACTACAACAACATCTTGTCTTTATATCCCCTCATATTATCCCTTCAGGTCATTCATAAAATAATTCTTCACATCCTAGAGAAATTAAAACATTGAAAGGGGTGAGCTCAGATTCTCAGTAAGGATAACAATATAGTGGAAGATTTCATAAATAAACATAAACATTTAAGGAAATGTATAACTAAAATAATTCCTTTCAAACTTGAACTTCAACAAAATATGGAAAAAGTAAAATGAAATAATTCAATTTACTTATTCACAAGGATATTATACTTGTCGAATAATAACATGAAATATCAATAACCACTTTCATAATGATGGAATGCATAATGCCAGAATATCATAACCACGTAGCCAAGGCCCCGTGCCAATACATAAATAAAATTTTGTCAAGTACTCATGCCAAGACACTATTTTGTCTCATGAGACCTTCTGATGCATCGAGGAGCTATAGCGGGATCCACCCGTCAGTTATTAAGTCCAATTCATTCCTCATATTAACATGTTTAAACATTTCATAAACCATAACATAATAGTATCACATAAAACATGCATAAAGGAAACATAAAATTTCCACATTTCAATCACAAGATATCAATACAACACATTGATATAAAAAAACCCTTTAAAAACAATTTTAAATAGCAAAATAATAGAAAATTAAAAATTTGTAATTATTTTTCATTTAAAAATGTTATGGATTGTAGAGGAAGCTGAAACACAAATAATGGTCATGATGATAGAGAAGTCGTTGTCACCTCATACGTATGACAAAAAAACATTCATTTTTGTCATTTAGTAAAATGCTCTGTATAAAAAGATTCCTTTTGAATTGACGTAAAAGTCAAAGGGATTTATACACAGTGTAAAAGAAATTTATGTACAAAACAAAATATGCCTCAATGAATGGAGATTGTGATAAAGTCCTTTACAAATATCATTTTATAAATAAAGTAGATATATTATGTGTATTCATTATATGTACACATAAGGAAAGTATAAATATAATATAGGACTTAATAATATCATGACATAATTTTAAAGTAGGAGATTAACCCATAGAATGGAAATTGTGTTAGGAAGTTCCCTTACCTAGTGTCCGACTTGACTCGAACTTTCTCTAACCTCCTGAATAATAAAATTGAGTTAATTTCTACTTTCTTAAGAACCTTTTCAAGTTCATTATTCCTTTTATATCACTTATTACGATGTTATGAACATTATGTAATTATTTATGTTAATAACAGTCGTTTTGTTGATCCTAGGTACTTGAGTCAAAAATAAACATCTTATAATTGTACATTGTTCATGTGGTAAAATATCCTTTATATACAGAATTATATTCATGATTTATTTATCATATATATCATATATATCCAGTATATACATTCATTTATAATATTACATAACATTTAGAGGTCGGAAATGAAATGCACCGTTCATGGAGACGGTAAGCCGTACGTACGCATGAACGCTACTTTCATTTCTATTTCGTATTTAATGGAATTAAATCATAATTATATAAAGGTATATTATAATTCTAGTATAATTTCATATATAATATCATTTACTCTATCCTTTATACATCCCACATATGGCATTAACGATTCAAATCACTTTGAGGGAGCGGTAGTCCGCATTTCCTAAAATGAAATTATCACGTTTTCACATAATGAAAATCATAATGTTATTCCATAAATGAGAAATACAGAAGAATAAGGAAAACATAAACATAATATATATATATCATATATAAATATATTTAAATCTTACTGGCCACCATAAGAGGTGTTATAAGAAGATTGAACAATCATCGTTTCGTGAGGCAGAAAATCGCCATCCAGAAAAACAGTATGTTCTTTAACCATTAGATGATGGTGTGTGTAGTTGTAAATCAAATACTTCTCATAAAAAAATCATAGTATATTTAAGATACTGGTTTTTTCACAAAATAATGGAATAAAAATCATTTTAGGGGTTGGAGAATCAAAATAAAACAAAATAACAAAAGAGAAGACATTACCATAAAATCGGGTAACTCTTTTTGATTTGAGCCAAAGGATTCCTTAAGAATAATTCTGCCCAAAGTCAGTCTTCTAGGAGTAAGATAGGGAAGTTGAGAGAGTATTTGGGCAGAGGTTGGCCGCTCCAAATAGATTTTAAGGTGTGAATAAGGTGGTAGTGGTGGGGGTCTTTTATAAGAGGAGAGGAGGTCCACTCTTTGAAAGTCATGAAATATAACATTATTATGAAATGATTTTTGGATTTTAGAGGTCCCGAAATTTAATATTTATAGGATAAGATGATAAGGGTTCGAAATCTACTCATCCAATAGGTTTTTGACATGTTTAAGTCTTCAATTTTACATTATATTTTCATTTTATTTAAATCATTAATTAATATGGTAATCGCTGCATCATCATGATGTCATAAAAATTTTAATTTATTTAATGTCTAAAAATTACAAAAAAAATATCATGATGTAGGAAATCTTTTTATATTTCCAATTAATATTTATAGTCAAAAAATTACCTTATATAACCCCATGTAATAATTGTTTTAGTATAACAACACATGTTTGTGACAATTTTATTTTTATTTTAAATAAAAAGTTAATACTATCATTTCCTTACCCATGTGGCTCCATGGAGACACTATGTTGATCCATGGATTTCCTTGGTCAGCCATGACTCATCCAATAAGTGTAGGACAAGTGTAAAGGTAATTTAATATTATAATAATATCCTTTTTACCTTAAATTTTACTAATTACCTTTAATCGCGATTAATTAAACTTAAAAAGTTACTATTCACCAAAAATTATTTTAATCCCATTGAAACACATTTTACTTCCTAATGACAACCATGTATGTCGTATTTTTGAAAATAAAATCACAGAAGTGGTAATGTTTCATTTAAACGTACAATCGGTTTTTTAACTACCACTTAGTGGTTTCACTATTCATCAAAAATTTACGTTTTTCAGAACATTGCCAAAATTTCACCCTAAACTATAATTGATATTCTGAATTCAAAAATTATTTCTATTTTACAAAATTACAAACATATATGTTTCATTAATTAATTTTCTAATAAATTCTCGCTGTCACAACAAATAGCGTGTTTTTAAGAAACAATATATATCAAAAGATTGACAATTGTTTATGTCCAATTTCAAAGTAAAATTAATTCTAATGACCACCATTGGATTAAATGGTAAAAATATATTCTAATTATACTTTAAAATAACTCAATAGTATAATTTATCACTATAAATTATTTTTATTAAAAAAAAAATTATGTATTTTTCACTATTCATAAAAAATTGGAAGTTCTCAGAAAAATACCAAAAATTCAAAATAGGAAAATTTCGACATTACAAATCCAAAAATGAAGTCCATTTTGAAATATAAAATATATATAATTTCAAAAAGTGTGTATTACTATTCATAATGGCTATTTTGATTGGTCGCGGTGTGTTAGAATCTTGAAGTTGCGTTCAATGCAAGCTATTGTATTATTGAAGGAGAAGTGTATAGTGGAAGCTTGGGGTGTTACATTCTCCCCACCTTCAATAAATTGCATCCTCGCAATTTTAAATTGATCTTTGAAAATAAATAGATGAAAATAGAAAATACCGTTGCGGAAAACCCATAACGGAAATAGGTTTAATAAAAATATAACTTTAAAAGAAAGTAAGTGAAGTATAAAGGTCACCCGAGATAAACCATACTATGATTCTATTAAAATATGGATATGGAAGAAAAAGAAACCATCAAGGTCTGATGGAGAGTTGTAGAAAACAGGAATAGTAGAAAGTTAACCAAAAGAAAATCAAAAACTTTTGATTGGTTAATCGATCATTGATTCCCCAATTGGAAAAGCTAACTGACAACATTTCTATTTTAAGTTACCTTTTATAAAGTTGAAGAATTTATTTAAGAGATTTACTAAGAACATAAGGAAATATACTTACTTGTCATGTAGACTTTCATTCTTTAATAAATTTTTACCACAAACCCATCTATCACTCCAAAAGGTAATAGAACTCAAAAATATTCTATTTATCATAATTGTATAAGGTTTCAAATATTAACACATACCATTTAGATTAGGAGAACTATTTTGTAATAACCAGAGACTTCCTGTAGGCTAGTGGTAGGTAATAAAGGCCTATTGCACTATGGTTGTGGGTTCGATTCCTACAGGTCTATCTGACACGACAGGTTATCCCCCCCCTGACCTATAGGTTGTCCTTTTCCTAAAACAATTGTATTATAATATTCCAAAAATTATCTTCAGAAATGTTTTAACATTAAACAATACTATCCAAATTTCAACTTAATCCATTCCAACCTTTATAGTTATCCAAAATACCTCCATCCAGACTTTCTTCAAATGGTATCTAAATTCCAAAATCAATTGTATCATTAGATTCCTCAAACAATGTAAAGTTTCTCTTATTGTCACATATAAAAATATGATTACCTAAAACATATTAAAACCATAATGAAAAAAACAAGTACTGCAGTACAATATTTATATATATCACATTATTCTTATCACCAGAATATAATCCTTGAGTCCAAAAGCACCAATACAATAATTATTCCACTTCGACTGTAGTAACAACATAAGATTGTCCTTGATCCCTTGGCCTTTTTTGAGGTAAGTTTCCCTGACGATTAGGACATTCATTTTCATAATTCCCCCTTTTTTAGGTAAGTTTCTCCACATTTATAACAATCTCCCATTCCATTTAGGCATGTACTGGGGTGATTCTTCCCACATTTATCGCATAATGGAAAATCCTTCTTTTCCATTTTCATTTATCTGTCTCTTGTTCCACCGTTCTCTTCTTCTCTTGCTTTACTTTGTTGTCATAAGACATAGAGAATTCCTTTTCTATCATGATAGCACATGAGACTATATCTTAGTATGTTGACAAATATTGTGATACTAAAGCTCAATGGAGAAATGCTTTTAACCCATCAAAGAAACAATCAATCTTACTTCTTGGGTTACGTATATAATTTGCAACATGTCTTGCTAACCTTGTAAATTTAGCCTCATTCTTTGCGACATTCTCATACCCCTTCTGCCTCAGACTCAGAAATTTCATTTCCATCTTTGCTCAATGGTCATGTGGAAAGTATTTTTCTAATAAAATTTCCTTAAACACCCTCCATTCCATACTTGATACTTCTTCATCTTCCTTTGTGTTTTGAATTAGCGACCACCATTGATCGGCATCTCCAGTGGGGCGGTAAACTACCATGACTACCTTCTCCCTTTCACTACTCCCCAAGGAGTGGAATATTTTCTCTAAGTGGATTATCCATTCTCAACTACTAGTGGATTTGTACCCTCATTAAATGTTGGTGGTTGTTTCCTCATGAAGCAGTATAACATTTATCCTCCACGTTGCTGATCAGGGTGCTCTATACGAGTAAGGTTATTATTCATAACCTGAGTGAGTTGTCCCCGTATGGTAATAAGTTGATCAGCACCAGTTTTATCTCCAGGTCCACAATAATTATCTTGAGCAGGAGGGAAATTCCTACATAGAGTGCATTCATTGACACGGTTTCCATTCCTCCCACTAGGCGCCATTTCTAAACAACGGCATAAACTAGATTAGTTTATGAATCAAAATACGTAATTCCATACTTGTAAAACACTTATCATAAATTGAACTATTTATGGATATAATCCATAATCATAAAAATGTTTTCTATGAGGAAGTATATACTCATAACCCTTCATAGTGGTTTGTAAAAAAATGAGAATTATCGTAAGCATATCCCCTGGGAGTGTTGTAACCAAGAGTGCAGCAAGACCCATTGTCGTGCACCAGTTTCCGTTCGACTCTAGCTCAAAGCGGTGTTTTCGGGTTTTACCCCTAGGTACATATGTGCCAGAGCTGCCTCTACCTGCTCGTATCCAAAAAGGTAAGTATTACTCGGAAAACTCACAAAATCACTATAATACCAAAATTCTAGGATGTTATTCTATACTAAAACTCAAAGTCTATCATAGGGATATGTTCTCTAATCAGAGTTTATCTAAATCTGGCTTCCAAGGATAGTACTAAACTACCTCCGATACCAACTGTAATGCTCCGACACTAGTTACCCAGAGTCGGTGCATTATTACATAACATTGGCATGATCATCAAAGATCAAGTCTCGAACGACCGATTAGTTTAGTATCCTTGGAAACACTAGATACATTCATAAGTCTTACATTACATTATAAAGTAATACAAAACTATAACAACATCTTGTCTTCATATCCCCTCATATTATCCCTTTAGGTCATTCATAAAATACTTTTCACATCTTGGAAGAATTAAACCATTGAAAGGGGTGATCTCAGATGCTCAGTAAGGATAACAATATAGCGGAAGCTTTCATAAATAAACATAAACATTTAAGGCAATGTATAACTAAACAAACACCTTTTAAACATGAACTTCAACATAATATGGAAAAAGTAAAATTAAATAATTCCATTTACTTATTCACATGGATATTCTACAGGTCGAATAATCACATGTAATATCAATAACCACTTTCATAATGATGGAATACATAATGCCAGACTATCATAACCACGTATCCAAGGCCTCGTGCCAAGACTACAAATAAGATTTTGTCAAGGCCTCATTCCA
The DNA here is from genome assembly GCA_963277665.1 of Viscum album. Taxonomy (NCBI): domain Eukaryota; kingdom Viridiplantae; phylum Streptophyta; class Magnoliopsida; order Santalales; family Viscaceae; genus Viscum; species Viscum album. The sequence goes on from CAUJRU010000612.1 coordinate 87,615, forward strand.
AGACACTATTTTGTCTCATGAGACCTGCCGATGCATCGAGGAGATATAGCAGGCTCCACCCGTCACTTATTAAGTCCAATGCATTCCTCATATGAACAGGTTTAAAAATATCATAAACCATAACATAATAGTATCACATAAAACATGCATAATGGAAACATAAAATTTCCACTTTTCAATCACAAGATATCAATACAACACATTGATATAAAAAAAACATTCAAAACCATTTTCAATACTAAAATAAAACAAAATTAAAACATTGTAATTATTTTTCATTTAAAAAAGTAATGGCTTGTAGAGGAAGCAGAAACTCAAATAATGGTCATGGTGGTAGAGAAGTCATTGTCGCTGCACATATACGAAAAAAATTCCTTTTTTTCATTTATTAAAACACTTTGTATAAAAATATTTCTTTTTTAATTAACGTAAAAGTCAATGGGTTTTATACACCGTATAAAAGAAATTTGTGTATAAAACAAAATATGCCTCAATGAATGGAGATTGAGATGGAGTCCCTTAAAAATATGATTTTCTAAATAAAGTATATATATTATGTGTATTCACTATATGTACACATAAATAAAGTATAAATACAATATAGGACATAATAATATCATGACATAATTTTAAAGTAGGAGATTATCCCAAAGAATGGAAATTGGGTTAGGAAATTCCCATACCTCATGCCGACTTGACTCGAACGTTCTTTAACCTCCTGAATAATAAACTAGAGTTAATTTATACATGTTTAAGAAACTTTTTCAAGTTAATTATTCCTTTTATATCACTTATTACCATGTTATGAACATTATGTAATTATTTATGTTAATAACGGTCGTCTTGTCGATCTTAGGTACTTGAGTCAAAAATAAAATTCTTATAATTACACGTTGTTCATGTCATAAAATATCCATTATATCCAGAATTATATTCATGATTTAGTTATCATATATATCATATATATCCAGTATATACATTAAGTAATAATATTACATAACATTTAGAGGTAAGAAATGAAATGCACTGTTAATGGAGATGGTAAGCCGTACGTACGCATGAACGCTACTTTCATTTCTATTTCGTATTTAATGGTATGAAATAATAATGTTATAAAGGTATATTATAATTCCAGTATAATATCATATATAAAATCATTTACTTCATCCTTTATAGATCCCACATATGGCATTAACGATTCAAATCACTTTGAGGGGGCGGTAGTCTGCACATCCTAAAATGAAATTATCGTGTTTACCCATAATAGAAATCATAAAGTTATGCCATAAATGAGAAATAAAGAAGCATAAGTAAAACATAAACATAATATATATCATATATAAATATATTTACATCTTAATGGCCACCATGGGAGGTGTTTAATGTAGATTAAACAATCATCGTTTCATGAGGCAGAAATTCGCCAACCACAGAAACAGTATTTTCTTTAACCATTAGATGAAGGTGTGTGTAAGTTTAAATAAAATACTTCTCATAAAAACATCCTAGTATATTTAAGATACTGGTGTTTTCACAAAAGAAAATAATTAAAAGAGTTTAAGTGGTGGGAGAATCAAAATAAAAAAAATAACATAATAGAAGACATTACCTTAAAATCCGGTAACTCTTTTTGATATGATCAAAAGGATTCTTTGGGAAGAATTCTGCCCAAAGTGAGGCTTATAGGAGTAATATAGGGAAGTTTAGAGAGTATTTGGGCAGAGTATGGACAATACAAATGGTTTTAAGGTGTGAATAATGTGGTAGAGGTGGGGCCTTTTATAAGAGGAGAGGAGGGACACTCTTGGAACGTCATGAAATATTACATTATTATGAAATGATTTTCGGATTTTAGAGGTCCCACAATTATATATTTCTAGGATAAGGTGATAGGGGTTCTAAATATACCCATAAAATAGGTTTTTTACAATTTTAAGTCTCAGATTTTACATTATCATTTCATTTTATTAAAATCATTAATTAATGAGGTAATTGCTGCATCATCATGATGTCATAAAACTTTTAATTTATTTATTGTCTAAAAATTATAAAAAAAATATCATGATGTAGTAAATATTTTTAACATTCCAATGAGTATTTATAGTCAAAAAAATTAAATTATATAACCCCATGTAATAATTGTTTTAGTAAAACTACAATGTTTGTGACAATATTTTTTTTATTTTAAATAAAAAGTTATTAATGTCATTTCCTTACCCAAGTGGCTCCATGGGGTCCCCAAGTTGACCCATGGATTTTCTTTATCGTCCATGACTCATCCAATATGTGTAGGACAAGTGTAAAGGTAATTTCATATTATTATAATATCATTTTTACCTTAAATTTAACTAATTACCTTTAATAGTGATTAATTAATCTTAAAAGATACTATTCACCAAAAATTATTTTAATCCCATTGAACCACATTTTACTTCCTAATGATAACCATGTATGTCAGATTTTTTAAAATCAAATCACACAAGTTGTAATGTTTCATTTAAATGAAAAATCAGTTTTTTAACTACCACTTAGTGGTTTCACTATTCATAAAAAATTGACGTTTTTCAGAACAATGTCAAAATTTCACCCTAAGATATAATTGATATTCTGAATTAAAAAATGATTCCTATTTTAAAAAATTACAAACATATAAGTTTCATTATCTAATTTTATAATTAATTCCCATTGTCACAACAAATAGCGTGTTTTAAGAAACAATATATATCAAAAGATTGACAATTGTTTATGTCTAATTTTAAAGCGAAATTAATTCTAATGACCACCATTGGATTAAATAGTAAAAATATAATCTAATTATACTTTAAAACCACTCAATAGTATAACTTATCACTATAAATTGTTTTGATTAAAAAAGATGTTTTTATTTATTTTTCACTATTAATAAAAAATTAGAAGTTCTCAGAAAAATAGCAAAAATTTAATATAGGATAATTTTGACATTCCAAATCCAAAAATGAAGTCCATTTTGAAATATAAAATATATATAATTTCAATAAGTGGGTATTTCTATTCATAATGAATATTTTGATTGGTCGCGGTGTGTTAGAATCTCGAAGTTGTGTACAATGCATGATATTGCATTATTGAAGGAGAAGTGTATCACGGAAGTTTGGATTGTTTCAATTCCCTTCAGAGGAAGGACCTTGGTACTAGTTGCACTTCTTGAGGAAGTGCTGAGGTACTTCCACACATATTTTTTAGCGGTGCATCTAGGAGTGGCGATGATATATCAGGACCACAGACGATAGCACTGGTGGCCAGTTATGAAGAAGGTGGTAGCATAGTTTGTCCCGTGATACCTCACTTGTCAGCAAGTGAAGGCAGAAAACCAAGTACAAACAGTCTTGGTTCAACCCTTAGAGGTCCCAGAGTGGAAGTGGGATGGGATATCCATTGATTTTATAACGGGATATCCACATATATCAAGAGGAAATGACTCTATCTGGGTGATTGTCGACAAAATCACCATATTGGCCCACTTACTACCGATTAGAGAGCAGGGTTGAGTGGAGTTCTTGGGACACCTATATGTTTGGGAGATTGTATGGATTCATGGTATGTCATCAATGATCTTCCCTGATCGTGTTTCTCGTATCACTTCCCTGCTATGGAAGGGGTTGTAGGAGGATTTCGGGACGTAGCATCACTTGAGAACCGCCTTCCATCCTTAGAAGGATGTCCAGACAAAGAGGACTATTCATATTCTCGAGGACATGCTCTGTGCATGTGTCTCTGATTTGGGTCGAATCTGAGAGAATCAATTACCCTTGGTGGAGTTTGCATACAACAACAGATAACACTCCACCATCGGGATGACACCTTACGAGGCATTGTTTGACTAACCATGCATATCACTATTTTGTTGCACTGACCCAGGGGAGTCAGCACTAGTAGGGCCAGAGATGGTGCAAGATACGACGGAGAAGATGCAAATCATCCAAGAGCAGATGAAGAATGCACAGAGCAAGAAGAATTCCTATGCTGATAGGAGATAGAGACCACTGGAGTTCGAGGATTACGACCACGTCTAACTATGGGTCTCACCTCGACGTGGTCTTTGGATATTTGGTCGTGGAAGAGAGTTATATCTGTGATTCGTTGGACCTTTTCTGGTCCTCTATAGGGTTGAAGAGGTAGATTACCACTTGGCCCTTCCACCTTAGTTACACCAGGTGCACGATGTCTCCCACGTATCTCAGTTGAGGAGATATGTGCACGACCCATCCCACATTATCGACCATGGGGAGATGAACAATGATAATCGGGAGATAATCACAGAGGTTCTAGTGAATATTGAGGATCGACAGGAGCGGGTCCTGTGTGGACGGTTGATTCCTCTGCTTCATGTTCACTGGTAGCACGAAAACCTCTAGGAGAGCACTTGGGAGAAGAAGGTTCAGATGTGTGCTCAGTACCCCCATTTGTTCCCTTAGTGTCTATTGTAGCTTATGGGGATGTAAATTAATGTTGTGGGTCAAATTTAAAGACCCAAAAATCCTGTGGAATTTTTTTTATTTAAATAAATGGGAATTTAACTAGTCTGCAGTTTCTGACAGAACTTGATTCTGAGGCCCAGTGTGCCTGGAATCAATTTCTGAAGTTTTGTTCGGGTACGTTCAGTAAATGTACGTGCGAGATTTGATATCTTTTGAACTGGTGCTTGGAATTGAAATCTGAGGGCACCATTGAACTCAGAACACTGATATTTTCATAAGGATTCCTTTATCGCAGCTGCGTTTTATCGAGGATAGAAGTTAATTTTTAGAGATTCATTGTAAATTAAATAAATATTATGTGTGACATAATTTTATTTGATTGTTGGTTAAAACCACAAAGTGGAGGTTGAAGTTGGGGCCCACCACTCCCCAACCTTCATTGGGAGGATATATCGTGGTGGGCCCGGTCTGGTTTGAACCCCCTTTAACCCCCATGTAACTCACATTTAACTGAGGAGAGTCTCTTAAACTTCAAACTCTCCCAATTTAATGTTGAAACTATCCACCTCCCTTGTTTGTATTTCGAAATCTTTCTTCTACATTTAATCAAATGTGTTTTCACAATTAATGAAGGAAACTCTAGAGTTGTTGTGCCCTAAAAATAATAGTGAACTATCATTATTATTTTTGGATTAAGTTTTCTTTGGAGAACTCTTGGAAGAACACCATTATATTCCAAAGAATAATGCTTTCATCTCTGATGAACAACGAGAATCAAGTTATTCCTTCTTCGCGTGGAGAAAGAAAGGGAAGCCCCGCCGCCCACGAAGTACACCATGGGCATCGACTCGACTCATCTTCACCGAGACCTACCTCCTCCGTTGTTCACAGAATGACATCCGTTTTCTGCAACATTCATCTTCAATGACTCGTTAACATTCAATGACAAAATATGAGGTAGGAGGAAATTGGATTATTTTTTACGTATGAATTATACCCACATACATCGATGTTTATTTTTGGATTGACGGTGTCCAAATTGTTATCACCTAACACAGAGGGTGCGGGCCAAAAAAACATGGCATGACGTTCCTCCATTGAATATTGTTTGGTTGACGTTAGAGACAGAGCCAAAAGGGTGCGGTTCCATTGTACCGCACCGGAGAGGAATTGCAGCAAATAATAGAAGAAACGCTACCGGAAGGGATGTGGAATATGAAGAAGTGTGGCACCATCGCACCAAGCGGTGGATCCGAAGGCCGCTATCAGGTCGGGCTGTGGCGGTGGGGGCGTGGCACCGCACGGAGGACAGTAGGAACATGGCGTCATTGTGCCGTAGTGGATGTGCGGAGGTGGCCGGCCGAGCTGACCGCCATGGAGCCGGACTACGGGATGAACGGCCGACCGGCAGGCTGACCCACTAGAGAACCACAGTGACCGAAGGCGCCACATGGAGAACAATGTGGCTTGCATCCGTGGGTTGCTGGGATGGGTGAACCGGCAGGCTGCGTGCCGGCTGAGTTGGAGAAACGTAGCGCCAGCAGGCACCGTGTGAGGATAATCACGTCCCGCAGTGCGGGCCGTGTGGGCCAGGCCGAACCGTCCGGCTACGTACGGACGGGTAGTGGTGGAGCAGAGTCGCATGGCACCTCCATGAGAACCGGACTAGCCCACATCGCATTCCATGTCTGTGGGTGGGTTGTGCCCCACCGGTCTGGGCCAGCCTGCCAGCCCACTGGGCATGACGGGTCAGGCCCGTTTTCGCTTAATTGTGAATAACTCCTAAACTGTGCATCTGGTCGATGCACAGTCTGCAGTACTTGGACCCTCGCAGCAATGCAGTCCATTTGGAATACTCGAAGTGAGTTTCAGTCATTTTTGGAAAACTGCCAGGTTTGGATCGAGCGTAAATCCAACCGGGCCCCTAGAACGGAAACACCAATAACTCTCAGACCGGGTGTCTGATAGATGCGCCATTTGACGCGATGAGTTACTTATGATGAGAATGAACTAAGGGATACCTTAAATCCAGACTTTGTGATAGTTGATGTATCGACACTTGGCTCAAGGAGCAGATCCTCCTGGAATCGAGCGTGTTGTGTGCGGGAACCCTAGGGCTGGCTGCGACTACTACTGTACTGGAATCCTTCGTGGGTTCGACTACGATGACTACTGTACCAGAATCCTCCGTGGGTTCTACAGCGATGACTACTATATTTGGATCCTATGGTTGTTTGATATATCGTGATTATATCTTTCTTTTGTGGTCTATCCTTTGTAGATTTTGGGATTCCTTCTGGGGTCTCAGGGTCCCTTTCTCAGTATTGTTATACTCACCCCTGCACGGGCTTCACCTAGAACTTATTGTGTTCTATGCAGACGATGGAAAGTATTGATCGAGGCTAAGGGTGAAAAACAATAGGCTGCTCGGAGCTGGACTAGTTAGGACGTACTGCAGTGAGGAGTTGTTCGAGTTCTGTACCTACCCTTCAGGTAGGATTCCCTAGTGGACAATCCAGGAGCTGTTTTCACTTTTTACTTGTATGTGTTGTTTAATTGGGTTAGTATGTTGTCCCACTTACTTTCTTCACACCTTATGTTTATATTATGGTACATGTTACCTCTACTGCTTGTGTTTAGACAGCATGTGTTACAAGTGTAAAGTAAATTCCTACCTTTTTAATTAGGAATTCTCCTTTTGTGCTAGTCCATAGCCCCTGGCCTAAGGAAGGTGGGCTTGGGGTAGTCACCGCACGAGCCCTGAGGGCAGGTCGTGAGAAGATAAATAGTCTTGTGATTTATAATTCCTCATTACCTAAGGAATATTTAATCTCACTTTCTCGATACCAACTCTTATGAATAGTTATCTAGTCTTCATGTATATCAATTTTCATATGTTGTCTAATAAGGGTATTCCCAAGACAATAAGGGACCACACTTCTTCTATGTCTCATACTAATAATTCCCCCAATAATTAGAATTTTCCATATTTTACTATAACAACATAATTTAATCTATGTGGTAGTTTCGCTATTTAATCCACTCATGGGAGGGAAACTGTTATGTTCTTCAAGTTTTCAATGAAAAATTTCTTAACTATGTTTTATGACAAGATTTTGTTGATTTCACCAAAGTCACATAGTGTTTTATAAAAATACATGATTGTAATTTAATTGAAAAGACTCGTAGGTTTTATTTTTTTAGGTGTTTATGTTGATAACAACACAAAAAATTCATGTGAGTGGAATGGCTCAATTCTCAATCATTACAATCTTGTTCTATACTATCTCTATGATGTATTTTTAATATATCATCATATTTTTTACTGCATCAACAAATGAAATATTACAATGATTTTTTTACGAAAAATTGAAACATAAATATTTGTGGGTCTCTTTATTATTATCTCATTCTGTATAGAAAAGATAGTATTTATATGATTATATTGGTTTATTATGTTTTTTGTTCAGAAGCTGCATCCTCTTTCACCTTAAACATTCTTATTATTACTCCTCCTTTACATTCATGTATATTAGGTTTTTCTCTAACTATTGTTTTTGTATGAATTGTTCTTTTTCCGAAAACCTAGGATTATATAATTATTTTTCTCCTCATAGGTTGACTTAAAGGTGTACTATAAATGTTCCTTGTGTTATCATGTAATATTTCTCTATAATTTGGAAAATTTGAAACTCAATATTATATACTGAAAGATTTTGTCCACTACAATCAACAATGAGATAATTAATAACTACTCCACAATATTTCGAATTAGCAGTCAGTTCTATTATGTAAGATTTGGTGGTAGCCATAAATATAGCCAATGACTCCTCCAATATCAAAATTATCCTTATTGTAGTGATCTTCTATTATATCATTCATTGCATAGATCCCTCTTCTGATACCACTGACCATTTTTTTTAATGACAAGCTACAATAAAATTGATTTTTACTATTTTATTCAACATAGGTTAATTGTTCCATGAAAAAACAATGGGGTTGTTGTTGGATCATTATTTTTCCATCTTATTTATCATAGATCCCATTTAAGCCATAATTTAGACATTTTTTATCAATCATATAAATGACCATACTTTCTGATCCTTCATTATTCCAATTGAATATGATTTTTTCGATATCATCAATTAAACAGAATCATTCCTCTAGATATTTCTTCATTTGTGATCCACTATCCACTTCATCAATAATTTCATATTTTTCATGTGCATAACCATTTAATAATATTTTAATTATCAACTATTACTCAATAACATGATTCATGTGTTTTGTAATTAAGAATGATAAATTCATGCTTATTATATATAGTGACTAATCATTACATTTTATTAGGTTAACAATATTGTAACTTCTCTACATATATTATGTGATAAGAAGGAATTGGCTGAGAATGTGACTTAGAAACTCATCCCATGTAGTGATGGAATGGTATCCGAATTTTTTAAACAATTATCATGATTATCCATCTAATGAAAATTTGAAATAATGATGTTCACCACAACACTTTAAATAGTATGATTTTCAAAAATATCACAACTCTCATGAAAAATAAAAAATTATAATTTGGATCGTCATAAGGTGGTTAAAAAATTCCACCATATTGAATATCATCTAACTATGACCAACATGATCTCTATGCACATGGATGTCAGTAGTAGTAATAGTATTCTCAATTAAACTCCAATGTTTGATGTGCTACTATTGTATAATACTACTCTTAGTCACATATCTATGAGTCATAGACCTCTATAAAATTGGTTTAGTTTGATACTAACCATTTTAGATTTTGTATTATGATGACATATTATTATTTCCCTCCCAATATCACACCTGAGACTTTTGTTCACAATGGCTTTGTTCATTTAGTTGTTATAATGAATTTGAAATGTTAACCTCACAACATGTGAAAACATAGTTTAATGTAGTAAAATAAATAAATAAAACAAAAAATTAAAACCTTATTATTATAAATCAATGTGTTCTCCATCCAATGAAATTTTTCATAAATTTGATGGCCCCAAAGAGATTCATTAAAACCTGTAGTGATAATAAAAACTAATATTTAGTAAATGAATCCTTATAAATAAAAAAATAAATTAATTTGAATGTGTTTAGATTGACTTCAATCACATGAGATGGTAGGATTATATTCTATGGATATTTAATTTGATATATTTAAGTTTATTATGAAAGATATTGTAAAGAATGAATTTTAAATGAAATTTTTGGGATAATGAATTCCTAGATTTATTGATTTCTAGTTTTGAATGCAATGAATTTAGTAATTAATATTATTATATGTAATTTTTTATTACGTTTTAGGGAATGAAGATCCCCAATCTTTTTATTCCCTCAAAAAATTCCCAAACATCTCATACATATATATTCATTACATTACACAAAAAATGCCTGACAATAATAAAAGTTCAATGAATTTGGAATCATGGAACATGATCTACTTATTTCATGATAGATAATCAACATCCCACATATATTTCTTCCCACAATGTAATCTTCTTAGACATAATATACATAAAACATTTGTATTTATCCTAGGGAATGGAAACATAAGAAAGGGTGATCTCTGGTGCTCATTTAGGTTAAATATAGTATATGTCAACATATAATGAGAATAAGGGTATAAAAATGATACAATAACATTTGAAAATGATACCTTGTATATAATTGATCATAAATATGAGACATGGAATAAATTATGGAATATCACAAATATTCCATCGTAACATAATATTTTAAAAAGAGATAGATTTAGTAATTATTTCATAATTCCAATAAATCCTAATATATAGAAAAATAATTTAGTTTCATAACAATATCATCATGGAATAAACCATGTAATATAAATAGTTTTAAAAATTATATTTTGATCCTAAACATAAACCATTCAAAAAAATCAAAATAATGTTGTCCCTGGATCATGTCCCTAATAAATCATAATTCAAATCAATTTATTTAATCGTACATGGAAAATGAATATAAAATTTCAGCAAGAACATATCATGGGGAAACTATGATGCTTAGAATGAAAAATAAATTATAAAATATATAATTTTCAAAATCATTTCATTAAAATTAATCCTCAAAGAAAATAAAGGACGTATTGAAATCACGTAAAATTTTCTAGAGGAAAATATATTATCCACAATAAAAAATTACATTTTAAAATAGAAATTAAATAATAAATCCATTTCACTTATAATATCTATGAATAATATAATGGAATCTATAAATCATTGAGTGGTTCTAATGAAAAATTTTATTATGCATCGATAATAATGATTCGATTCAAATTTTCAATAAGAAAATAGAAATAAATATTAAAAAGGAATAATGATTATTTATAAAAAAATTAAAAAATAATATATTGTAAAATATTATTCATAAAATCCTTCATATAATGTAAAAAAGTCAAATTATATTTAGAAAATCAGGATATGTATGAAAAACGGTACATCAACTAATGACTCAAATAACATCGGTTTACCATAAAACCTTAATTATGAATATATTGTATATAAAAAGTTTTAAATAGAGGTGAAACATATATTATAATCGAATAATTATAGGATAATTAAAGTCATGAGTTTCTTGATATATAGATCATACTACTTCCCCATTAGAAGCATAATCATAAGAAATATAGATGAATAATGAGATTGTAAAAAGACATTAGCACATTGGAATTGCAGAATCTTAAGCCCCATGAAAAACTAAAAATAAATAATAATATAATATAGTTAAATTAATGAAATTAATGATAATAATTTTCAATGGGTTAGTATATGCACCTCATAATATAAGATAGGTTCATAACGTAACATATTCACAATGAAGAAAAATTAAGACTACAAACCTTACAACTTTGGTAATATATCAAATCACAAAGACCATTAAGAAATAAAAGAAAACATAAAATTACATTTCATCAAATAATTATCATCATGATATTACATTTTATAATTATAATATTTATACCATACAATATAATTGAGAATTGAATATGGTAGAAGTCTCCCTAAAATTAATGAGCAACTAGAAATCTCTTACCGTAAGTCTTAACATCCTATGTATACAATAAAACATAATGTGAAATAAATATATATTTATTTTAAATCTATTATATATATATATATCATATCATATATTAATTGCTTATAAATTTTTATTACAAATTTACTATGAATTCATTATTGAAGTAACATTTCAGTTAAAAATGTATCATTTTTCATGTATGTTTTGATCGAATTTTGAATATTAATAATTTTATCAGGGTTCCATAATATAAAAAATGTTAATAATTATATATAATTTATAATTATACATAATATATAAATTTATAGTAGTCCATTAATTTTTGAGACAAAAAATTAGTTACCCTATTCATGGAGATGGTGGGATGTATGTATGTATAGAAGTAGTTTCAATTTTCTAAATAGATTTATAGAATAAATTGATAAAAATGTTTCATTATTAAAAATTATTTTATTTGTTTTATATATAATATATTTTTATCAAACATATAGTAATTACATACCATTAAAAGTTGGAAAAAATCTCATCTCTTTGTGTAAAGGTACTCCACCGTACTCATGGGGAACATTATTGTTTTCCCATAGAATAGATTTTAAGAAGGTATTTGTATTAAAATAATTCCCAAATTTTAATAATATCATAAATATGAAATATAATGATTTAATCCAACATTATATGTATTCGTAAAAGGTTATAATGAAAAAATTAAATGTCATTGGTTCACGAGATGATAGTCTTCCATATACATGAATGATGATATTTTTCCAAATGATGGACGTAGAGAATGACTTATGTTATGAAATTAACATAATAAAATTTTGGTAAATTTAATATAATAAGTTTTTTATATCAGTTTTTTGAATTATAATATAATGTGTATGAGGAAAATTAAAATAAAATGCTTGGTTTAGGATATTACCATTTCCTTAGATGAATTCGTTAGGTTTTCACCAGAAATATTTATAGCCTGGGTTTATTTAAAAACAAAGGCATTTAAGTTGATATTATATAATAAATGAAGTTTTTTGAATAGATATTTTCAAATCCGATGGTTTTTATAGTGTTAGGTGGATAAGAGATGGGGTGGCATTTTATAAGTATGGTGTGGGGAAAACATTTATTTTCAAAAGTAAAAAAGGGGTTTCCATGTTTTTTACAAGATAAATTGATACAAAATCCACCATTCATGAACAAAGATGATATAAGGTCTATATATCTCCCTAAAATTAATGTTTTAAATTATTTAATCATTTATAATTCATAATTTTTTGTTTAACTCTTACAAAAACCATTATTTCATTAACAACAATAATTATTTTTTACAGTTTTTAGTATTCATTATTGTAATAATTAAATTTTAAATTATTTGAAAATATAAATTATTATTATTATTTAAATCACATTTTTCAAATTATGTTCATAGTTCTATAAAATTTTAAATTAAAACCAATCCTGTTGACATGATGAGAAATAGTTTTTCCAAAGAGATATCATCAAACGCTTAGAGAACTTTCATATAAAATTTAAATTATAAATTTACTAAAATTACCTAACTTGGAATTGTAGAAAAGTAAATTTAAAAATTCTATATTTAAAACAATATGAAATCAATTTTATTGTAATTTAATTTATTAAAATATATTAAAATTTATGAAAAACAGTATTTTCACTTTTTGTCGAAAAATATATCATATCAATATATTGTAAAAAATTAAAACTAATATAATTTTTTCATGTTGATTGAAATAATTAATTTCATTATTAAAATAAATATTATAAATGTGGATCAAATTTATTTTAAAAAAATATATTCCTAAGTGTAAAATTTTATTTACATTATCCCATGAATATATGACAATTATCACTCAAGATTAATATTATTTAGAGTATGTGATATAGATATTTTATTAATAAAATTCTCCAAAATTGATTTGTTTTTTTAATAAAAAGTGTTTTTTAGATATATACTTTATTTTTAAATGGTTCAAATTTTCATTTCTAATTAACTGGTCTCTAAATAATTCAATTAATATTCATGGGTAAATAATATATTTTTAAATATTATTTAATATAATTTGTTTCCTAAATTCCAACAAATTGGTGGAAATAAATTTATTTAAAAATTATATTTCAATAGTATGTCAAGTGTTTTTTAAACATTTTGTTTAGTGTAATACATGCTAAAATCATAATTTCATGCAACACAAGTGAGACACAATTTTTTTATAATGAATGATAAACTCAATGTTCTGTATAATGCATTTCAAAATCATTATTCCATATAAGGGAAAATATCTAAAAGATTATAATTAGTAGAAAATATTATTTCAGAATAAAATATTCCTTAATAATATTTCAATAAATAACAATATACAATGGTTTTAGTTATGATCCTTCTTTTTAGGAAAACACCACTGTGAAAATGGATAATAAAAAATAATCTTTAAATTGGATAAAGGTATGTGTGAAGGTCATCTATAAACATACATACAGTGTTTCCAAACAGAAGAACATTAGATGGAAGTGGTGATATCGATATGGAAAAGAAGAAAATTTTCAAAATAATATTAGAGACATCCAAAGACCATTGATTGATGAAACTGAATTATCAGGGAAAAATAAGAATCCAGAAAACCGTAAACCAATGTTTTTGGAAAAATGTCTTTGATCTCATCTAATGTATTATAATATGAGTGCATTTATTTTATGATTCATTTCCTATAGATGTGAATTTTCATTAAAATATATAGTTTTCTAATTTCATTTCTTTTTTTAACCATATTATCATTTATCTGTTGTGTATTGAACAATATCCACATCATGTATTACTTTATTAAATGAAGATGCATTTTTTATGCCTAAAAATCTAGTGGATCACAAGACTCATAAAGAGATGGTGAATCATTCTTTCTTTCTCTAGTAATTAATATAAAAATTATTTTAAAAAAAATTATCCATAATAATCCAATGTTAGACATAATCTATTAAATTAATATTTAATCATATGGATCCACTATGTTTGGAGTAAATTGAAATCCAAAAATATCGATTAATGGTAAGTAAATTTTCCAAATACTCATATGATTAATCCCCTATTAAACATAATCTTTAGATTAATATCATATACAAAATTTGTGAGTGAATTAAACATATATTATAATGATACATGGTAATACCATTTTTTATTATAAAACCTCAATGAAAACATACCTTCATTCGATAATTTTAAGAACCCATATTACTTAAATAAAATGAATGACTGTTGAATATCTTCTATATATCCAAAAATTTTGTAAAATATATTAATTATGGAATACAACATATTTTCATCAAATCACAAATTAGTTCAATGTTAATCAATACTCTCAAATTTAATTTATCTGTATAAACCATCAAAGTATCTAAACAAGAAAAATTTATTAAAATTAGAAAAATATTAAGATTAATATTCACTTAATGAAAAACACTATACCATTAAATCACTATTCATGGATATCAATATAATTTAGCATATTCCAAATACTCTTAAACGAAATATTTTATAAAAAAATCCATTAATTATTCATGATATTAAAAACCAAAATACCACTGCTAAAAATATAATTCATTGAATATCAATACATAAACACATATATAATTCCTCATTCTTCACACACCATTAGCTAGGCTTCCACACCTTCTTCCTTAACTATTATTTCCATTGATATGTCATTTTTACTTTTATTATCATCTGCAAGATAACCATTACTCATAGAATAGTATTGATTAAATTCACGAGAATCCCATTTAAGACACTAATTTTCAAAATAACCACACATTCCACGTTTGAAAAATTCCACTATTACTGATATATTATGGAGGCAAATAATCTCGTCCATTTTTTTAACTAAAATTTCCATTTTTCCGGTTCCATTTTATCAATCATTTCCTTTTATCAAAAACTCAAAAAAACTTCAACTTCTTCTAAATCATCAACTTCAATTCTTATTACCATATTCTCAACCTATATAAAACTAAATCTGGTTTTCTTTAAGGTTTCCACCACAATGTCTATCAATTTACTATATCCTTTAATTATCATGAATGTTTTAATGATAGATAATGTTTGAGTTTCAAAACATATATCATGATAAGTAATTAGGAATTATAAATATATCCTTAGTCTAGTCATTATCCAATTTGGTTACCCAATAACACTTTTTATATCACATTCAACATTAATCAAGTTCCCTTGGGTTCCTACTGTTGACTAAAACAAAAAAAAAGTATATTGTGAGTAAAAATATTTATAGCGGGTCCACATAGTCTGGGGAGTGTCAAACATCGTGTGAAACTATTTCTATTTTCATTTACTAGGTGACATTCTATTCCATATAGATTCCAACTTCAGAGAGATATTTCCCCTATGTACCTCTGTTCTTTAGCAGAAATCAATATTAGTGTCCATTTAGTGTTTTAATTTCATGGAAATCACTTTCTATATTATTTTAAAAAATTATCAAAATTTTTAAAATACTTTTACTCATCCATAGAGTTATCCTTAGACATATCCATAGATATATCCTCAGTAATATCCCTAGGTAAATCTGTAATTTTTTTGTCATCCTATTTTCTGATGGATAACGATACTTTTCCATTGGTACCTAATATAAAGATAAAAACAAATAATATATAGATATTACATATTTTAAAATGAATATTAAGTAGAAAACATTTCTACACAATTGGGGATCATAAAGGTATCATGAATATGGAAATTTTGTAAAAATATATTTATTTCATGAAATATATTTAACATATCCCAAAAATATCTTCCAATGTAGTACAATATTTTTACCTACCCTACTTAAAAACATATTTCATTACATAGGGAAAGGAAACCTAAGAAATAGTGAGCACTGATGCTCAACTAGGGTAAAAAATGGAAATATAAACATATAATCAATATATGGTTATATCAACATTATAAAATCATTCGAAAGCCATACTCTATATATAATAAATCATAAACCGGATTCATGGAATCCACCATTTCAGTTCTTTAGACATGAACCACAATGAAATAAAATATCACGATCCCAGAGAACACAACATTGTCATAAAACATATATTTCTCAAATACATTAAAATCATATAATATTATTTCAATATTATTCATTGATGATTTACAAAACTATACTAATTAAATGGAATAACTCTAAAAAACATCATAGTATTCTAGGATAACTCCAAATACTAACATAGTGGGAGAAGTCCCTTATTGAAGGAGGTTTTCTACATATTTAATTTTAGATTTTCTCTTCCGATATCAATATTTACCAAATGAATTTCAGAGAGATATAGGTCCCACTAATCACATATAGAAAATAATACATATTTTTTGTTCAATATCATTATTAGTTCATCATATTGTAAAATAATAAACCATTGATGACCAAGAGAATTTTATAAGAATTTTAAAATGGTATGACCTATAGAATAGTTAAAGTTCTAAAAAGAATATATGCATCATAAAAAATCACTCAGATTTAAAAATATGAAATGTGTCTATGGATAATATCCCAAGTAAAAATTATTTACTGTAGTGGATGCCATATTAGATATTAAATTATTCTGACTAATTACGTGTAACATCTACTGAGGAAAATATTATATAAAAATTTAAAAACAAAATTTTAAACATAATTCTATTTAAAAATCATTTTCATTGACCATAATCATGGAATCACATTAAATATGATTTATAAGTAATTTACCACATTTTTTGGGGAAAATATCCACTTTACATTGAATAATACTTTTTAATATACAAAAGTACAAAAATATACATTTTCATTAAAATATACCAAGGAAATATACTAATTATTCAATAAAAATAGTGTTTTTATGATAGAAGGATATGTAGTACTCGTCAAAAACAAATATTCTTTTTACAATAGTAGTAAATACAAAAGAATAATTTTTATAAAATAAAATGTATATTCCATTTGAAAATACTTTTAAAAATTATAAAATGGATAAGATGTATTTTATAAATCCTTTTCAAAATATTAAGAAATAATCATTTTTTAGAAAATACCTATGTCTCTTGGTAGATATATAATAAAATTTCACCACTGGAATCCTTACAAAAACAAATCCTTAAAAAATATGAGGTCATATCATAAAACCATTACCACATTAGAAAAGTTAAATCATTAATCAATTAATGTATTAGATTAAACCAATCATAAAATATCTAATGACAAAATATGTTGAAAATATTACATTTAAAATTGGTTTTATATAGGCCTCATAAAAATATAAATGTCCATAAATAAACATATGTCCCATGGATAAACAAATTGTGACAAAAATCCCTTACAACGTTAGTAATCTATTGAATCATAATTCCAATTAATGAATAATATCAAAATAAACATTAAATATCATTAAAATAATTAAATTCATTATTTAACTTGATAATTTATATTTATATACATCACAAAAAATAAATGAGTGGTGAATATGGCATAAGTTTTCAGGATATAAAATTGAGTATAAAAATCTCTTACCTTAAGTATAAATATCTTTAAAACATATTAAAACCACTTTTAATATAAATATAATTTTATTATATATCTATTACATTTTCAAAAATATATATATCATACAATTTATGATTTATTTATGGACTTTTATTTCTCATTTATAAATAATTCCATGTTAATGTCATGTTTTGAAAAATAACTACATTGATTTTTCATGTATGCTTTCATTTCTTATTATCTTGTCCCTATTAAATTGATCCATGTTAAATAATATATATAATTTTATAATTATATAAATATCATATAAATTAATCATTATGTATTTAGACTATTACATTATAGATAGTGGTAGAAAGTGAAATAAATTTTCTATGGACACAGTACTTTGTAGTTATGTAAGAATGTTGTTTCCATTTTCACAGAGAACTTAAAAAACCAAGTTAAAAAATACATTACCATTATAGAATATTTTTTTATTAATTATTACATATTATAATGAAACCCATTTTTATTAACATCCAATTTTATCTTGAACGAATCACATCACTCTATGAGGCCATAGTTTTCTGTTCACATGAGTTAAATTCTAAAATTGTTATATAATAGATATTTTGGGGATATTTGGGATAAAATAATTAAATATATAAAATAATTTTATAAAAATAATATAAAATACTTTAATACATAATTATATCTATATGTTATTCTGGATAATGAAAAAAATGGATGATATATCATTTCAAGGAGGTATCTTATCGTACACAAGAATGATGATTACATATCCCATTTGAATGATTAGGTTTCGAATATAGGTAAATCATTTATAAAAATAATATATAATCATATGGGTGATATTTATGTTTTTATATTGTAGTGTTATTGTATGAATGGAATGGGTTAGAGGAAGAAATGAAATAAAATACTCAGTTAGGGATGTTACATCATCTTTAGAAAACAACATATAATTTACCCAAATGGATTTATAGGATGTATTTATGAATAATATAAATATCCTATGATGATATTATGGAATTAATGACTTTATATCATATGGTTTTTTCGGAATTAATGGTGTTTTATGTGTGAAGAGTTTATTAGTTGGGGGTTCCTCTTATAAGTGAGGTGACTAACACATATGTAATGTTTTATAAAAAAAAGTGTACCCAAATTATAAACATCTTAAAAACATGTTATGTTGTGTTATTATATAAAAAATAATATATTATTTTTAAATATTTTCATACAATGGTTTTTGTAAAATTATTGGGTCCCTATTAACCCTTATCATTTTATTATTACCCTAGAGTAAACACATTTTTTCCTTAATTGTGGTAAATAATTTTTACTATATTTATTAATTTATATAATAAATAAAAAATTTGACCTTATTAGATAATATAAATTATACGTATTACAAATATTAATTATATTTCTGAAAATTCCATTCATATATCTAGCTAGATATAATTTAAAATTAATCCCACAAATGTGAAAATAAAGTTGTTTTTAAATGAGAAAATGATGAAATTATTTAAACATATTAATGAAAAAATTATATTATAAATTTATTAAAATGAAATAAATATGAAAAATAGATATATATATATATATATTATTTTTATTTTTAAACAACATTAAAATATGTTTAATTTTTTCTTAATGCTTTAAAAGAAATTTAAATTCTATGTAAAAACAAGTATTTTGACAATTCAATGAAAAATTGACATTCATAGAATTTTTTTCAAAATATCTCATATGAAATTATTATCATGATAATTTTGATTATGAAATTTATTTTTTATAATAAATTTTAATCAAGTGGGAAATTTTTTATATTAAAATTAGTGTAAAACATCCAACAAAATATCTTTTGTAGTAAAATAAAATTTTTAAGAGTAAAATTGGATTTATTTTACATCATGCCTATATGAAACATAATAATATTGTTATATTTTTTTATTAGAATGATAATATATAAATTATATGGATGAAATTCTCCCAATAAATATTTTTTATTAAATATAATTGTTCAAAAAAAATATTTCATTACTTTTCAAATGGTTATTATTTACATTTATAATTATTTGGAAAAACAATAATACCTTTTATATAAATAAATAAAGATTAAATTATCATAATTTAGTAAATACATTTCATATCCACCATTCCAACGGCTACATGATAGCTTTTATATTAAATAATAATTTCTTAACAATATGTCGTGTTTCATTTAAACATAGAGTTGTGTGTAACCAAACATAAAAATGGTAATGCATGTAACATAATATTGAATCCGTTATTTCTATAACTAAATATAATTAAGTAGTCTCATTTAATCTAAATTATCAAAACGATTATATTTTTGAAAAATAAAATATTTCAGAATAATCACACTTTTAAACCCTCGTTAAAATAGAAATCCCAATTTTCACAATGTCATGTACGTTAGTGTGTTACCGAATTGTGTGTCTTGAAACCATTTTTGAACAAAATTTCATAAATCTATTAAATGTTATTTTCCAAGAAAAGGGTCATTAGATGTCTAATTAAAAATTCCATTCCTGATACTTAACCACGACAAGATGATATATGATGAAAAATGAAATCCAAATTGAAATATGATTGTCGTAACTCTTAAATTAAATATATATTAATAATATAATTCACCAAACTTTGAAATTTATTATACATAACTTGGATGATGTTTCAGACTTATCGAGTAATTTTTTTGCTGATGGATTGACTGGGATGGATATCATTAAAAATATAGAATTTAAAATGAATAGTGGAATTAATGAAGGATTATGTAGTAGTGCAACACAACACACAAATAATTGGACACTAAGTGATTTTTTATTATAGTTTTAGAAACCTATTATTTATAAGAATTTAATTTCCATAGTTATGTGATAATATTCGATAAATTTTTACATAGTTTTTATGAATCAAACATCTTGGTACAAAAGGCTCATTGGCATAGAATTTCATTTCTTGCTTTCAATTTGGAGAAGCTGATATGTTTATTTTTCCCATCATGAAATTTTATTATGTAGCATATGTAATCATGCCCTAAAAAATAATCATCCTCCTGTATTATTAATATTAATTTACATGTTCATGGTATTTTATATGTAGTTATTTTTGGGATATTCACTCAACAAAAATGTATTTCATTGCATGAAACAAATCTTCCAAGACATATTTTTTATGTCTAATTTTAACCACCACATTTGGTCATTCATTATTTCATAAAGAAATTATAAAAAATGAATGTGTTTCCTATTATATGGATCCTTAACATCTCAAATGATTTATATTGGAATTATAAATAAATAATGTATCTTTGCAATAATAATAAATCAATAATAATATATAGAGTAATGATTAATTTAATTACAAATAAATATATTTTAATATTATAAAAGATATTGATGAAATATTTTAATCATAACTCCATCACTATGACATGAAAAATTCATCACATGTATAACAATATATTCTTTTAATGTTTCTCCTACCACAGAAAATACTCCACTAGCAATAACAAATTATACTATTGATGATGCTCATCCTTATGTCTATGAATTTCCCTTACAATCTCAGTATGATCTAAGAACATCTCCTCTTTTTTTATATAATAATATGATGAAAAATCAATAACATTTCCCATTTATCTAGATAATGATGATGAAATAACATAATAATTAATGGGGACACCAAACAAGAACCAATACCGTTCATATATCCTCTCGTGATACCATGTGGGGTCAGTAAAATCCAATGTTCCACATCAAATCCTTACTCATAATTACATTGATACTCTAGTTGTCCATGGATCTCATGTGTGTGAGATATATGTAAATAATGAGAAATAATTATTCAATGCTAATCTCTATGAAGGGCATCCAATCTCCCCTCGTTATATTGAACTGATGATGATCTCATATAAAAACTGTATCCAATCTAGTATATGAAAAATCCATTCTATAGATGGGATGTGATGTAATTTGGTCGATTATTATTATATGAATTATAAATAATTGTTACACAATCTCTCTCTATAGAATTATTTCTCCAACAATGTAAACCCTGGAGGCATTTTTCACCCATATATTTCTCTCATGACTGCTAGACAGCACATATTCTGATATCATCATCCAAATAACGTAAAAAATAAAAATAATCAATTTTATAATTTTAATTTATAAATAAAATTAAAAATATATATTATTTATTTACATACAATTTTTTTGATCGAACATATGGTATTGTACAATAATTCTAATTTTATATCACATAACAATTGGTCTATAAAAACAATTATGATGAATTACACCCTCTATAAAATAGAATTATGAGAAAAATTATTTCAAAAAAGTTGAAAATAATAATTTATTATAATGTTCCGGACATCTCCTATCCATTAATTTCTGAAAATGCGGTGTTATAGGTGTTCTGGGAGGTTAAGTTGACTTGGGGTGAATTTGGGTGGACTTTTAAGGGAAACTAAAGGGCTATATCTTTCACACGGGAGGTGCACAGGTTGTTTAAACCTTGCAGCCTAACGATGCGAGGATGGTGTTGGAGGCAGTGGATAACACACAGTTAGCGCACAGTTTATCTAACAGTGAGGCCTAACCTAGTGAGGAGTGGATGACGGGGCAGTAGCGACTGTACGGTTTGTCTAACCGTGTGAGCAAACTATGTAGGCACTTAAATTTATTTCCAAAATTTTTGGATCTCAACCATTTCGCCTCTAAATTGCTCGTTTAAGCCCCCAAAGGTCCATAACTCGGTATTACTGTTCCTCAAAGGTAGGAGAACCTCTCCCAGGTTTTTTGGATGCGATCCAAAGGCTTCTCTTAGCGAATCGAAGTCGATTTCTTGAGGTATGTGATCCTTTTTGTTTGGTTTCATAGATCTACTTATATCTACTCCTCCTCTTCTTCCGGTTTCATATATCTATGCCCATTATGGGAAGATCTAAGTCTATGGTTTTCAAATATGTTTAGCTTTTGTCTTCATCTTGTTTGGAGTAGAGATCTAAGGCGGGGTTTTGGAGAATTGATCCAGGTATCTTGAGCGTTCTTCGACTGTTGTGGTTTCGTCAAAAACCATTGAGGTTGGTGATTCATTTCTTCCGTTTATTTTGTGTGCAATGGTATTGTTAAAATGATTAATCCCACTAGATGAAAATTGAATTGAGTTAATAAATATTTTTAACTGCATAATGAAATTGTATCAATCATATGTTGTTGCATCTTTTTTTGCTTGATAGTGTGATATATATGCTTTCGTTTCATAGATGTTGTTCATGATGGAAATCTGTAATGAACGTGAATCGGGATTAATTGATAATTGGTTGGATAAATATAAAGTGGCATTAAAACGAATCTGGTTCTTGTAGTAATTTTATTTTAATCAAATTGGCATAGTAAGCATGTTTAATTATTTGTGACAGCTTACTGGTTAGGTTCTTGATTTTGGAACCAACGGATTATTAATCTATTAATTGAATATGTATTAAAATAATTTTATTGTTTGATAATTCTGTGAAGGGTATTATGTTACCCTCTTGATTGTAAAAGGGCTAAGATCCCAATTGGTGTGATGTTTTCTTTCCTGCTGCTTGTGTAGTGATGTGACCCTGGAGGGGTGTTGTGATATGTGCGGGCATAGAGGCCTTTTGGTTATGGCAGCGGGTGACGCCTAGAGTGGCGAGATGCATCGATTTGTGCATGTTGGTGTCAAGGAGTACGCAAAGGATGGTGGAATGGTATAGATGTGATTTTTGGATTCTTGGTTATTTTGATTGGTTGATTATCTGCTTTACTTTTCCCCACTAGTCAAGGAACTTGGTCTTACTTACCCATCTTCTGAAAGTGGAAAAGAAATGTGGGGTATGCCTCGTGCTTTCTGTTTTTAGCTTCTCAAGGGAGAATGGGTCTACACTCTTACAATAGGCATCAAAGACTCGACGGGTAGTACATCTACCCACCGTATTGAGCCCCCATTGTGTTAGTATCATATAATTCTTCTCTAGAATGCCAGATAATAAGGGAAAGAGTTTCTGTAACAAGTGTTTTATTAAGTGGTTTTAACCCCTGGGGGTGGAGTTTGTTGGAATAAAATGGTAAGGGTTGTAATATATTGAAGGAACAATGGACTATAGGTGTGATGCTAATGAAATATTAATGTATAATTGTTCATGGTTAATTATTTTATAATGAATTTATTAGCGTATAGTGGAATTGAAAAAAAAGTGCATAAAGTAATCTAATAATGCTCTTTAAATGGTTGTGTGCTTATCAGATACGTAGTCTTAGATGTGGCTGCCCAGAGTCTAAGAGACGGATGTCGCGATTGTGTCTAAGACTAGGTTATTCCCATAGTGTGGTTGTGAGATATAGTATATTCTATAGATTTTGTATTTCTATATGATACTCCACCCAATTAGTAAGGTAAACTGACACCCTAGGGATTCTGAGCCCTGTTGGGGTTTTTCGCCAATATTCCGGTGGGAGGATGAATGGATGACTACCCCCTTTGGCCCGGCTCTCTTCTCTTGGTCGATACTTGTTCCGTTAGGAACAGCAGTTAGTTTTCCCCATATATGTGTGTAGAGGTAAATAATGGCTTGTGGTTATTAACACACATATATTTTGGATATAGTATCCTATAGACTACTATAGGTTTAATGTGTATAGGTTGTGATGGCTTGAGGATCCTTACTCCGTGAAAGGGTTGTAATGGCTTGAGGTATAATACTCGTTATATGATACACATTATATGAGCTTTGTTGGCTCTCGAAAACTACCTGGTTACTTTTGGTTGTGGGGATAGTGTGGTGCTTTGCCCAGGTGTCTGCGGGCAAGCCTTTGTGGTGAACGAGGTGCAGATTATGGTTCTTCGCCCAGGTGTCTGCGGGCAAGCCTTTTTCGAGAGATATGCTTAGGACGTGCGGCGTTGGGGCAAAGAGGAAAACCCGTGGGGAAGTAGTAGAGGGGTACCTTTGATATTCTTTTCTATATGCTATATTATTGTATGCGTTACTTGGTGAGTGTATCCATGGTGAGGTTGGGAATATAGTATACCTATTTAGGTGACGAGTTAGTTTCACTTGTTGTTTATTGTCTTTTATTATTCTTTATTTACCTTTTAACAAGAGGCTTTGGGGAGGATCCTACTATGTATACATTTATTCTAACCCTATGTATATATAAACTATTTTTCAGGTCACTTGGATCAAGTTGGCGGTCATGCTGGTTACTACTAGCATGCTTTTGGAGGAGCTGTTCGGGATAGTGGTTTCATCGCTTTTTACATTCTTTTGGATACTTTCATTTTTTCCACTTTGTTGTAGTACATTTTCCTGACATTCCATTTGTGCACTTGGGATTCTTTAATATTTCCAGTTCTAAGTTTGAGTTGATTAGTGTCTATCTTATCTCTCTATTCCGCATGAGTTCTCAAAGAGGGTAATGCCTCTCATCTGTGTGTTACTATACCCTCGGTGCTAGTCACCATCCCTGGGCCTACTAGAGGCGGGACTCAGGGGTCATTATCACCCTTCTCACATTGCCAGCTCTGGAGGGGTACACATTTTGGGGAGGGGTTCATGACAGAGTTGTATCAAATGGAGGTTGAGAGATAGAATGGTGTTTGGAGTTAGGAATAGGTGAGGGTGCATGTGTTGTTATGGGAACGGTGTCATTCAGGTTTATCAAGTGAGGTAAACACTAGAGATCAGCTGAGACATAGGCGTTTAGGTCCCCATATGAGCTGATGTACAGACCTTTATGTTTACAATAGCTACTAAACAAGGTGGTACTAGTTTCAAGGTAGAGACCTAGGAAATGATCATGCATCATTCTTCATTATGCCTGTGTTTGAATTAGAAGACCTTAGGATAGGATAAAATAAATTTAATGAAATAAAAAAATAAATTAATTAATTTTTAGTCTTCCATATTCCATGTTTCAGAACTCTGATGGTTTATATTTTATAGTTATCTATCCAGGTCGACGTCCTCATCATGTCTACGCAGAAAATGTCCAGAAGGTTGTTCCAACAGATCGTCGTACGGTATAAGATGACAACGACAATACTTGGTGGAAGACACTCTGAGAGTTTCACCGCCAGAGTCTATAGAAGTATGAGGGATCCATTTCAGATGTAGTCATGAAAGACTGGTTTGTGTAGGTTGAGATAGGCTTTAGTTTGATCCATGCTTGGAAGGATCACTTGGTATCCTTAGCTGTGACGATGTTGCGTGGAGCAACAAGGCAATGGTGGTTCTTGTTCCTCAGTGATTTTGAGGAGTCAGCGATCTCATGGGAGGATTTCTAAGACAAGTTTAGAGTTGAGTTCCCTTCTACGACTGCGAAAGTGTCTAGTCTCCAGGAGCTTCTTACCCTTCGACATGGGAGATCTACTATTTGAGTGTTTGGAATCCTTTTCAGGAACCTTTTACAACATGCTTCAGACCTGTTACCATATGAGGATGCCAGGGAGAGTCATTTTGAGGAGGCTTTGTGTCCATACATCTAGTGTCAGGTCACCCCATTTATGGTTAAGACATATCATGAGGTGATGGAATGGGTAAAGGTTGTCGAGAGGACTTTTTCTAGGACAGGATCATCATGAAAGGTTGATTCTCATGATACCTCACAAATAAAGGTTGTGGTCTGGGGTTCCCAGTTTTTAGGGCAGAAGAGTTTTTGCTCAGCTGGGGGTAGGTCCAAGCCCTTCACATCCTATTTATCTAGAGGCAGAAACTCATAGGCCTATGCCAAGGGATCCGCTGATTGTTTTTCTTGTGGTAGTCATGGCCATCATAAGCTGGGGTTCTCAACCATTCAGAGTGGTCATCGTGCACCAGGTGCTACGCTCATGGTTCCTACGTTGAGGCAGTTCCAGCCGAGGTATTAGTAGCCAGTTGCACCAGCTTTAGTTCAGTAGAGGGTAGATGGGGTAGGCAGGTGACATCCCCATGATGCTCCCCGTCCTCAAAGAGCAGAGCGCGACCATGGTGGTGGTCTTCATCAGGGTCAGAGAGTCCGTGGAGGAGGTCGTGGTCAGCATGATTCTCTAGCGTAGCCAGAAACATACGAGCCAGATGTCATTCGTGGTACCTTTTTCTGGTTTTCTACCTGGTTGTATACCTTGTTTGATTCAGGATCGACGCACTCCTTTATATCACCAACCCTTGTCCATGATTTGGGACTTGAGGTTGATAGGCTTACAGTTCCCTTGGTGTTGACTACGATAGTTGGAGGTCGAGGTGACTTGTTTGAAATATGTAGAGAATGTGAGCTAGTGTGGGGGAAACACCGCTCTTGGGTAGATTTCCTATGTTTATTAATACAACCATATGATGTAATCCTTGACATGTATTGGTTGTATTCAGTGCAACATATTGTGGATTTCTTCAGGAAGGTGGTCTATTTCATTGGTGCAGATGGATAAAAAGTGGTGTTTGTTGGTGAGAGAGATCCTCGGAGGGTCCATAGGCACGTTCCATCCTTATCATACATGATGGATTAGATGATGTTGAGTTCTTCATAGGTTCAGCAGTTGGCATTTCCTAGGGTTTTAGAGGAGTACCCTGATGTCTTTCCAGAAGAGGTTGTAGCATTACCTCAAAGACGATATATCGAGTTTCGGACCAAGCTACAACTAGGATCGTCTCCTATCTCTATGTCTCCATTGAGGATGGCCCCATATGACATGCAAGAGCTACATATACAACTTGATGGTCTGTTAATGTGTGTTTTTGTTAATTCAAGTGCATCACCGCAGGGTGTACCAGTTTTGTTCGTAAAGAAGGCCAATGACATTTTGCAGTTGTGTGGTTATTATTTTCATTTAAAAAAGTGACAATAAAGAATAAATATCCTCTTCCTTAGATTAATGATTTATTATTACAACACAATGGTGCATGTTGCTTCTCAAAGATCGACTTGCGGTTAGGATATCATCAACTGCGTGTGAAAGATTCAGATATTCCATAGACTGCTATCTGTTGGCGTCATGGGAATTATTATTACGTTGTAATGACGTTTTTCATGAAAAATGCTCTAGTTGTATTCATGGGATTGATGAATGTTGTGTCCTCTGAGTTCTTGGACAAGTTCATGGTAGTTTTCATTGATGACATCCTTGTGTACTCCAAATCTGAAGAGGAGCATGCACAGCATCTGCGAACCATTTTTGGAGTTCTTCTCCAACATCAGCTGTACGAGAAGTTGTCAAATTGTGAGTTTTGGGATTGGGAAGCCCTTTTCTTAGGGCATGTTGTGTCCCAAAAGGGAGTCACTATGGATCTATTGAATATGGAAACAATTGTGTCTTGGGCAGCCCTTAAGACAGTGTCAGAGGTGCGAAGATTACTTGGTGTCGCAGACTACAACAGGAGGTTTGTAGCCAATTGTTCACGAGTTGTGAACCCTCTAACAGCTTTTACCAGGAAGGATGAATAATTCATATAGACTGATCAGTGCCAGGAATATTTCCAGTATCTAAAGGAGAAGTTAGTTAGTGCTCTAGTCCTTTGTCTTCAAGTTGAAAGAGTTTAGTTTTTTTTCTACAATGTTTCACATCATGGGATATTCTATGTTCTCATGTTGTAAAGATCAGTTGATTCTTATGGGTATCAGCAATTACGTCCCCATGAACGCAATTATTCCACCCATGATCTTGAGTTGGAATTGTGGTGTTTTATCTGATGTTGTGGATACATTAACTCATTGGTTAGCGCTTTGTGGTGTTCACTGATCATAAGAGTTTGAGGTATTTTTTCTCCCAGCGTGCCTTGAACTTATGACAACTTAGGTGGATGGAGTTCCTACAGGAATACGACTTTGAAATATCGTATACACCTTGAAAGGGGAATGTTGTAGCTGATGCTATGAGCCGAAAGTCATGTAGTGATGCTGTGTCGGAATCTAGTGATTCCTGTAGAGTAATGGAAGAAATGTCAGCATTACAGCTTGATATGAGAGATGTTGGGGGTAGAGGCTGTCTTTTTCAGATATGGTACATTAATCCCTAATGTAGAAGGTGGAAGAGACCCAGTTGGGGTATCTAGAGGTGGAGGTCTGGAGAGACCGAGTTGATTGTGGTGAGGCCCCTGATGGTTAGACTAAATATGGAAAACACTGAGTGTTGTATCTCGGGAGGATTTTTGTTCCTTTGATGATGCATGAGACAATTCGAAGAGAGTTTCATAGTTCACATTTAGTGGTACACCCTGGCATGACAAAGATGTACCGAGCCTTGAGGAGTCAGTTTTGGTGGCCTAGGCTGAAGCGTGAGGTTGCGGAGTTTGTTTCTCGATGTTTAGTCTGCCAGAAGGTGAAGGCTAAACACCGTGTTCTAGGTGGTCTTCTTCAGCCGTTATAGATTACTCATTGGAAGTGGGAGGACATCTCAATGGAATTCATTATTGGTTTTCCTTGAGCTCCAGGAGGACATGATGCTATTTTGGTGGAAGTGGATCATTTAACAAAATCGTCCCACTTTATAGAAATCAAGGAGCCATACTCAGTGGAAGTTTTTCCGATTCATTTTCTAGAAGAGTTGGTGAGACATCATGGAGTCCCTAGGATGATTATTTCTAATCGAGATCCTTGTTATTCCTTCATAGTGTGGAAAGGTCTCCAACATGCTTTATTTTCATAACTATGTCTTAGCACTGATTTTCAACCTTAAATGGATGGTCCAACAGAGCTAACCATCCAGATTCTTGAAGACATGTTACGCACTAGTGTTCATGATTTCGAAGGATCATGGATGAGGAACTTACCCTTTTTGTAGTTCCCTTACAATAATAGTTTTTACTCCACCATATGTATGGTGTCGTTTGAAGACTTCTATGGTCAGACTTGATGTTCTCCGTTGTGCTAGACTGGGGTCAGAGATTCAGTCATTTTCAGATAGAAACTAGTGTATAATACAACAGAGATGGTTCAGGTGATTCATGAGAGGATGAAGATAGCTCAAGATCATCATAAATCATATGTCAATCAAATAAAGGATACCCATAGAGTTTAATGTTGGTGATCATGTGTTTCTGAACGTGATTCCAAGTCTAGGAAGATAAGGTTTGGACGTGGAAGTAAGCTTTATCCCCATTTTGTTTGGCCTTTCGAGGCATTAGCTCATGTTGGACCTGTGGCGTAATGAGTAGAACTACCCCATTAGATGAGTCGGATACATGATGGTTTCCATGTATCACAGCTTCATCGTTATCTTCATGATGACTCTTACATCATCGATTGCAGAGAGATCTATGTTGATGATGATGCAACCTTTGAGGAGCAAACTGTGGAGATCCAAGACCGCCAGGAGAAGGTGTTTCATGAGTGTTATATTCCTTTAGTTCGGGTCTTGTGGTGACATGGTGGCCTAGAGGAGAGTACCTAGGAACGTGAGTCAAAGATACATGCGCAGTACATGGAGTTGTTTGATGTTTAAATATTTTTATGAATCATTGTAGCTGATGTGGTTATGAAAATTTATTATTTATGAGATGGCTACCATTGTTGCTTTTGTGGCCGGCTCTCTTTTGAGAGGTATCTCGAGGGGTGGTTGTTCATACCCTGTTTCGTTTTCACTTTTAGGTGGCCTTTGGATTCTCGTGGACGAGAATGTTTTGAGAGGTATCTGATGTAATGGAAATGACCTCTCCAGTCTAATACATTTTGAAAATTAGGTGGTAAAGGTTTTCTGGGAGGAAAATGTGACTTGGGGTGCATTTGGGTTGACTTTTAATGGAAACTAAAGGGATATAACTTTCACACGGGAGGCACATAGTTTCTCTAAACCATGCATCCAAACTTTGCAAGGTTAGTGTTCGAGGTAGCGGCTAATGAAAGGTTAGCATACAATTTTTCTAACCGTGTGGCCTAACAATGCAAGTAGTGGTTGATGAGGCAGTAGTGAACACACAGTTAGCGCACAGTCTGTCTAACCATGCGAGCAAACCGTGCAGGCTCTTAAATTTAGATTCTAAAATTTTGGATCTCAACCCTTTCATCTCTAACATGCTCGTTTAAGCCCCTATGTGTCCATAACACGAGATTACCCTTCCCCAAAGGTAGGTGAACCTCTCCCACGAATTTTGGAGGTGATCTGAAGGCTTATCTTGGTCAATCAAAGCCTGATTGTTGAGGTATGTGATCGCTCTTGTTTGGTTTCTTAAATCTTCATAGATTTACTCCTCCTCTTCTCTCAATTGCTTAGATCTACACCCGTTATGGGTAGATATAAGTTTGTTGATGTCAAATATGATTGGCTTTGGTCTTGATCTTTCATGGAGGATATATCTAAGGCATGGTTTTGGAGAATCGGCGTGAGTTTCTTGAGCGTTCTTCGACCTGTTTCGTTTCTTCAAAATACTTTGATGTAGGGGATTTTTTGCGTCTCTTTAATTTACGTGCAACAGAATTGTTAACATGTTTAATCCCACTGGATGAAAATGGAAATGACTTAATAATTATTTTGAACCGGATAAAGAAATTTTATCTATCGTATGTTGCTACCTCTTGTTTTTCTAGATAGTGTGATATAGTATATATGTACTTTTTGTGTTTCTATATGCTACTCCACCCAGTCAGTAAGGGAAACTGACACCCCTTGGATTCTGAGCCCTGGGGGGTGTTTTTTCCAACATTCTGGTGGGAGGATGAATTGATGACTACCCCCGTTGGCACAACTCTCTTCTCTTGATAGATACTAGTGTCATTAGGCATAGCGGTTAGTTTTCCCCATATATGTGTGTAGAGGGATTTAATGAATTGTGGTTATTCACACACATATATTCTAAATATTAAAGCCTATGTACTGTTATAGGTGAAATTTGTATAGGCTGTGATGGCTTGAGGATCCTTACTCAGTGTATGGGCTGTAATGTCATGAGGTATAATACCCGACGTATGATACACGTTATGCGAGCTGTGGTGGCTCTCGGAAACTACCTTGTTACTTTTGGTTTTTAGGATGGTGTGTTGCTTCTCCCAGGTGTCTACATGCAAGCCTTTTTGGTGCATGAGGTGGAGATTGTTGTTCTTCGCCCAGGTGTCTGCGGGCAAGACTTTTTGGAGAGATATTCCTAGGATGTGCGACGTTTGGGAAAATTGGTAAACCAGTGAGGTAGTAGTAGCAGGGTACCCTTGATATTATTTTCTATATGATATATTCATATATGCGTTACATGGTGAGTGTATCTATGGTGAGGTAGGGAAATTAGTATACATGTTTTTGTGATGAGTTAGTTTCACTTTTTGTTCACTGTGCTTTAGCATTTTTTTCTTTACTTTTTCATGCGAGGCGTCGGGGGGGGGGGATCCTACTAAGTATACTGTTATACTCACCCTACGTATATATAAACTAATTTTTAGGTCAATTGGAGCATGTTAAAGATCAATATGGTTACTAATAGTTGGTGGTTTGATGAGCTATTCTGGCTTGTGGTTGATGATGTTTTTACTTTCTTTTGGGTACTTGATGTTTTTTTCCATTTTTGTTATAGTGATTTTGCATGAAATTACATTTGTGCACTTGAGTTTCTTTTATATTTCCAGTTCTTAGTTAGAGTTGATTGGTGTCTACCTTATCTCTCTCTTCCTCATGTGTTCTCTTAGAGGTTAATTCCTCCCATCTGTGTGTTACTATACCCTCGGTGCTAGTCACCAACCCGGGGCCTACTGGAGGCGAAACTCGGTGGTCATTATCTCTCTTCTCACATTGCTGGACAAGGAGGGGTACACATAGTGGGGATGGGTTCGTGACATTTATTATGTAGATAAATAAATTTATTAAAATTAATGAAATTATTTTACAATATATAATTTAACATACCTCCACATGTGTTGATTAAAATTATGATTTTGGTGTCTCTATGGAATAGGGTTGTGAATCATTAATATGGATAAATTTTTTAAACATTGAGCCAGTGATATAGTCATTAAAACATTATCATTGGATGCCAAGTCATCAGGATAATTACTATGAAGCACAACATCCATGAGGGTTACAAACCATTCCATTGATACATAATAATACACCTCAAATAATAAAAATATTATATGAAATTAATTTGTAATAGAAATTATATATTAATTATAACTATAATATGTAAATAAAGTTTTGATTCTTCATATTAATCCTTATTTTCATATTTGGTGATGTCAACATCAAAATATTTCTCTATATTATTATAAATTTCTATCAGAGATTTAGAGTCAAAATCTTTTACTATTTGAAAATAATATATTATATCATCAAAATTGTCTAGGAATAAACACATAACTATTAGGTTTCATAATTGATATTTTTCTACCAAAATAAAATGTTGTATTTAGTAATTTCCCTTTAAAAATCTCGATTACATTCTATTCAACAGAACTACTCTCATCCATTATAGATAATTTTTCATGAGATTTAATTTTAATTATACTATACCAGTCAATTAAATCCCATAAATTATAGAAAATATTTGTATATAAAAATTTATCACATGGGTGTGTTTGTATAAATGGTTCTTTTACCACAGAGAGACATTTATATTTTACATTACTAATTGCATAGTGTGGATGAAAATGACTCACTCAATCAGTATAAGACCAATAAAATTTAAATAATGTTATATATTTAATTCCTAAACTAAAAAAGTCAATTATTTATTCTAGTATTTTGTGAAATTTAACTACACTTTCATTATGATGAGATTCTTTTGAGAAAATACTATTAATTAATTTTTTCTATTCTGAATATGAGTTCATATGAAATATATTATATTTACAAAATATGTATTATATTATTTAACCAATTTTGAATAGTGGGTAACTCAATACCCAAATTTAAATATCAATTTGGTAGAAATGTTTTGATATGCAGAAAAATAGAAATTATTAATTAATAGGATTATCAATAATAAATTTATTTCTAATGTCCTACCATAAAAAACATACATTTCAATCCATCTAAATAAGTAGTAAACATTAGAATTTATGTGTTCTTAAACAGAATTGGGTGTAATTTATGTGAATTATTTCATAATTTTATCTTCAAATAATCGATAAATGATTTAATATTTTTTTTATTTAAATAAAATATTATTATTAGGTTAAATTCTCCCTCAATATATAAATCATATGATTTCTTCACAATTGAAAAGAATACATATTTAAGATTTATAGTTTCAATTATCAGAAATACGTCATTCAAGATATCCTCAAAAATCGAATTTAGTTTGATAAAATACTAATTATTTATGATTCATTGCATCATCAATAAATCACACATTAACAATAATTATTATATGTTTTAAAAAATATTCATTTTGAAATTAGTGATAGTAAAGTAACAAAATTTCCTCTTTAAAATTAACTTATATAATTGACAATTCAATAAATTCAACTTTGCATTTTTTTCTAATTTTTATATGAAACTGAAATATAGTTAATTCAATTAAAATGAAACAAATCCTATAAAATTTTTATGATGCAATAAATGTAGTATTAAATCCTAAATTTAATCAATGATATTTTTTTGGGATTTTTTTCCAATATACTTAGAAGTACAATTGAATACTGTTCAGCATTTTTAGTGAATTGTAGTCGATTTACATCAGATAAATTTCTATAAAATTATTATATTTTATTCCTCACATCCTAAAATCAAAGAATAAAAATATCTATTAGTTTAATCGACAATATTCATTCCATTATAGAATGATTTTCATCAATTTAGAATCTACTAATTTAACAATTTTTAAAACATCGATCCAAATTAGAGAGATATTAATCTGATAACCTAAAATATATATAATATTTATAGAATAATATATTATTTTCATTATATTTTATATTATACACTTTTAAATTTATTTATTTTTATGACTATTCAATTTCAAAATATTGTGTCCTGTAATGCTAAAAAAATAGGGAAAAGATATAACCATGCCATTAAATTTTCATTTAAAAATCCATGTCTGTCAAAAATTGAATAAAATATTTTATAAAAACATTTATTATCAATATTAAATAAAAAAAATCATGTTACAGTCCTATAAATCATTGCAATATGAATAATCAAAAAATTACTTTTCTTTACCAAATTGTGATCTTCCTCAAAGATGACTAGTTTCGTTTGTCTATTATTTACCCAATAGTGATTAGAGGCAATAGATAGATAATATATTTTATATCAATACCTGATAAAATGTTAGAGTAAAATATATTTCAATTATTAGTTTTATAAAAAAATTTCACTTCCTTTAGAGAGGATGGTGTATAAGAAGAAATCTCAAATGTCATTTAAAAAATCTATTTTTTATCCCATAAGAAGCATAAATTATTTTATGTAACTATAATTATATATAGATGATTTTGTGTCATGTGCTCTCCATCTAGATAACAATATATAATTTTGGATGTCACTAACTGTCTTAATTAGTTATTCATTTATTATGATATTATTATTTATAATTTCATCATATATAATGACCCCATGAGTCCAAATAAAATTTATTTCATCATTCATTTCTCTAAAAAATCATTAATATTCTTTTTTGGATAACCTATTATTAGTAATGTAAATATTTACAAAATTTGCCTTCATTTATATTTGAGGAGTGATCTTTTATGGATTCATAATGATGGTTCAATTAAAATATTTATTACTATAATTTTCAAATAGATAGAGACCACCAATAGAAGGACTCAACCACATGTTATGAGTTACTAAAAAAAACAAATGATCCACATGATCAAAAAATATCCATTAATAAGCATCATAATGATGATTTTTCATTTTATGGGAATAAATATTGGATTCATACAATCCCATCGTTGATTTTGTGTTCTGATATAAAAATAAATGCTAAAATACAGTATTATGTAAGAAATACATCAACTAATTGACTAGAACAATTATGAAAATTCTTTCTAGTACCAATTTCAACTTCGAATTTCAATATTTATGAATATTAGGTAATGAGGAATATTCACCATAAAATAATATTATTCAATATTAATGGATCATATGATAATAAAAACACATTTTATTGGGAAAACATGTGATGTATTTGAAATTTATAGGCCACATATTTATAAAATGTATCATTGATTTAACAAAATAAAATATTTGATTAAAAAACCTATTGAAATTCTATTTTCAAATTTAATAGACATAAATTTTTCTAATTAATCCAATATATATATCCTATAACCATGAAATAAATTATCCTATGTTAGATTCATGGACTGATAAAAATGATATGGTCCAATCTTGGGAATTGAATTAATATTTTGATTTTCAATTTTTCCAAAAATAATTCTATAATCATGTACAATAAAGCAAGAAAATATGATGGATTTGGAAAAAAATTGATTATATCGTTCCGAAAGTTCTTTCACCAATTCGATATATAAAATATTTTTAAAAAATATATATAATAGATGAACCCCAACATTATAAATTGTTTCAAATCTCCTTCGATCACATTTATAACATGTAAAATTCTATTTACCTTTTTAATTTTATTTTTGTTTGGATGATTCAAATGATATTTTTATAAGAATCATCAATATATAAGTGGTATATAACAAAACCATTGATTTAAATGGGGATTTTTTAATCATTATCATGTAATAATACAAATTTCAAAATTACTAGTACTATTGATTTTGACAAATATATAACGAAAAAATATTTTTTTCGATTAATCTAATTTTAAGGAATTGATTATATAAAGAAAAAAATTAAAAAATACATGTAATTATTACCAATTACCAATAATTACTAATTATCAGTCATTACTAGAAAACAACTATTATTATTATTTGACATTTATAACATAATATTAATAAGTAAATATATTATTACAAATTATTAATAATTATCAGTAATTAATATGAATCAATTATAAATATTGATTATTATAATTTTTTTTAATTATCCATAATTGTTTCAAATTATTTTTAATTATTCAAAATTATTAATAATAAACAGTAATCATTACCAAATACTACCAATTCTCTTTAATTGTTGAAAACTATTATAAATTATCATTAATTTTAAAAACATTAAATAATTGCTGATTATTATTACCAATTATTACCAATTAATATTAGTTATCATTATTCATTATTTCTTTTCTAACTATCGGTAATTATAATAAATTATTTACAAATATTGATAAACATTAATTTTTATTATAAATTATAAGTAAATTTAACTAAATGTCGACATTTATTACCAATTATGACTATTTTTTAGTAAATTTTAGAAATTATTAATTTTTATTACTTATTATTTTAAATTTCAACTTATTATCAGAATTTTTTACTAATTATTACGTTTTATTGGTAATTATTTGTAATTATTATAAATCATTACAAATGTTTATTAATTATTTGCTATTATCAGTATTTTTCTTTAATTATTACTATTTATTAATAATTTTCAGTATTAATTACAATTTTTGATAAATTATTAACAATTATCAAAAATTATAACTAAATGTATGTAATGATCAATAATAATTTCTAACTATAATAAATTATTGTTAATTATAGATGAGTACTAGTAATTATTATTAATTATTGCTTATTATTTCTAATTGTTTCAAATTTTAGGCAATTTTATGTAATTATTGGTAATCATAATGAATTAATATAAATTATTGGCATTATATGAAATTAATCGAATTTACTACTTACTATAATTAATCATTTAAATTATTACTCCAAATTATTTATAAGAAGTTATTAATGATGATCATTAAATATTAAAAATTATTAAAGAATATAAGTTATTATTACAATGTATTACTAATTATTTTAAAATATTTTTAAAATATAAATAATTATCAAAATTTATAACAATTAATTATTTATTATTTATGGTTATATGTAATTATTTTCAATTATTACAAATTATATGTAATTAATGAAATTTATTTCTAATTATCCATAGTAAGTAACAATTGTTACTTATTAGGTATAATTATTTGTAATTGTTATTAACAATGATAAATTATTATTAATTATTAATTATTGTTATTATTTAAAACAATCAATTGATAATTATTAATAATTATTAATAATTATTTATTAATTATATGAAATTATTGCAAGTTATTGTTAACTATTACTAGTTATTTTTAAATATCGGTAAATAATTTTAATTATTACTAATTATTATTAATAGTAATTAATTTGATGTATTTATTAATAATTATTACTATTTACTATTAATCACTAATAATTATTATTAATTTTTAGTAATTATTATTAATTAATAATTTTTGATAAAAATTAAAAGTAATTGTCTTTAATTACATGTAATTAAATGTAAATACATGAAATTATTTTTAACTAATAGTAATTGTTATCAATTACTATTAATTATTTATAATTATTGATAATTATTACTAGTAACAAGAAATTATTACTATTCACACGTAATTAGTAAATATTTGTTCTAAATATAGCTATTTAGATATAATAATGAAAAGAATTTATAGAGAATTGGTTCATTCTCTCCCAGTGATTACACATGATCACGTCTCTTCTCCCATAATGATTTCTTCATTTTTCATTGAATATTCATGTATCTTTCTATGTGTCTTCCCCACATCAGCTTCTTCATCATATTCTCTAAACCATCAAATCCTCTTAGCCGTGCCATTTAAATTTTCCATGGCTTCTCGTTAATTCATGGCATAGAGGTGGTGTCATCATTGATGGTATGAGAATCAAGTTTGCAGTTAGTGGTTCCTAGTTTGTGATCCCACTTCCTAACATGATCTTCATCAGATCTTTTTTCATTGATAATATGAAGAGGTCATCGGGTGGCATCTTCAGTAATGGGGTGTATGGATCTCACATGGTCAGTATGTTCTAGTGTTGAAGGGTGATTCCTTTCAATATATAATTCAGATATGGGCCACTCTGTCAAGACTATGTTATCTTGATAAATTCTACCTCTTCTCCATATCTGTCAGGTGGCGGCTGTTTGGATGACGATCATCAGATCATTGGCCTTACTGGGGGTGGTTGGAAGACATCAATCAATATTTCTCTAGGTGCCAATGATTATAGGTTCTTCATCAGATCTAGTTTGGTCACGCTCGCTCATCAGCTATTGTTGGATATTTTATGTCATTATCCAACATCCAATGATTATTTTGGATGGGTTTATCAGACATCAGTGTAGACTAGGAGTGATTTGGGCGTTATCAATTCTAGTTCGGGACATTGAGGATCTTGTATTTAGATGTTTTCCACAGGGTATTTGGGGAAATTTTGAATCCTTATATAGCTTCAATCATGGGATAGTGCCTTTCACCCATGTATTTTCCTTGGATATTCAGGCCACATGGACTTTGGGATTTCATATTTTGGTGTTGGTGACATCAGTGTGCTGACATTTGACATGGACCATTTGGTAGGCACTATAGGTTATTCATGTAACTATTGCTTGATAGGAATCCTTGAAATAGGTATTGGTGTGATTACACCCATCAATCATCCATAATTCCTCAATATAATTTTGGATGGAAGGGTTCACATCCATGTCACTTTCTATTAACCAATTATGTTAAATGATTTGGAGCACAGGGTTGATAGAGTGGCTAGGGCCACATAAGCATCGTTGGATGGGAATCTCGAAATGGAGAAAAGTGTTCACGAACCTATCACCAGGTCCTCCCCCATATACCTATATAGGATGGAGTGAATTTCTTCCATGTTTTTTCTTACCATCCAGACACAACTTTTTAGTGGGGAGAGGGGGTTACACATCACCACAGACAAACAACAAAGGTACAATTTCTCTAGCATAGGGGGTGGTATAAATTTTTACCATGTTCCATAGATCGTTTTAAGGCAATTAATAAAAGATATAATCCTCTATCCTTGTGATGAGTTCCATGTGGACCTTGTTTAATAAGGGATTCTATTTTTTGTTTTAATAAAAGATATATTTACAATTAACCTATGAAAACCAGTCGCTTTTAATAATAAAAAATTATTATGAGTTACTAATATTTATAAACAAATAATAATTATTAAAAAAAATATTCTATTCCAAAAAAATTATTAGACATTATGAGAACCAATTTTTAATTATTTGTTATTATTAGTAATTACTATAAATAAGTCATAATTATTTATTTATATCACAAAATTTATATATTAATTACTAATATAAAATAATTTTACTAAATTAAAAACATACTAAGTATTAAAAAAAATTCAACCAGTGCATTAGTGGAATAAATATATTAATATGTTTTAGATTTATGTTCTTATATTAATTTAAATTTATAAAGAGGGATATTGGAATGGAATGAGATGATGATCCCAAATATTGTGACGCTTGGATTCTTTATGTGGAATTATGTATATGGTACTGTATAAAATATATTTCATTGAAAACGGTACCCATCAAAATAAGTATATTGACAATTGAGAATGGAATTTTAGGTGGATGTTCATATCTATCATTAAAGATACCAACCATATTAAAATTTCATTTACTATAATGATTATGTATTTGTGATGGGATCCGATTTCCTGAAAAATATTATTTTTTTCATCAAAATAGGAAATTCTATAAAAAATACTCCTTCTCTAAAATAGTAAACATGTTTCATCCATATTTTTTTGTGATATGATATTAATTCCATTTCATCTAATAAAAATTATCGAGTTATTTTTTAGTGGACCACTTTTTTCATTGCAAATAACTCAATATTTTGGATTATATGTTACTGGTTATGATTACATTTGAAATAACAAATCAAAAACCATGTTTTACTATATTTTCATTTCTATATATAAAAATAATATTTATAAACATATACATGAATTCCCTATATATAAACGTATTTATAATAGATTCATGGGATCTGTACTGAGTTTTATTTTCTCTATAGGAATAGGAACCTTGGTTAATGTCCAAACTATATATTGGGAATTTTTATATAATATTTTATTGGGGGTTTCATTATAGTTGATTTATAGATATATGGAGAAAGGTCTATGTAGGTTTTCAATTATTTTGGATGATTATATATGTATAAATCATTCTCATAATAAATGTTTATATTTTAAGAAAGATGGAGATAATTATTGAATATTAATATGATCATCATGTCTATATTTGATAAAAATATTTAAATGATGATTTGATATTGATAGTTGGATTGAAGTTGTAAAACATTTTTCTTAACCTGAAGTGTTATATGATGAATATATTATTAAATTCTCTTTTTGTGCTGCAATATTAAGATTATAGTCTCCATTTATTTTTTAATTACTCTCACCCCTTATTGATGACAAGTAGAATAAGGAATGGAACTATTTGCGTTATCTAGTGTAAATCATATTGGTTGAATGTTGGTTATCCAAATTATAGAATTAAAAATGGTATCACCCATTTGTTTTCAATTGGTTTACTATTATGTAGTGGTCATTGGAGGACTTGGTTTCTCTTGTATTAGTGATGGCCATATGCTTGGACATTTCTAACAACATTGTAAGGTAGTTCAACAGTGCAATGGATGTTATTGTTTTTGAATGCATTATGCTCTTAGTATTGAATAATTTAATAAAAATATTTTATTTATTGTTTTCCTCTTTGTTTTTTTTGTTATGTAATCATAAATTAATGCATCACTTTTAGAAATTATATATATAAATACAAGTTAATGACAATATTTCAATGTGAACTCATATATATAGATGTGGTAAATTTAATTTCAAAAGACATAAAATTTAATAGTAGTGATCAAAATTTATCAAATATGGATTTGATTAATAAAAACATAAAAAATATATTAATGGGTTCTCCATAAACAATATAATTGTTGTATGTTAATTGATTTATCATAAAAGTGTGTTTTATGTTTTCTATTTTGAAGAATTTTTAATTATTATATATATATATGTTATATGATT
This sequence comes from Viscum album, assembly GCA_963277665.1. Lineage (NCBI taxonomy): Eukaryota > Viridiplantae > Streptophyta > Magnoliopsida > Santalales > Viscaceae > Viscum > Viscum album. Next base: position 129,645 of record CAUJRU010000612.1, read on the forward strand.
TCATGAAAGCATGTAGAATTGGGATATTAGGACATAGTAATAGTCTTAGGAAAGAGTACCCATGTTTGGATATTCCACTATGATAGATGTTGGTTGGTTAGATACACTCAATTCTAAGGATATGGATGGTTTTAAAACATTGTGTTGTTTTGATGTTTTTATTGATGTAGTGTGTTCAATTTGAACAAATATAATTATTTAGGTTGGGATTCTTATATGGTCAAATGTAGTTTCAATATTGGATTCCATTGATTATCGTCTTCTAAATAAATATATAAATGAGTCTCTACAGTTATGATATATGCAATGTATGATGTAACCTACATTGAGAGGAGAAATGGTATATTTGTTAGGTTATAGATCATTTATTTACCAATGTTGTATTAAGTGTACTTTTTTAATAAGTTATTCCTTTTCTATATTAGGGATCGATGGACCAATAATAATTCATATGGGGTATTTTTACATCCTATGAATATATTTTCTCTGCATCATGGTTTAAATTATAAACCAGAATTGATATTTTAGGAACTAGATGTATGTGAATTTAGTGAATAAAATTGAGGTGGGAATCATGGAATGTATGGTGATATCTTATTATAAATCATTCTGCAATATACGTCCATTGAAGAAAAGTACAAGGTGAGTAGTTCTTACAGTTTCCTGGCATAGTGGAAGCATGTGAATGGGTGTACCCAGCATTAATTTCATTATTAAAAATGATCAATATAATATTTTTCATGGTGAAAAAACACTGAATATTTGAAATAGAATGAATAACGAATAGGGAAGAGGTACGTCTCAGACCCATAGAAGGGATACACATATGTAGGTTATAATTAATTTAATTAAAATGGAATAATTGCTTGGATGGAAATCATAACTCATTAATGATTCTAGTCACGATCCAATGTGATCTATCATTGAGTTATAGAAGCAAAGTGTTGGATTCCTCTATTAGTTATCCACATGTGTTCCACATATCTCTGGATGTCACCAAAGGGATCTCTGTGTGCTGCCACGAAAGAGTCTTTTCTTGAGATATTTGCCTTTGATCGCCTTGATAGCCGCTTCCAAAGTGCTCTCCTTGATCCGGTTGAGGTGGATCTCTCTGGTAACATGAGATAATTCTTAGAAGAAAGGAATTATCTCTTGGATTGATAGATTTCAACAGATCTATTGTGAAAAAAATAAAGAGTTTCTAGGCATATTGAGAATAATGTCATTGGATTTTATATTACATAGAATTATAAAAAAAATTACCTAAAGGCATTAAATAATTTTATTTAATTAATTGTAATAACCCATGTATAATAATAAAATATGACAATTATTATTACATTTAATGAAATCAACAAATTACAATTATTAATAGTTAATTAAACAAATAATATTATTTCTCAAAAATCTCCAAATAAATCAAACAATGTCTATATATTAACATTTAAGGAATGTATGTTAGTTTTAATTTTTTTTATTTCTTACAACACATTTATTAGGAATTCAATAATAACTATTTATTACATAAATAAATATCATTGTATTACTCTCTAATAAATATATTATTTCACCCACTGTATGTTCTCTCATATAACAAGTGTCTAAATAAATATGATCGTGCATCCTTCAATAATTATTAAACGACAATACAAAATAATAGTTATTCAACATGTTAAATGAATATTTAACTGGGATACTTGGTAACACTTAGTTTTTGACCCTCATGGCATCTTTGTCAATGGAATTAGGCAGATCCAATATAAAAGTCCAAGGATCGCTTCAATCAACTTTTAATGGAACATTTAGAGAAATAAGATGTTGTCGTAATGATGTGTCATCTATGATGGACTCTTAACGTGTATTGTAATACATTTTTCTCGAAATCTATAATAAATCGGGTTGTATGCTAGTTCCATAAACTCATGTTCTCAATTATTCTGTTATTGAATTATTGATATTGAAATCTCCCATTCCTAAACATGGGCATGTATTTTTAAGGCTATATCAATTTTATCAAAGGACAAGAGATATCAACATTTTTTATGGAATAGAAGGGGAAATTATTTTCTCGCATTATCTATTAAAACAGTATTACTCATGATGAACCCAACATATCCTACATCGTTGAAAATATTTTTTCGTCAAAGTTTCCATAAATAAATCAAATTATGCGAGTTTTAATACCCATTAATATCAATTTTAATATCTAAGGACCAATACACACATTCATATATAGTAACATCCAATTACAATATGAAATGTGGATTCCCTATTGGAGGGTCACGTTCTCATAATATCATTGATGATATTACAAAGGGATCACACCATAAGAAGGAAACACAATGTTTTATGATTCCTCACCCCAAATGGTTTTAATTATTTGTGTCCCTCAATTAACATCATGTGACTATAGAACACATATTCAAGAATTATTTTATGGCACTTTTGATTTCTCATCACAATAGGGATCCGTTTTGACCCTTTAGTGGAATTGCTCTCTGTATGACATTATTAAATTAATTGTCACACATAAGAGAAATAAATATGTAATAAAGTATTTATTAATAATAAATCCCAGAATATAAGTATATCATAAGGTGAAAAGTAATTGGTTTTAGGCCACCACCTCCAATAGACTCCCACATGGACTAGATCCAACTGCTAACAACCTTTATCCTGCTATCTCTAACATGATATTCATGCTTCTTCTAAGATATACCTTTTCGCATGGGGTCTTCCATGTTCTATTCCACAGACACTCTACTCCTTGAAACTTCACACATTGATATAAATCCCTCATGTAGAGATATTACTGAAGAAGGTTCTTCATATGTTGATATTACCTTGGTTCTTTTTCATGATCCACCACTTTAGTACAATCATATAACAATGTTTTAATATCAGTACAACTATTTTATATATCAAACTCTTGGAAATTTTTTCGAATACAGATGGATTCCTTGGTAGCATCAACATCCACTATATATTTGGGCTCCACTATAGAATCAGTGAAAACTGGATGCTTTGAACACTTCCAGCTCACAGCTCCTCTGTTAAGAAAAAAAACATATCCTGATTGTTACTTCAAATCATTATGGTCAACTGAAAACCAATATCAGTTTACCCAAAAATCAAAATCTTCTTGTCTCCTCCACACAAAAAAATAATATCCATAGTTCTTCCCAGATAGTGATGTATATTCATAACAGCCGTCATATGTTGTTCTCCAAGATCTACTTGATAGCTGCCTACAATTCTTAGTGAAAAGGAGATATCAAGCCTAGTACATAATATGGCATAATTAATAGATCTTATATCTGAAGCGTATGGGATCTAACAAATCATATCATTATTCTGTTGTGTCTAAGGACACATTATCCATGAAATATGTTAGCAATGTGACACAAGAACCAAACCCATCTTGGATTGTTACTTCCTAAATCTATTAATATCTAGTCAATGCATATAACCTAATGTATTCCAAGTATCCTCTTGGATCTACCACAAATGATATTGATCTCTTTAATGTAGGCTGAATCATCTAATCCCTTCATGTAGAAACACTTTTCAGACCATTATTTAATTGATTGTAAGACTGGAACATAATTTCTAATAATTAATATGTTTTCAACATGAAATTCATGGATAATGACTACATTCCCATTAAACTAATTATAAACACATGACACACAATCATTATTAATGAAAACAATCTCTTTTATGGCTCCATCAAATCTAATGTTCAATGACCCTGATGGTTTCTTTAATCCATAAATGGATTTACGAAACTTGCAAATTCATTTGGCTTCACCTAGTGTCACAAAACCTTCTAGTTAAGTCATATAGACTTGTTCATTATGGTTCATGTTAATGAATACTATTATGAAATCCATTTTTCAATACTCATTTTCATTGAATGATACAGTGGAAATAATGATTCTTAATGATATAAACATGGTAAATGATGAGAAGGTTTCATCATAGTCAGTTCCTTGATGCTGTATGATTCCTTCAGCCACTAGTATAGCTCTATAGGGGTTAAATGACCTTCAATGTCCTTATTTCTCCTAAAAATCCATTTTCATTCAATAGGCTTTACGTCAACCAGCTCGTCGAAGGGAACCCAAGCATGGTTTAGATTCATGGAATCCATCTCATAATTCCTATCTTCTAGCCATCTTGAATCTTTTGATCTCTATACTACTTATTTGTAGGAGTGAGGGTCATCAAAATCCAACACTATGGATTCACCATACTAGGTGACGAGGCAACCCAATATCTCTGGATCCCTTACATCTCTTGAGTTCCTATGCATTAATTATGTTTCTGGAACCTCTTCCATTGGAAAATGTGGAACTTTTTCCGTTACTAACTTTTGTGTATATTAAGCATCAACATCATCGAAGTAAATACTTCTCCCACTATCCTTTCTGAGGATGTGCTTCCTCTCAAGAAATACAGATTGTTTGGTGACAATACTATCTTGTCTGAAGGGTTATTAAGGTAATATCAATTTTTTCAATAGGACGTCCTATAAGGATACACCTCATGCACCAGGGAGCTAGTTTGTTTACAGGGAAGGGCATAACATATGCCTCACATCCCCATACACATATGTGAGACAAAATGGTTTTTTCCAGTCCATATCATATGGGTAATTCCATTTAATACCATTGTTGGAACATTGTTTTATGTTTATGCTGAAGTTTTTAATTCATAGACCCAATAAGATAATGGTTGATTTTCGTGACTCTACATCGACCTAATAATGTACAAAAAGGTTCGGTTAATCCTTTCAATTAAACCATTCCAATGTGGTGTATAAGGATGAGTGTGTTGAGATAGAGTCTCAGACTCTCATAAAAGGATGATGAACTCTTGGTTTAGATATTATCTTCTCAAATCTAATTAATGATTCTTTATTATTTTACTAAAATGATTCTCTACTTCATTAATGAATTCCATTAATCTCACCAAGGACTCCGTCTTATCCCTCATAAAGTGGATATAACCATATCTACTCAAATCATCATAATATATAATGAATTATGAATATCCTCTTCTTTATTCTACTGGAAACAGTCCACACGAATCCTTATGTACCAATCCTAGAGGTTCTATTGCCCTACCACATTGTCTACCGAATGGTGGATTTGTCATTTTTTCATGTAAACATGTGTGACATCTTTCAAGTGGTTTTAACCAAGTAGAGCCTAAATTACTATATTGACAGAGCATTATCAAACACCTCTCATTTAGATGACCGATACAGTGAAGCCACAACAGGTTGTTATATGATTCATGTGAGTATATTTCATTGTCAATTTCAAATACTTTGTTTTTGAAATTTAATACATACCAACCGTTATTTAAATGTGCCATACCATAACATACATTTCCCTCATTAAATAAAAATACTTATTCCAAAACTAAATGAAAATCCATTAATATCCAAAAATGATACAGAAATTATGTTTTTGGTTACACTAGTTACATAATAATTGTTATGTAAAACCAAAAGCATTGTAGATGGAAATGATTGATGGTAATATTAAATGGCCAATGCATCCAACCTCACACCATTGGAATATTAAAGATCCACCTCGCCCTAAAAATATATCTAAATTTTCAATGTTCCGGCATTTGAATATAGATTTGATCCCAAAAGCTATATCTAATATCAAATTTGTAGAAATGGAATGATTATAATAGATAACGAACACACATTTAGCATCACCAATATTTTCGGTGTAGTTCCTCTTCTAGTGGCCTATAAAATAACATGAAAAGAATAATTATCCTTATTCCTTTCCCTTCTTCTGGATATTTTCCTTCTTGGAGGGATGGTGATTGAGGGCTTCAGAACAAGTTTCAATCATTGGCCCCTTTTCCTTGCATTCATCTTCATATTCACCATAAGGAATATGGGGTTTTCATCCCTATGGCTTTATCTACATGGAGAAACATGTTCAATTGTTATGAATGAATCTTCTAATTGTTACACATGTAGTTGTTGACAATAAAGCTAGCTAATGTTTTTGGTAGGTATGATAGGATGATATTTTTATGCATCTCATCCGAGAACATAATCACTAATATTTCCTGCTGTTCAATTTAGCCAATAAGAATGAATACATGAGGCCCAACTATCACAGACTCTCCATGATTAGTTGTGAACAAATAGTTTGAGATCCCATATCTCTCTAGTCATGCATTCTCTTGACAAATATCCTTAAGGTGAGACATCTTGCTTTACATGCCCATGTTTTCATATTTCTTCAAGATCTCATTATTTATCTGTGATAGCTTGAATCATTAGAAATCTATGGAATCATCGTAATGTTTCATATAATGAGATATTTCTTAATAATGGATTTTTTCTCAGATCAACTAGAATATGCACCTCTAGCACATACAATTCCCTCTCGTGGAAAATAATAATGCATAATCTCCTATACCACTAATGCACATTTTTTCCAGTTGTAAGGTTTTATTTATTGTGTATGGTTTGAAATGATATTTTTAATTTCATTTTTTTTATTTAATAAATTAAAATTGGAAATGATTTAGTGAATTATCATGATAAAACTAACAAATAAAATACATTCATCATTATTATTCTCCAAATATTTTTTTTGAAATCCAATTACCCTCACCATTAACTTCAGAAAAATCTGTTGCCTGAATATTCTAATGGAAAAGTTCTATGTTAACCATCGCATAACTCTAACAAGGAATTTTCATAAAACATTAATTGATTTAGGTATGCATTCTGGGTTCCAACTGCATTAAATCCCAACTCCATGATCATCATAGTGGACTCCCCAATCCAGAAGTCCTTTTATTTTGGATTTACTCTATCTTTACCTCTGAGTCACACTATGTCCTTCTGTGGAAGTCAACCCATGATGAGAACCATGTTCTGTCAACCCAAAACCTCAAATTATAATTCCTTGATAATTGAATTCACCCAAAATAAATTTGGTCAATCACTTTGAACTATGGATTGATTCTAAACAATTTTATGGAAGGATATACCAACATAAGATTTCCTTGATGGATTTTAATCCTTATACATAAATTTCCATTTTATTATCTTTAATACATTCCTATTAATATTATGGGGGATAAACATAAGTGATTAACCATGTATATGAATATTTTTATGCCTAATTCGATATTATTTTAGTTCCAACTTGCATTTTTGTTTAATTAATTAATTGTGTGATCGTGACAACACACCCACAACAAATAAACCATGAAATAGAATTAAATAAAACAAATTTCTTGATCATAGTCTTATTATATTAGTTATTTTATCTATAGGTCGATAGAAATCTCATATCCTATGGGAGAAAACATCTTGACCCTTTTGGGTTGGTGTTTACAGCTTTCCACCTTTCCACTTCTGTATCTCCTTAGATTAGTCTCGCCATGGCTCCTAACACGAACAGACTCCAAAAGATTAGGAGCTCCATTAATTACATATGATTTTATCTCAGACACAGGTGAGGGGTAAAATTAGGGTTTGTCGAAAACTAACTTTGAGCTTTATAACCCTACATATTAATGAGGAGAAGTCTCACAGGAAAACAATGTAAATATAAAGGAATTAATTAATAGAAACCATCCACAAAAAAATGTTCGTGGTCTTTCTCATGATCTTCCATACTTGAAACCTTATTTACCAATAAATAAAATTTGAATTCAATTCATTATTCATTGTTGTTTATGATAAATCATGATCAAATCAATGAATTATTATCCTTAATTAATCGATTCTTTTATAATAAACCCTTTTATGAATTTCCTTGAGATTTTCATCCATCATAATTTTTAACAAATAAATTCATTTAATATTATCTTTTTATGTATATTGTTGCATAGAGGCAGCTTAGTGAATTCTTATTCATAACTACCCAATGAGTATGAATAAAAATAACACAGTGGTTCTATTAAAAACATATTTATAAAACACCTATCCTGTGTTTTCCCCACCATTATGCCCATTATTTGGTACACATCTCAATGGTTTGTATAATATGTTAACAAATTTTAACAATGCTGCATAATTTAGGGGAGTACACAGAGTGTAGTTCCAACTACACGAAATGCACTATCATTCACCATCCTTCTGAAGTACATGCCTGGGGATATGACATGTAGATATATATTGTTAATCATTGTATACATGGCATATATAGTTCTTCAGATGTCGTTTAGTATCTGCATTATATAGTCTCTAGGTGATCCAGTCATGTAGGGGGCATAAGGCCCACCCCTATACCAATTGGACTACACACTGTGTCCAGTGGGCCACATGGCACGTAATTCAGAAATTGTGTTCCATTTGTTCCTCACCAACACATAGAATCTAAAAAACTCATATAAACTCCAACACATGGTTAGGCTTAGTGGACCAATAACAATGAATTGATATTTTACTAAACTATGTGTATGGATTAATACATGCCTTGTGTTCCAATTTTGAATGACCATGAACCTTTGGCACCTCTGGTTGAGATCATATATTTTTATTTTATTCAAAATTTAATGAATAGGTCATTTTTGAAAGTAGAATAAAAAACAAAATTTGAGGAACGTATATTGAGATTCAAATTTACAGAATGATTAACATGAATTGAAACAACAAAATTATTAAATTTATAATTCATAAATAAAAAAATAAATAATTATAATCAGTGATATGACCTCTCTAATACCACTTTTAGGATTCAATCATAGTGGAAGCATGTGAATGGGAGTACCGAACATTAATTTTACCATTAACAATAATCAATCTTAGTTCTGCCATGATAATAAAATGCTTGATATTAAAAAAAGAATAGTGAATGGAAAAGGGATGTGAGAGGTCCTAGAACCATATATAAGATTATCATATGTTGGTTATAATTAATTTTTTAAAAGACAAGAATTACCGTGATGAAATTATTTCTCCATTTAGGTTTCCATTCAGGATCCAATGTGATCCTTCATTGCATCGTAGAATCCAAGTGTAGGATTCCTCAAGCAGTGGTCCACACATGCTCCATATATCTCTAGATGTTGCCAAAGTGATATCTGGGTTCTTGTGTGGAATATACTTCACATGTGATGTGCACCTTCAATCGTATTGGGAGCTTCTTCCAAAGCGCTCTTCTTGATTTGATGGAGGAAGATCTCCCTCATAACCCAAAATCGTTCTTGGAGGAATGGAATTATCTATATAATTTAGACCTGTAAACAGATCCATTGTGAAAAACAACAAATAATGGCTAGGTAAAATTAGAATAATGTAATTCACCCAAAGGATTTATTTCAGTTCATTTCATTCTTAGAAAGAACTCAAGACTAATAATAAAATTTGACTATTATTATCACTCAACATGCACCCATAGAATTAAAACTATTATAAATTAATTAAAAATAATAATATTCTCTATCACAAATGCCCAGAAAAATGACATTGTGTGTATATTATAATATTAATGATGTTTAATTTTATTTTTCCATATTCAATATTTCCTCCACCACATTTATTAACCCTTGAATAATGAATTTTTGTTTCTTAAATAAAAATCTCAGCATTAATCACTAACAAATTTTTTATTTTTCCAACAATATATTATCTCAAATAACTACTGTAGAAATAAATGTAATCATTAATCTTTGAATAATTATTAAACTACAATTGGGAATAATATTTCTTCAACTTGTTAAATGAATATTTTTCTGAGATACATGGACACACTTATGGTGTGACCCTATAGGCCTCTTTTTGAGTGGAATCAGGCGAAGCCTAACTAATGTTCAATGATAGCATCCTGAAATAGGCTAAGTCACCCATAGATAGTGATGTTAACACGACAATGAAATTTCACCTCCTATTGTTGCTTACGATGTAATGTAATCCCTTTTCTCGATATCTCGAATCAAGAGGGTTACATGTTAGTTCCATCAACCAATGTGATCGATTATTCTTCTTTTGACTTTAAAAAATTGAACTCTATCATTCCTCACCATGTCCATGGATTTAATTTGGCATTATCGATTCCATCAAAGGCCCTGAAATATCAAATTACCTTGTAGAACATAAGTGGAAAATTCATTCATTCTTTATCTATAAAAGTGGTATTACTCATGACACACCCATCATATCATACCTCTCTGTGAATAATCTGTCATATATTTTTCTTAAATACATATAAGTGTGTGAGTTTTAATACCCATGAATAATAATATTAATGTTTGCGGAAAAATACAGACATCCACATATTGGAACATCTAATAACACAATGAAATGTGGGTTTCCTTCTAGAAGGTCTCACTGTCATAATATCCTCCTAGATTTTACTAGGGGATCACAAAATTATAATGTGCCTCAATATTTTATGAGTCCTCACACCTAATGGATCATATTATTTTGTCCCTCAAATAAAATCATTCAGCCATAGAACATATACTTGGTACATTATATCTTTATATGATAAGGTATTTATTAATTGTCAAATCCATTAATACGGGTTAACAAAAATGTATAATTTATTTGGTTCTAGTCCACCAATTAAAACTTGATTATTAAAAAACTACAATATTAGTGGTTTTTTAGAAGCATTATTGCAATTGAGAGTGGAATCTCAAAGTGGGAGAGAAGGTAGTTTTATGGGTTATTGTCAATGGATGTGTGGAATATTTTTGTTGGAGTCCCACTAATTATTAATGTGATAAGAGAATTCCTCATCTATAGGTTAATAATGTATTGGAGAATCTTTTGACAACACTATACAAGATAATTTATATTATGTAATGGGTTTTATATAGGAATCACGATATATTAGTTAGGGGATTCCAAGGTAATATTTTTCATTTACGTTTTTTGATTTTACAAGTCAATAGAGGCATAAAAAAGAAATTAGGTGAAGTGACGATTTGGGGATTACTCAGACATTTAAAGGATATTTAAGGATTTTTACACTATAAAACCTAGACGAAAAATATTTTAGTAGGTTTTTATTACCTGAAATCATGTGTAATGGTCCCTACATATTATATTTATCTATGAGAAGGGGTTCATGAATGTTTACTTAATGGGGTTTTCTATGTTTTGGAGAATCCTATTGTTATTTTAATTGAGTTGTCCTATGTCATTTATGTGGAAGTCAACATATATATCTTTGGAGAAGACATGCATGACTAATAAGATGTTTATTATTTATATTTAGTTCCTATTTCATACAACACATGGTGAACCATCTATTGTAGTAGTGTCCATCCTTGCAATCAATATTTAATGAGAGGTATGTTTTTTAGCACATTTTGTAGTTCTTTATTATTCCTTGGTTTATTATACTTATTGAATGGGGTTATAGATAAATATATTAGATTCCAAGAGTCTATAATATAGTTTAGAGAATATAATTATGGGTGGACCTAAGTAGAACCATCCTTTGTAACTGGTTATAAGAATTTAAATTTCAAATATGAAATATATTCTTTAATTTGAAAGATTAATTTGAAGTGATATCATCATGTATTTTTCATAAAATCCATTCAGGATAGAACTTTTATATATTCTATAAGGATTGAAATTGGGTAGTTTAATTAGATTATGATTTCAATATTGACAATCTATACATCATAGTGTATTCTCATATTGGATTGAATGAACTATAGTCAGAATATATTTTCTGAATCTTAATTCTCCTAGATGATGAATTCATGTTTGATTAAAATTTGGATTCTAGATGTATGAGATATTAGGTAATTGAGATTCATATTCTTGTTTAGTGATAGGGGTAACATCTTGAATATATTGATGGATTTCTTTATGGAACACTTTTATTGACAATTGGATTGCAGATGGGTTGGGTAGAACTAATTCCTGGAGTGATCATTATGATGATATAATGTACCAAGTAAAATTCAATAATTACATAGAAAATATTCCATATGAGAAGAAGAATTAAATGGTCCACAAATCAACATGTGGAACTATAAAAACTAGTTAATAGGCCATCATTTACGTAGACATGGTGCTACTTGTTAACGAAATGTTTTTGGGGGGAATTTTCAACATGTTGGTGTAGCCTTATCATTTAAATTCATCTACCCTTCTACTATAACAATGTTTAACCACACAAAAGTCCATTGGATGGACTCTCATTCTTTATTCATTCATCAAAATCCCTTTATAATACATTTCTATTCTTTCCACTCATGATTTTAAATGATAAATTTTTATCAAGTTAATACCCTCTCCACCTATTATCTCATATTTTTTATTATATTTCCCCATATTTTAGATGGTATTTTCTTGGTATTTAATGATTACTCGACCAGATCATGGTTTATTCATCCATGTAGTATTTGAAAATAGAGTGTGGTGGATTGTGAAAATTAAAATATAAGAAAATGATTATATTTGTCATGTTTATAGTTGATCTAAGTATCCTAGTTATTTAAATAATTTTTTTATCATATTGAAATTGAATTATAGATAGATTATTTACTAATTCACTTGGATTTTTAGAGTATTTTGTTATATATGGTGTATTACATCAGTATATTTTCTGACATGTTTTCAGTATTTTGTCATTTAATAGTAATTTTCCTTCGAATAATCCTTAATAAACTATATTCAATTTTTAATTTTCAAAATTATTAAATATTTTCTGCAGAATTACATTTTTATATAAGCGACTAACAATACAAAAAATACATGGATGATTCCTTAATGGAATTGGAATACCTGGAATATTGGATGGGAGTACACATATGAATTGGGTACATGGTTTCTTTACAAAATATACATATTCTTGTTAATTAATTTGTATTATATTCTCATGAATTTTGTTTTATGATTCAATATTTTTTGAGAGTTTTGGTGTTGAATAAAATTTATGAATATGATTTTTTTATTCCATTTAGTATAGAACATAGTCTCTATTTTATTTTTTAAGATATTTTTAAAACTACTTATGGATTTTCTACAAAATGTTTTCACCTATAATCATTTTCAATAGAATATAGGGGTTTCATAAGATCGTAAGATGAGTTTCAGTTAAAATTTTTGAAAGATATCTAGATCAATGTAGGGATTAAATTTTTTTAACCAATGTGGAATGTAAAAATTATTATTAATCCGTATGGGATTTCATTTGAAAATAAAAGTGAATTACATTTAAACAGTTATGATTCCATTATTATGGGATGTAGACTATGAGAAATTGTATAATTGGTATATTATATTCTTTCGTATATTAGTAACAAATTTGTTTGTATTTTTTAAAAGTGTTTAAACCCTTTTTATGTGTTCCTAGTGGATCCAATAATTGTTAATGTTGTGATATAATCATCAGATTCCATATTGATACCCTTAAAGAGAGATTGTGAGATGGGATAGGTGTAGATATTCAGTAAGGAGACTTATGAGTAATGTCCTATAAAGGAATGGATGATCCCATGTATTCAATATTACTAAGTTATGTTGATTATAATTTCAATTAATATAGATCATTAAATCCTTTTAATGGATTTTCAATGAAAGGACTTTTTATGATCTATGTGACTACTAGGTGTGGGTATTTAATTAAGGTTCCCCCGTTTTAGGGTATTCACTAAAAAAACTTTAACCTCCTATGGGAGATAATTAAATATTCTAAAAACCAAACAACAAATTACCCCCATAAAGAAAAAATACATTACCAGGATAACTAATCAATATGTTTATGTTTTCTTCTATATTGTTTGTAAATAATCTAAGACCATACATACAATAGAATATAGTCATTTTTATTGATTGTTAGTAAAGAATATTTATCACCTTCATTGAACTATAATTCATTTAGTGTTTAATTTCTTCTTAAAATGGTAACATGATAATGAAACACTAGTATCCAAAAAATGACCCATTACTAACACTTTACAATATATTGTCACTATGATGCATGAATTCATCACATATTCCTTTGAAAAATATGTTCTTCCTCATGTATGATTTCATGAACATCAATGGCCATGAAATTCTCTTGAAGCATCTTAGTCTGTATCTTAACACATGGTATATTTTTTATCCAATAGTATTTTATTAGGTACCATAGGTCATGTTCCCTCACTCATATATAGCTATATCTGATATCAATTTGTTATGTCTATGTATGATTCACTCTAGTTGTCACTCAATATTATTCATTTATTGTATCACTCTATTCGATTTGTTCTATCAATTAATATAGATTTAAATGTTTTGAACAGATGACTCTCATGTTCAATGGTTTGCAAAATAAATCTTCAATAACTCTCACTACTGGAATGAAAAATATCGAAATTCATCTTATATTTTTATATAAGACTCAATACTATAATAGATATTGGTGAAGTTCCATCATTATATTCTAATTTCCTTCTTCAAATTTTAATTTCCCACTTGATACATTATTGGTTTACCACATTTAATGCAGTTTATAGATTGGAGTCAAAAGAAAATTGTAAAAATATTTTGGGATACATGGTTTAAAAATTCATGAATATTTGTAAAAACATTGATAGAATCTTTTTACCACCAATTTGATTATGTTTTAATTGAATGTTCATATCTGATTCTTCTTAATGTTTGACGTTAAAAAATATCATAATATTTTCAAAATATTATCAAGTATATCATTAGAAGAACCATATTGAATGGTGATGATTTTTGTAGTTAAATTTATATGGTTCTTAATTGTTTGATTCCAACAATCTTACTAATAGAAAAATATTATTCATCTGGTTTGATTTTTATGATTCCCTTTTATGTGAATATTTTGTTACTATATTTGACATCTCTATCCAAATGAATCATGTTCAATGTTTTTCTTAATTTCTTTATACACATTCTTCTTTCAGTATCTATCAAAATATAGAATATTTATTCAACTTATTAACGTTAAACTATGTTTCTAGCATCATTATAATACCTTATAAGATTTTTTATCTTCTAAAAAATGCCAACTAATAGTTTATACAAAAAAAATCCATCATGTATCAATATTTTCATCCTTAAAACCCTAAAAAATAGAATAATGAATATATTGGTATAAAAATTGTTTTTGGTAATTTTAATATAAAATAATAACTTTTAGATTTAATTTTTTTTAACATACATTTCTAATATAAATTTTGAATAAAATATTTAAAAAATTTAGTAACATTCTCTATCAAAACACCCCAGTCTATTCACATCCATTTGATTAACATTGTGTGGATCCATGAAATTTGATACATATTTTATACAGTGAAATAACCAAAAATTCCTAAAAAATTATTCTTCAACCATTGTCATTCATTGATAAAGAATATTAAAAACATTCATGTCTCAATAATTTCCCCATTTAGATTTTTTTCCAACAACGGATCAGAAATCATTGAATCTATGAAACACAATAAATCAATAACTATCTAAAAATCATAAACCTATTTGAGAACAAATATATTTAGGAATCAAGAATATTCTACCATAAATACCTTATTATATATAAATCTGTGATTATAAAACATTTCTAACCACTTCATAATCTCAAAATGTTTTCAACAAAAACCAATAGAAACATCAATCATTTCTTACATGAATTTATAAAAACTATAATAGTATTTCACAATTAATAACATCACCAAATACCAGTTTTAGGATCCCACATTGATATAATATATTTTAGTAAATCTAAATCTTATATCATCAAGAAATGTAATATGTTTTCTTCTTTTTAAAAAATATTCTAATAAATAATGAGATAACATACATATATTGTATTGTCTGTAACATATATAAATGAAAAAACATTTATTATAAAATTGAAATTGTAAATTATGTTATTTTTCTATAGAAAACATGTAAAATAATTTGGTACTGTGATCATATAATTAGTATATATTAAGATACATGGAAAAAATAATTGAAATAGAAAGAAGAAAATATTCCCTATGCTAGTATGAACGTACTATATAAACCCCATTAATCAATGTATCTGAGGGATATAACATCGATATCATTTTTTTTGTGACCCAATCCAATATGAGATTCAACAAAAAAATGGATGAGATAAAGTGTTAATTTGAGATGTTCAAACTCTTATAGAGAATTTCCAAAGCCATTTACATCAAACCACCAAAATAAAATTTCATTATCATGAACCATTCGTGTAGTTAGTTCACTAATATAACATATGGAAGTTAAAACCTAAAATAATAAGGCTCTAAAAAAACAAAAACCACCCCCTCTATAGGCTAGGGGAAAGTAACAAGCACCAAAAAGGAATAAATAATATGGGAGGACATTGAATAATGTACCTTCAAACACACACCGGACTGTCTACATGGAAATGTTAATAAGAAATAATCAATGATAAAAAACCTAGATAAAAAACCATGGAAGTTAAACCTATAGAGATTACAATAGTATGTTGTGTAATCCAAAAATTTAAAAGGGAACAAAATAAACCACCACCCAATTTGATGTTATACCTTGAAAAAAAAGAAAGGTAAATGCCAGGAGACCCATTTTTTGACCATTGTGTATGGTGAAATGTAATAGGGTATCATTATGCTAATCTGTAATCAACAACGATCAACAACATGTCATTAAGAGACATGAACCTAAATACTCGTTATGATTAGTAAAAGATATGATAGGATTATAAATCATATCCCATAGTAAAATGGTAACAACATCCAACTACATGAATAACAATATATATATATATACATATTATCAAAAAAGGAATATCAAATGTGAGAGAAATGGGGTCTTAATCTCAAGAATAGCTATGTAATAGTGTCTCACATTACATCCGATAGGTCTATCAATTATTATCATCATTTGGAATGTATATCCATGTGAGGTACCTTTTGGAGGGTTGAGACCATTCCAATGTACCACACATTCGATGGGGCCCAATCTCGTGGTAGAGGTCATGAACTCTAGTGCTTCAAGGGGTTCCACTCTGTGTAAAGGGGATATGTTCCCTATACAAAAGGGGGTACACTCATAATAAGGAGGACCCACATCCTAATTCCATATGGGATTCCACTATGTGTATAAAGGACACACAAATTAATTAAATATGGGTGTATCACTCAATATGTAGTGTACTGTGCCCTAATTGAATAATGGAACCACTTATTGTAAGGAGAATTCATGAACTATTAAAGATGGGGTAAAACTCATTGTAAGGAGGTCCCACTCTATAATTCCAAAGGTGGTACCACTTAGTAGGTAGATAAACCATGCTTGGGTTTTTCTAAGGGTTACCACTCTAATGATCTTTACGAATCACTACCATAATTGAGTACTACCGAAAGAAATTTTGTTCTATAAAAATATCACAAAGTATATAAAAATACACTAATAAGTCCTTTATCATGATCTACATGAAATATTACTCAGGATACACTTCTCGTGAGAAAAAATATATGTCCAAACATTAGAGATATCAGTGGTAGATGTTTTCTCAAAACGTAGTGCACATGATTTGTATATTTACCCACAATACATGTGGTCCTACCTTATTTCTTTGAGATATCACTTCCAATACAATCCTCACTACACATGTAGATTTACACAGTGTGTATGGGGACTGCACGATTAGACTACTCGACATAGTATTGTTCTGGTTCTCTTTAACATGTAAGTGCACACATGTAATGTCTTGTGTACACTAGCACATAATATTTATTACGGTTGTGTACTCGTGTCTTGTACCATGGCGGTGTATATGTACACTAGACATGTCCATGAACTTTTCCATGTTCTTGTGCTCCCAAAGTACACCATATGTCTCCAGCATTGGGATATATGATGTGTCATGGCCTAACAAAAACATCTGATATTTAACATGCCAATAAACCCTATCCTCTATAGCCATGAGGATACATGTCATGGGTTATAAGGACGACATAGTGTGTATTTTCATTTTTCGATGAAATATTGATGTAAAATAGATGATACAAATATACCTCATACAATGTAAATATTTTTATTTAATGACTTGGGATTAGGGGAACCACCTAGAGTTGGAATTTCATGCCCTCTAGTAGTTATAAATTGGTTCTCCAGTCCTCTATTCAAAACCGAACTCACAGTCGTCACACATGGAAGCTCCCATTTCTATTCCAGTTCTCCAAATATATTGTAGAATCACCCAAATACAATAAAATTTTCCAATCTATATTAATATCTCTAATTTTTTCAGCCCAAATGAATTTGTTTTGAATTTTGGGGGTCTACATGAACTTGGTCCTGCCTAGTAATAGTTAAATAGTAAATTCATGGTCAAAATACCATGAACATAATTAATGGTTTGGAAAAAAACAAATTTAAAAGGGTTAAACAATCATTTAATAAGTTTAAATATCCATTAGAATAGTATTTCTTATGTTCGGTGTGAGAAAATCATGGTAAATCATCATTAAACAAAACAAATACCCAATATAATTTGACTATGGCTCTGAAGAGTGTTTCATAAATCGTAGATCATTAAAAGTATTGAAAATACATGCTTAAATAGTTTAATTAATAGGGATAAAACCACTATTGATGATTCCATGCTTGATTAATATAAATATATGTCAAAAAACATGGTTTCCAAAAAGGAGGAGGTTTGATGTCTTTGATATGCCTTAATCGTTCTTTATCTAGAGGCTCGTTTTCATCTTATTTCAATTTCCCATAATTAACATAGAATTTCCCTCTCATGGGTCCCAGGGTTGTGATGATAATCGTATCGATCCTCCATAATGATTCATATAAATATTAACTTAGGATTTAAGTGTTAAAGGATGAAAATTATTCATTCATTAATTTAATTCACCACCCAGTGGCGGCATAATAGGGAAACCCCACACCGACAACATTTAGGCCATACCTCGTAAAGACCACACATTTTAGATTCAAAAAGGATCTCAAATATTCAATTTGAGAATCATTCTAAGATGTATCCCATTATTTATGATCATCCATATGTGTGTGATATAAAACATATTTAATAATTTTAAAAAATTAATTTTGGGAACATCTGTCCTTGAAATATTGCATTATCTCAAAACATGGCTCAAAAAATAAATCAATATATATTAAAATATTTTACTAGGACCCAATATTATATACACAAACTATATATCTCAATCCTAATAACATGAATATGTATAATTTAATTCCTAGTAAATTATTAATATATTTATTTCATATTGATGTTACTTTATAAGTGATACAATAATGAGTTTGATAAATATTAGATTTCAATACAGTGAACTCAAATTTTATGTTTTGGTTATAAAAAATTACAAGGAAGGAATTTCATTCAACTTATTCATAGATGTTAAAAATAAATAAAATTCTTATAAAATTTTACGATTATATCATAATTAATATGTATAGTTGATAATATAATTTTTCGAAGCCTAAAATAATTTTATATAAAGGGAAAAACACTTATTATACAGAAACCAATGTTTTTCAATACACAGGGATTAGAAATATAAAAAATAATATTTAGATATTTATGGATAATTTAAATATTATTTATCTGTTAATAGTATTGAAATTATCCGACAACGATTTTTTCATAATTGTTAGAGACATACAATTTTTCCTGAAAAAATTATATAAAGTATAACTATATGTTGTGTATTTAGGAAAAATAAAGATCCATGATTAATGTAATATATGGTATATAAGATATCAAACATAAAATATATTATTACCCATTGAAAAAGAGTATTGAGTTCATTTTTTTAATTTAATAAACAATTTATGACTCCTTGAAAACCAATTTAATATTTTAATGTTTTAAAATTAATTTTTCTAACGATGGATCTCTTTCATGTCACCATGGTTATTATTTTAATTTTTTCAGTTCAGTGGATTTTAAAGTAATTAAATCCTCTCTTATTTGGTATAAACCCTAGGAAAACCCCATGGGAAAATTCTTTTTATTAAATAATTCAGTGGAGTCCAAACTGTGTGTCTGGAAATTAATAAATATTTCTCTAGTATGTTATTTAATAAATTAATCCAATATCCTATTTATTTTCACTAAATACCGTTATAGAATGAATATAATAGCCCAATTTTACTTTAAAGGCATCACAGGGTTCCCTCAACCTCTTAATAAGAACCCCCAATGTTTAGGGATACACCCTATCAATGTATGGGTTTCTCTCCTTTTTCTCATTATTCAAGAACCTTCTATCCCTTAATCCATTTGAATTGAAAAATCCCAATTCTTTGATATATATACCAAAATACCTCATAATATCAATTATATTTTCCATATATATGTTACACATTTACGTCTCTTTGAATAATTTTATGAATCATTATATAATTCCTGTAATTATATAGAAATTTCATTGTGATCTTTCATTCCAAATGATACTGATGTAAGTTCTCTTACTCAATCCTGCTCAAGGGTATTCACATATATGTAATTATACATCTCTAATTTGGTATATCCATTTATTTAGCACATATCTCTCAATCCGTTGGATAATAGATATGAGTGATATTCTTATATTATATGATATCTATCGGCAGAACATATTCATGTTCATGATATGATTATGACTAGGGTGATTAGATAGCCCTCCAATGCATTGGGTAATTATTGGTGATGATATACATACCAAAAAACAATTTCAATTTTTATTAATCTAAGGGAACCCTTTGACTCAACAAAACATTCTGTGGTGTTTAAGGTGGGTGAGCCCAATAATTATTTGGTGCACTAAAATTGAATTTTTTTATAGGTCCCTTACGTGCCCAACACGACGAATTTATCTGCCTTTTCTGTGGAAATAATGTAATTTTCCCAAGTAAGGAGAGAATTGAAGGATTCTTCTACATACATGATCTAGCATGATGCAAAAGAATATTACACACCCAGTGCGACATCAAGGGGCCTCTACTATGCCGAGAATATTACTGTCAATGTATGATTTCTTCTATATATACAGTGGACCCCCCTCTCTTTAGGGTAACCATTAAGAATCCAAACCATCTAACTTCCCAATAAAATATATCATCTTTCACTCTCAATCCATAATTCTAAACCAACAAAAATTATATAATCTTGAAAAAAAGGTCCCACTTTGTGTGGGCCTAGTGTGGCTAGACCCTCATCGATTTTCTATTAGCATATGTCTTGTCAGTGCAAAGCCTCCACTTGTGCGCACAACTTACCATTTTTCCTAAATCATCTTCTCCTCAACCCATTCTACATGGATCAAAACCCCCAATCATTTATACACCCTTCTCTATGGCTCCATGCATTTCATTCACTCTGAATCACCATGTTGGATCCCCTTTTGCTCACACTGTTTACATTTTGTATTCACATCCTTCGCACAAACCTCCCAGCTTGGGTGTACTGATTTCATATTCCCTCATGTTGTGTCCCCTTTTTTGGTTCTGTTCCACATTCAATTTAGAATAGGTATTATAATTTCCCTTGAGTTTTGGCATAAGGATGTTAACAAGGACCCCACAATCAACCACTCCTCAACACCACTCCCATGGGCATTTCTCATGCCTTACCACCTCCAACGGTTGGTAGCATTTTGTTATGTATGACAAAGGGGTGAAGAGTGATTCTTCCATGCATGTGCTATAAGTTGGAAAACATAGAATCATCATCATCCTTAGCATGACGTATTCCATTAATCCTTTCAAATGGTTTTGCACCTCTTCCAAAAATTTTCATGTAACACCCCATACCCAGTTTGTTCTCCTTACACACGGCGTGTACTTGAATCATCTTCCCCTACACATGTTCTATTACCTTTCTAGGCAACACGGTTCACCAAGAACAAGATTACATGACATGTTAGTGCCAGACACAGTGTGTAAGAGACATGTTTTAGTGACCCGTGCTATTAGTCACTAGACCGGATTCCAGGGATTACACTACATAGAGTGTTTAAGACTGACATTGCATGCATTTGGGAAGACTCAACTGAACTGTGTTGTTCTTAACATGGTCAGGTACACAGTTCTAGAACACGACATGTACATCATGTACAATGTGTGTCATACCAAATATTCCAAACCCAGTGTCTCTAGCCACATAGTCTGAGACACAGTTAAAGACTACACGACGTGTACATATGGTACACATCACGTACCAATGAAAAACAATTTCGTCCCAAACAGAAGAACCCATTGCATGTATTCTATGTTACATGATGTGTATTCCAGGTTTTTTCAGATAGTATGCCTCCAAAAACTGCAAAGGAAGCAAGAAGAATACGTAAACGAACCTGAATTCACCAAATTATGATCTGTGATTGCCCATACTCCCCTCAAATCAAAGCATGGCATCTTCGAAATGTTATATACAAGAAAAAAATTCAATGATCTTCCAAATTCATATCCATGATTGTCCATAACACCTTAAGAACCAATGTTTGGAGTTCATTCAATAAAAACATTACATAATAAATACCCTATTAAACAACATGTATTTTAGTCAAGGCATCTATCACAACAGCATGCATATCTAGTACAACATCTTTCACAACTATATGCAATCGCTAATTCACCCTAAATGGCATGGCTAGAATGAATGACACGTGATTTATAGCAAGTGACTATATGATTCATTAGATGGAATACCCTCATATCGTCGGGTTGCAACAGAAATAAAACCTCAATAACATCAAAAATAACAACAAAAAACATGTGAAACACTCAAGGTGAAATAAAATCAACCGTAATAATTGTAAAACTAGAAAAATTTCATTAAACGTGGTAAATTAGATTTTTTCATGTACACGGGTTAGCAACTCCTAGGCACACCTTATTACAAAGTAACTATTTTCTCCATATTCCTAACTATAGGATCTAAACAGTATGTGAATAAGAAAATAATTCCTCGGATACCTCTTCGTAACGTCCTGGTTCTAGAAGCCTCCCAAAGACACCTTGTACCATGTTGTTTAAATGGACTCAAGCACATTTCCCCAAACAACAAGGACTGCTGACTAGATGTGAGGGCCTTATGTGTGATAGTGGTCAAACTATGCCCTCATTGATAGAGTAACTCAACAGAAGTAAACTAATATATAATAGTGGATGTAGAAATAATGTAAAATAATAAAAAAGAGTGGAATACTGAAGAAATAAATTTATGGAGGACATATATAAAAATGATGCATGATACATATGTCTATAGAAGCAGCCAATCAAACTGCAATGTGAGGATAAAAAAGAATACAAAACCTAAGTATACAAGAAAATAGATACACAACTCCTCTGCATTCCAACCCTCAGCTTGGTCCCATGCACTTCAGCTCCACAATAGTCAAGTACCTAATGTAAAAGGGCACTTTCCATTATCTATACCTGTAGAAATATAATCTATTTGGGCCCAAAAGAATGGCCCAAATAGGGTGTGAGACTAAATCCCAGTATACAATCACCATAAGATTTGTGTGTAACAGTTAGTGAATATATGGTAGGTAATGAGTATGGGAAACAGTAAACAAGGAAGTACTAATCAATAACCAATCCTCAGTTTCAATGTATTTAGTTCATATATCAAGAAACAACTAATCAAAGTAGGTAAACTCAAACAGGTAACCCTATGGGAAGTACACATGGCCTATCTCTTATGTTCCTACCTAGAAACTCAAGAAAAAAACTAATCACAAAAGGAAACCATCTGGGAAGTACTCTGGACCTACCCCCCTTGTCCTACCTAGTATCATAATAAAACATCTAAACAGAAAAGGTAACCCTCTGGTAAGTACTCACGACCTATCTTCATTGAACCTACCTTTTAGCACCAACAACCCTCTGGGCAGCACACACAGTCTCACCCCTATGGTTCATCTCTATAATAGACTCTTTAAGGAAGAACTCATAGTCAATTCCTCCTATATTCTCATATAGGATACTAAAGGAACTCTGAGGAAGCACTTTTGTCACATTTCCCATTTGATCCATGTCGGGGAACTACATACACTCTGAGGAAGTACTTTCATCTATTCTCTTTATGGTCTCGCATCATAAAAGTAAATAGACACTCTGGAGAAGCCCTTATGTCTATTCTACCTATGGTCTACTACACCAGGTTCTCACTACCATCTGTAAGTCATGCAAGCATAGTAAAGTGTATCGGACAATGTAACCCTCAAGAACTACTTGTCTAGAAATCTACAACATATCAACATGACAGATAAACAAAAACACTTCATCCGATAATACTAGGCATGGTAAGTATAAAAGGCAGCGTAACTGGCTACGCAAGACCAAATGGTCATAAACAAACATGCATGGGAAAAACCCATCAATGAATATAAATTAACAATATTTTAATTCAATTAACCTATATTCAAGCATAAAATCATAGCAGGCAGATAATATAGATAAAATAGTAAACAAGCAATACCCTATTCAAGGGTAAATTTCACTTTTGGACATATAACTCAAAGTCATTGAACATAAAGTCACAAACAACCTACCTTAGTGTTGTAGGATTGATATATGTTAGTATGATACCTTGAATTTACTATGCACATCATAGATCTACAAAAATGATAAAAACACACAACTGAAATTAACTTGAGAAAAAAGTGGAATCAGGAAATGAAGATCTAAAAGAATGAAGAGATTACTGATGTGATCCCAAAGCAATCAAAGATTGTCAAATTGGAAATCAGATTCTTGGTCATGGGCTCAGAGGAAGATCGCGGTCGTACAACATTTCTTGGACGAACTAGGTTGAGAATAAGGCCTTTCTGGCGATTAGACGTGACCGTAGAACATTTAATTAAAAAAGAAAATACATAGAGTGTAGTTTTTGTTCATATACTCCACATTAGGTGGTGTCTAGTTCACCCCCACTTGACCATGTGTGCGGCCATTACCCAGATAGAACCCGGCTTCATGCGGCAACCGAGTACATGCCATGTACTCATAATGTACACGACCAGTACATAAAAAAATTACATAAATTCATCTTTTTCTAAAAAATGACCATAAAAGGAAGACATACCAGATATAAGATCCGGTTTTTTACATGATATATAACCAAATTGATAAATATGTAGTCATATTGGGCCATGAATCATCATAGGTAGCATTTTTATCTGCACATCCATCTTGAGATAGTGAAGGTGAATGGAATGAAGTCTCTATATATGGTTCATAGATGTATGACGAATGGTTTTCTCCCTAAAATGTTTCTTGTCCAAGGTTGTTATTTAATCCCATTTCAATTGTCCCAATCCTCATAAAGTTATTGCACCACTTTCAGCATCCACCGCTATGTATATATCACAACCGTCCACTTCTCAGAAGAGTATACGCCGATGGAGAAATGGAAGGTATAGTCACACACCAGCACCAATTCCATCTCAAAATCATAGATAATTAATAACTCCTAATACGGTAATCATACTTAGAGTATTTTTAATCTTGAAATGTTAATACAATGATGAGTAATAGTTCACATCAGTTAATACAATTGAGTTAGTGGATCCCAACATGATTCCCCATGATAAAACCATTAGGTATGCCCTCTGAAAGACCCTGGTAAATGCCATCTCTGATGAAATTATTAATCTTTTAGTCATTGGAATACTTGGCCTAGATCATCAAGCCATGTTTTCCAAGATACTGATACAAGATTACAGGATCTCTGTAGAGATTTGTAGCTATAGTCCTCTCAACATGCCTTGTTAGATTCACCACCACCCCCGATCATGCTATGGGATGTGGAAGAGTAGCCGAGATGGAATCACAATATGCCATTCCAATGCATCTTGGACTCTTACATCTTATATTCATCCAATGTTTATCCTAGGAAATTTTTCTACTGAACTGTAGGATATCCACAATTCTAGGGAGTCCCCACAAGTTCAACCAGCACTGCCCAACATACTTCCTTCCAAAGATAAGACTCATTTCGATAGAAATGTCTGTCTATTATAGAATTGTATTATTCTTAATAACAACTCATTCATCCCATAAAATCCCATGATACTTAAGTCTATCCACTTATCTGAAAATAGCATGAATCCTTTATATAATATTTGATAAGACCCATCTATTTTGAAACATATGTATCTGCAACAAAAGCCTTCCGTGTTGAGGAATTGGAGTGAGTATAATATAAATCCATCATCTCATTCACTACTGAAGATGATTTCTCTCTAATACAGGGCCACATCAATCCATTGTACATCAACAACCTTTTCAATGGAGTGGAATTACACCAATATCTAGTCGACATAGGTTTTGGGATCAATCGCATCCTACCCTAGTTTCTCCAATAGCTAGGGATGACTAAAGTATATCCAATAACGTCCAACCTAAATATCCAAGACTAATATAGGTCTATGAAGAGGTATGTTCCCAAATTCACATGAAGAATGAATTCAGTGGTCTGATTACAAGAACTATGTTAAGGGTTTTCTCACAGGATACCACATACAATACACTAAACCTATGGAGTTCATGCTTGAGTGATACCATAATCCCCTACCCCTATGTGGTATCAGGATGATTTTCCTAGGACTATAGATGTATGTCAAACTTTCATGTTCCACTAATATTTGTTGTACCTACACAACCCATTCCACACCAAATTTTTTGACATCATAAATTGTGGAACCTCAGTTGATGGCCTAATGCAATCGGGTTTAAAGACATGGAATTTATGGTTTCAATATCACAAGAATGTCCCAGTGAAGATTCTACAGCCACCTAACAAGGAAGTAGTGTTCCTCTAGAATTAGTAGGATAGGAACAATCTTATCCTCCCATTGATTCCGTATCCTCAGCTAATGAAGTCAATTAAAAGGAATCTCAATCTATATTTGATATGGGAGTCTCTACCACTATCGATTAGTGGGATATGATGAATCTTGGCACTACGATAGATCCAAGACTGACATTGATCAACACAACCCTTCCTGTAAAAAGATAACAAAATTATCTGGATTCTCTAAAGAAGTAATATATTGTATCATTTTGGCGCTATGATGAGATATTATGGAAAAAACCATAGGTCATTGTTCAATATCTTGTTATCCCGATAGGTTATCACGAGTTCATTCATCATCCCAGGAATTTTCACCTCTATCATGGTTGTGTGGTCAATGATGTAGTTGATAAGATCATAAAATCTAACATCATGATGTATGTCCAATACCACCAGTGGTTATCTAGCAGCATTTTGATATGGAAGAAGAATGGAATGATGAGAATATGTTTCAAATTTTGGGACCTCAACCGCCATGGTATGAAAGATGATTTTTACCTTCATGTTAATGAGTTTCTAATCGATAAAAAAATTGGGATCTTGGATCTCTCATTAATGTATTTGTATTTTGGATACAATTAGATCCAATTAGACCCTCAAGATGAGGAATACAATACATTTATAGTGTTTCATGGAACCATCATATTAATTTTAATTTCTTATGTTTTGAAGAATGACTAAGAATCCTATCATCATTCCATTCACCTCATTTTTAAACTTATCATCAGGATGTTTTTGAAATGATATGTGGAATACGTGATGGTCAAATCCCACCAGCATTAAGACTATCTCAAATTGATTCCAAAATTGAATATCCTCATATGATCTCAGCATATGATGATGAATCCTATGATGTTTTACTTCATGGATACCATAGGGAAATTTCTCATCATTTCCGTCATATTTTGTAGTTATTGATATCAACCATGAGAAGATCAATTCCATCATCTATATGCATCCTCCGAGAATCTAATGTGAGAAATGATGCCTGTAAGGCCACTCACCACGCATATAATATATCATCGTGAAATTGGCCAGAATGTGAAAACTATTTTCCAGAATAAAAATGAATCATTCAACATATTAGGTGGATTTAGTGTGAAATTCCATTTTCAAGGATATCAAGGATATCTTTCTACAAAACCTAAAACCGATGCCACCAATCCTTGAGAAGTTATTTTCCCTCAATGTGACCTCCCTAGAATGATCCCTAGATGTCCTTCTTACTAATGAGAACAAAAATTGGATAAGGGTCATTTTGTACTACCTCATTTTCAAGCTACATGACATGGATTGTGAATACTCTCCCACTTAGACAAGATACCTCGTGATTGTTTTTGAATGTAAGAGGTGCAGTACTATTTGCTGCATCACGATATATTGTTGGTAACCCATGTGGACCCGATAAAGTATATTCTAAACCACCGAATTCTCAAAAGAACTCTATCTCAATGGGATGTGATCCTTCAGTAGTTTTACATCATGTTATTTTCCTAGAAGGCCATCAAGGATCATGATTTCACAGATTTTTTGGCACCCCATCCTATTCCAATATAGTAATCCCTCAGTCCAAATTTTCTATATGGATCCATCCTCTTAGATGAGAAATATATTTCATTCATGAAGATACATTTTAATGGTGGCTCTCATAGCCTTATTGGATGAAGAATAAATTATCCCAGAATCAAAAGGATAGGCCTATGGATCATCTTTATCATACCTGCATAGTTTTTCCTATAATATTTATTCTTATTAAAATATGTTTTCACCAAAAAATGAGGCAAAGTATCAGGAACACATAAGTGGTCTCTATATTTCCATTGATATTGATATTCCTATCTGACATGTGATGGGGGGAATCCATGTTAGTTAAAAAATAGATCAATTTTGAATATATCATCAAGTATTCAGGGCCCATGCCACTCTAGAGTGCACTTGCAGGCTAATGGATCTATTTTTTGAAGATATCACTCATGTCAATCTGTCATTGAGTGGTTGAGCTAATGACTTGTCTAATCTAGATACATATATTATAGTACCTAACCATGACTATCTATTCATCCATGTGGGGCATCCATGGGTCATCGCTCACGTCATTTCGAATGATGATGGATATCCGTAGGGGAATCATATATCTACCAGTGCTTCCATATATGGTCGTCCAAATCTACCCATAGTGCTTGAATCCACAAATTGGACAAGAAATATTTTAAAGACTCTCCATTATCGAAACTACCCATCAAATTGAGATGATCATGAGAAAATCTATCGACATGCAGTCCAGTGCACCCTCTAGAGTGGTTTCATCCTAGAGAAAAATCTCTACAGATGTGGTTTCAATGGAATTATCCTTAATTGTATCTATTGAGACATGATTCCATAGGTTATATATGAATTTCATTTAGGATCTTGTGGTTCTCATTAGGCAGGGAAGAATCTCTCCACCAAGAATCGAAGGTTGAGTAACTTCTAGGCCACCATTAACCATGGAAATCAGTAGTTCACAAAGAGGTTCCACGCATGTCAGATCAATGAAAATTTTGTCTATCAATCGTTATATACCCTACATAATACAATTAATTCCTAGGACATTGGGGCCTAGGGACTCGATATCATTGGACTATATCCACTAGAAACAGCTCACCACGGTATTTTCGTTCTGACCACAATGAATTTCATTTTTATATATGATGAAGTTATCATACTTATGGATGAATGGGCCGAATAGGATATTGAATTCTTGACCTCCAATATCATCCTTCAATTTGAAGTTCCTCATTTTTTTCACGGTGACAATAAAACCAATACTAAGGACTTGAAGCTAATTAAATTTAATGTTATGTAAAGAATCTGGACCGAACATACATCTCGTGACCATGTCATATAAAATGGATAGATCATGTAATTCAATAAGACCATCTCTAAAATTCTGTAGAAAATGGTTGGAAAAAATATGAAATTTTATTCAGATAATCTCCACAATTATCTCCTAGATTACATTATGAACACATGGAATTCTACCCACGTGACTCCAAATTCCACAAAATATAGAACAATGGATGTTCATACCATTGTGATTCAGTTTCCATCACTCTGGACATCTTTCTATGATCATCATATGTCATAATAATTGTTTAATACAAGAAAGATAAACTAGAATCCCTTATTTAGAACAATATTTGAACCTTTCATAATCTTGAGAGGCACCAAAAAAACAATAGAAGATATTTCAATACGAATCGTCAACTCTGCTCCTTCTTTGAAGGTGACACAGTATTGGCTTCTCAAATTTTGAGGATACCCTATATGGATCTATTTAATACCTAAAACAAGACATTAAACAATGTTTAATCATCCAATTTTCATGATGAAAAACTATTTAACACCTATCATCGTTGATATATGACATAAAACAATGTGCTAGTTTTCCTACCTCATAATTCAAAACTGCACAGAATGGTCATACAACATGTCTTTAAACTGTTTCATTACATTCCTTCAACCCAATGTAAAAATTTGTCTTAAATGACCTAGTATCGTGAAAATAATCTTCTTAACATTATGAATCTACTCAATATGATGTTAAAATATGATGTACCTGCCCATGTATGTGACATTAAACTAGTAATTTAATTATATCTTCATGAATCAAAAGTGTACTTGTATGTGTTGTGTGATGCTTGGTCCCCTAGTCCCTCATTAATTTCGAGTTAAAAATATCACACTTAACACAAACCCCATAGAACATCACTCAACTCTTTACCCTAAAAAATGACTTTAAACATTATTCCTATTGTTTGATTTGCATGATATTAAATATCAACAATTTAGACCAAACATTATGACATTAAACTATATGTTGGTTTCTATTGATGTTGTGGTATGTGTTTTTTTGGCATCCTAGGTCTTCATTCATGATGGATTTTTCATAATTCCACACCTCATGCAGAAGAATGAACCCCAGGCCATCCTCATATTTTCCATGTGATTCTAGGATGAATGAAAATCTTGACTATGAGTGGATTGATTCCCATATTCATGGGATATGTATGGACACTCTAACCTCTCATATTAGATTATAGTCATAAATGTTTCTGCCTTTTTTCCCCTCAGAGCATTAAATTGAATACAAGTCTTTTCTTTGGTATGTGTGGTGTGGTGTTGAATAAATATAGGCCTTATTCACATTTTGTTTATATTGAAACCACACAACATATTCCACAATCATAGATACAGGATTTTTCCTATTTTCCAAATGGTAGGACCTTAAATTAAGATGCCATGGTCTATGAAACTTGATCTCAAAATCTCTGTAATTGTCCTAAGCATTATGACCATAAACTATTTTTTGTTCCAATAGTCCAAATATCACAACAATAAACTATGTGCATGTTTTTTCAAGGAATGTATGGTGTGTGGGACTCCATGGTCCTCATTCACATTGGTTCATGGAAATCATACTATGAACATTCACGTTGGAATGCTTTGATCTAATATTGGATGCGTGACATAAAATGTAAGCATAGACATCTTACTTGGATGACTTTAAACTACATAACAATCATCTTATGGGCATCAAAACATTAAAAATACCCAAATTTTTGTGTTCTTCCTTTATAGTACACCACCTTGGGTACTGGTCATCTACCACACCTCATGTAATGAACTATGAAGGGAATTATTCATTTCTTTATAGGATATGTAGTGTCTCTAGGATTTTTCATCTCTGTTCTGTCACTAAAAAAAGAGAAATAACAGCTGTAAAAAGAAAATATTCTCCCCTATATATATGTAGGACATTCCTACACAATAGATTATCTTTATAACTACTTATGGTTGTACTTACATCATCATGGGAAATGTAGGAATTCCCTTGAACACTTCATTTGGCGCCCAACTATATCATCTTCCTACTGTCATGTTAGTTAATATGTATCCCTACTACATGTAGTTAAAATGCACAGAACTCAAGAACTATGAATTGATTGATTAAGATCATCATGTGATACAAAGTGATGCCTAAAAACATTGTATTTGGGCCCAGTGGGATTGTAACTAAAAATTAGTTCCTATGGGTTAGTGATAGTCCAATCATCATGACATTAAACTATATGTGGTGTGAGGGCATTCATGGTCCTCTTTCATATTGGGCTCATTATTCCTCCACATTATGAATATTATTCATGGAATTATTACATCATGGGGTAAACTATATGACCCTTAAATAAGAAATAATGGTCCGGGTAGAATGACCCTAACACTACACGACCCTATTTTATTTATCATGAGGTTAAACTGTATACTTGTCACTTTCAGGATGTGTTTTGTATTTTTGGTATTTTTTAGTCCAAGTTCACGTCGGGTTTTCTATAAAACTACACATTAGGTATCAATTTCAAATACAATTACTCATAGTCTAATCTCAATAACCATAATCTAGGAGGTAATGTCCTTAATGTCCAATGATAAACTACAACATTATAATGAATATATTTTAGATTTCCAATGAAAATTGTGGGAAGCTTTAGCTTCCTCCACAAAGAGGAGTGCCCCACAAGTGTTTGTATCCTGAAATTCAGTGTTACAAAAAGTACATGTGGTAGTATTCCCACCGACATGGAATATATATTGATATTTGAAATTTTTTTCATTATTCCCATCCACTAGATCATTTACTTTTTATACCTTTGGTTATGGTCTAATAATTACACCCATAAATATTTTCATACTTGTCATATGGGGTGTATGCGATGTGTGTGCCTGTTAACCTCATTCACACCAGGTTTTATCCTCGATGTGATGTATTTAAACCCTAATACAAACCATCTTTCTATAATCCATGTAACATGACTATTAACTATTTTAAATGGCTCATGCTATTTGAACATATATTATATACACTCCTGGGTTTAGATCCCACTATTTTTACCCCATTTACATACATCTAGTTCTCCATTTCTGGGTTTTCTATCATCCTTTTAGATCCATAAGGACAACTTAACAGTGATGGTATCAAGCCACTTCAGATCACCTCTCATCCTTGTCTTACATGCAAATGGATATTCGGTAGAAAACAGTTGGATCTTCTTTTTCATGCCTTGTCAATGATATATACTATGTTTTCATTCCCCATCTATTAACTGTAATTTTATAGTCCCTATTTTTCAAATATGGTCATCCATCATACCTTACATATCAATCACCCCATCATCCATACAATGACTATCTAAACATAACTCCTTTATTCATACATATATCATGGTCATATATCATTCTTAGTTTCACCATTAAAGTGAACTCCTACATGTAAAATAGAAAAATGTACCTTTCTTTACTTACATCACAGATTTTGACTCACATGTGCAAAGGAGTTTTGGGAATGGTGTTTGTCGATGAGATTGAGTTTCATATGATCCCCCATACATCTAAATATATGAATTTATACTAAAATCCCCATAGGGACAGAGTGATGTAGTGTAATTCCCTTTATCGTCTTATACACATCGATTTTATCACACCACTAATACATATATGCATGCTATGGTAATTATCCGTCTTATTTTTTTCTTGATACATGTGTTATGTGAAATTCATTGTTGTCTCATTCACATCTGGGTTTCCCATCTATTCCACACAAATATACTATGGTTAGGTATTCTATTAGATTGTGTGACATGATAGTAACCTATTTTCCATGGTCCAGGCAGTAGATTAGTAAACATTGCCCAACTTCTAAATCTCACAATATTAATGGACTCTATTTATCTTACTCAACATATGTCATTAATGTATGTTTTCTTCTTCCTCATATTCATGACATAAAAAAATAAGGCAACTCAATTCATTTATCATTAATTCTTTTCCCTCTATTCAAGTACTTTATTTAATTTTTCACATCATCAACAATTTCATAACCTTTGAGATGATTCACCCCTAGAGGATAGGCTTGATATTCATTCAGACCAATGCACCCAAAATAGTGCGTTATAATCCGTGGTGGCATAATTCTGATAATTCTAGAAAACATTTGAACTCTTTATCACTCCATTTTCACACATTTTAGGATCCTTTATTTGGATAATAATTCTCCATCACATCCCAGGGGACCCCCTCACAGCCTTTTCTGATATAATCGTGGATCACCTTCCATCTTAGGACAACATTCACGATGAGTTTTGCAGACATTACATTGTATTGAACATAGTTAGTGGTCCACCCTTGTTTTTTTTTCTATGTTTCTTGATATGTGATATGAATTCTGTGTATTAAATGCAGTCAATAGATTTCCTAATTCATTTTTTCACTCCCATTGTGTTCATAATTTTGGTCTATCATGATTCACAATTCCTATTCCCATTTTAAGATTGATTCCAGCACCCCTGGTGTTATCCTAATCACGCACTAATACATGTTGAGAGGAGCAAGTTTTTTTTTCCAGGATCTCAAATATATAACCATATTCTATCTCAGTAAGAATGATCTTGGTGTTTGGTTAACATCATAAGAACATGGGAGTTGGATTATTATTTACAATACATACATGATGAAAAAAATCATATGGTAATTCATTATTTCTCACACCAGGTACAACCCACATGATCATACAAATTCATCAATATTTTTATATATATATGATTGAGATTCAATAACCTTATAATGTAAGAATGTTCCCACGCACTCAACCCAATGTATAAAAATAAGTCGAAAGGATTTTCATCCATATAATGGAGCATTATAAGGTCAAAAAATAGTCCATATAGGTCGTCTCCCTTTATGGTGCACTTCTGCTCCACCCCTATCTAGTGTGTGGCCTCTAGGGTCTATTTCATCCACAATAGATACCTCTCTTCATCAATTAATTTTGGATATAGATCATATTACCTTGTCTATGAATGGACTAGTTCAACATGTAGATCTACCATGTCATGAGACATATGTTTTAGTTATGCTTCAACATCCTCTCACTAGTCCATTAATCACAGGATGTGCTCTAATTGATCAGTGATGATGATGGATTTATTATTCTATTTTTCATCTTGGTGTATTATTTCTTATTAAACCTCTTAGATATTCTTAATAATTCTGAATTTTTCATTTCACTAATGTTTATTCATGTGTTGGTTTCTTTCCCACATCTTCTTATCAAGATAGTCATGGACCAACACAAGTAGATTGTGATCATCCAATATTCTGGAACATAAGAAGTGCATCCATAGGTGAGGTGGCCTTATTTGGATCACCCATTGTTCATTTGTGGATTAAATGATATTCTAGAGGCACTTCGACACCCAATGTAGGATGTTGAGACATTCCTCATCCATGACTAGATTAGTGTTTTCCTTCACATCATGATCCACAAACTTATATTAGAGGAAAGAATCCATGAGTACATCCAACTAGGTCCTCCTCGTGCATCCTCTTCAAGGGACTATGATATATGACATGGGGATGAACATATTCACTTATTTATTCCTCATTACCCTCACCGTATCCAGGATTGATATCATCTATGTCAAAATCATCATCTGTGGTTGTGACCTCTCACTCATCTATTTCCATGGAAATATAATCATGTGTGTCTGGATCCCCATGGACAAGTGAAGTCATAAAAAGGGCTCTTGTTGATACCCTAAATTAATCCAGTCAGGCATGTATTATTATGATCACTACAATGTATGTGTACATTATTCATCTCGATCATCTTGTGATAATTATTGTTCAATGGAGGTAGAGACATAAGACTGTCAAGAAACTCTGTATAATGTTCATATGTCATTGTATGATCATCCCACACTAGGGAACGTAGAGGTATTTTCACAATAATGATCGAATCTATATCCCAATGAGTTTTTTAAGAAGAGACCACATGAAATAAGTAAACACATTAGCAGCCATCACTAAGAAAACTGATAATGAGTATGTGGATTAAAATCTACCCTAACCATTGGGAGGAGAGAATAAAATGGTAATCACCTTCGCAATAGTGGATGACACCCTAAGGACATTGGGGTGTGGCTCTCCTTGGGCAGTGGGAATCGCCTAATGTTTTGAAGAAATCTCCTTGACCTCTTCAGCTATCCCAACACTATAATCCTCTGTAACAACCAGATCTCCCTGGATGAACTCCAGGTGAAGGCCAGAGGTCATGTCCTTCTACATCAGTTGACGCGTCCTCACCCACTACAATGATGTCTCTTTTCTCGTAACCTATTTTCTCTAATACACGATTAATATTAGTTAATGGATTCATAGGGATCAGGATAGGGTGTAGTATGATACATAATGATATATATTAATTATATTCCATTTCAAAGCCTACAATATCACCACTCCTTTGCGGGATCCCATGAGGATTCATTATTCTTTGAACTTTACCACCTATAGACTCTTCATCCCCAACTTTTTGTTCTTCATCCTCATCATCTAACCAAACCTCACTTTGTTCTATTTATAGTTATTATTATTTTTCATAACTATTTTCATTAGGATAATCACTTCATGATCATGCTCATGGACGATCCTCACATTCACAATGAGAAATAGTTCTTCATATTTCCCCCATTCCCAAACATAGATATCCATTCCCCTCATGTATCCATGTCACCTATGAAATTACACTCTTCTTGCCACCCGAATGTGCATGAAATATAGTGGTTCAATCACCTCAATAAATATTCAATTCCAAATGTATTTTGTTGGAAACTATTGTGGCAATATTCATTAAGTAGAAAAAAGGGGAAGGAAAATTGCATCAGTAGTCAATTGTTAGTGATACCTAACATACATACCATGATCTTATTTTGATTGATGTAGACGACTCATTCAAGAACACCCCACCCCAAATTGTTGCATTGTGACCACACCCATTGATTTCACCACTAATGAGATTACAACAAGTGGCACCCTCACTCCCTGACTTTCATCATGGCTCACCCCCAATGTGGATGCTTACCTACCTTCCCATAGTTCTTGATCCATTATTGCCACACTGATCTGCAAAACAGACCTTTGAAAGATTTCATCATGGTTTGTAGGTACCCAAATCTTATCATTTTCTCTTGATTCATCATGATAACAATGTTTTGGTGGTTTCATGATAGTTTTGACAACATCCATAGTGGTTATAGTGCACCAAAACTCACGAGGGATGAAGGAGTTTCATTATTCATGAATGTTTGAGTAAATATTATATGAAAACTGTTTGAGGAATATAAATTGTCTATAAAAGTAGGATGGAATGTATGGTTCACATAAAAAACATTACACCAATTCTTCCCCCTTGCACGCCACCCCTGATGATCCAAATATATTCTCTCCACTCCAATAAAAAATACAGTTCATCAACTATATGGATAATATGGCTTTGGAATGGGTGGAAGTTGAAATTTTCAAGCTTACTAATCTGGACCATGAGCCCCTCATCATTGTGCGTAAGTGGTTAGACCCAATAAATTTTCTGAATGGATGGTCATAGTCCAGCACCTGCAAGTAAAATGGAATTTATGAAATCATATCTTCCAGGGTGGGATGCAATCCTCCTATATAGAATCCTGAATGGTCAATAGATCCTCATAGGTGTACTTCCCATTGAGATGTGTCCAAATATACTATAAATTCATTACAATATGGACACTCCCATGAATCCTAGTTGTCATCCACTATGATCCCTTCTATTACAAGTGTCCCAAGGCGTACCCCCATTCCTGTAATCCCCACAAAAAAACACTCAATCAAGTAGGTGACCCGGAATTTGGAGTGCCATACCAATGGGTCCTAACACCCATCCATGGTATACCCAAAATTGATATTTTTATGCCTCTAGGATAAACCAATATGAATTTGAATTCCCCCCCCCCAATTATGGATTTGTTCATTGCTTCCATCATTCAAGTATCCTCACCTTCTTAACATTAAAGAATAATAATCTAAACCATGATGGTGATGTAATTTCTTTCTGGATTTAATCGATCTTCAGATTCTCCATCAATAACTCAAGAATGTTCCTTATCAAAATATGGTATCATTCTTTATCTATCCATATATTCTCTATTGTCTAGAACTCATCATTCTATTATTCATATAGAGAATTACTCCTATATAGTGATTGTCCGAGAAGATGAAACCGACCTCCCAATGGTGGAGGTGGAATGTATTCATGTCAAGGGGAAACAAACTGAATATCTTCACAATAAACACTTTTAGACAGTGTATGTGAAATTGTGATGTCCACACCACTTCATATATCATGATTCAACACAGACACTCTACAAACTCCCACTTTTTTACCGTACCTAGCCCTCTATTTCCTATTTACTTTTAAGGATTCCCCCAGTCCTCATGATTGATTACATTTACCATCCCATAGTTTCATCCATGACGCTTATTTGGAATGAACATGCATAGTGGGAAGGGGGATCCCTAGGCTCCATCTCATACCCACAATCACACAGATCATTTTTTATAGGACAAATATGGTGATCTTATAACTCTCCCTAGTATCATGGACATTAATAGTTAAGTTGCACCACTAGATTCTATCTTCATGTGTGTTCCAGAATAGTGGTGAATTAGTTTCAAATCATAGAATAGCTACATCAACTAAAAACCCAATGATCTACAAAGGGAGACTATAAATAAAAAGATAATCCTTCTTCAATTGTGTCATCATGACCAAGAGAATTTTATTATCTGAAAAGACCATTCTATCATGTAGTATCTAAGGATTCCCTATCATTTTGGTCCTCCGTGATGCATTGGAAGAATTAATTATCTCAATAGTTCTTTGATAATCCATTTCCTCAATGTTTGAATGTTTTTGGAAAATTTTAATTTAAAAATGAAGATGAGAGAAATATTTATATGGAAACATACAAAATGTAGTTTTGCATCCATGAAAGATATATGGGCACAAATGATATGGCATAATTTTTGTTTTATTAATATGGTATCAAACATTACAAACACGAGAGAATATATATTATAATAAGCAATGGTTAAGGTACCATATACATCACCCCACTAATTTATAGGAATAGAACTTATCTCTCATGAACTAACATGGTGGATTCTGTGCTATATTTATAATATTTCACACACCTCCCCAAATGTTTTTTTCAGCATTCCCCTTAGAACCTAACCTTATGGTCATCTTTTATCAAATGAATTTTTTTGGGGGGTGGGGATTTGCTGGCACTAATTTGTGAATGACGTAATAATAGACAAATTTTTCCAAAACTAAAGACACCATTTAACTCAATTTACCAATAACAAAATTTTACAGTAGGTGAAAAAAATATATAATTTCTAGGAGGAAGATTTAATTCATCAAGCAAGTACCTTGTGTGCCAATTGCGATGTATGTCACTAGGTATTCCTTAGTGAGCAGGATCTTTTTTCATGGAAAACGTGAATAAAAATATACTTCTTGCATTAATGATGTGGCCCTGTGTGTATAAATATATTTCATCAAATGTAAAAAAATGTGTCCTCTACCACGATTAGAATCTTGAGCACTTGTGTGAGATTTCTTCTATATATTCATAGGCACTCGCTAAATTAGGGAGATCATCCAAAACATGAAATGTCACTCTTACATGGGAACGACAACCTATTTTTATAATGTGTGAAAACCCATGATCCCCTCAAGTTATATGATCTTGTGTCACAGGTCCCCCATCATGGGGGACCATGGTGGCATGTCTCTCTCAATTTTTCACTCATCCTTATAAATGTGCATGCAAATATACCTATTGTGAACACATCCAAATGTTCTTCAAACCCCATATTTTACTCACCCCCTTCATTTGGGGAACCAACCCCCAATCTTGATCACACCCCTTACTGGAGGCTCTATGGGTTGTCTTTACTATAACGTGACTTGTATTATCCATTTTTTTCCCACCCTTTACATCTTGTGAGAACCTTCACCGCATATCCCTCCAAGCTTTGACATAGTGATTTCATAGTCCCTCGTTTGGTGTCCCTTATTGAAGTGCCCTGCATTTTGATTTTTGGAATACATACAATAATCCCCCTTTCTTTTTGGAATTGGGATGCTGACATGGATCCAAGTATGGACATCTCTTCCACCCTACTCCCATGGGAATTGTAGATTCCATCCCTATCCTATGGGTTATCACAATTTAGTAATTTATTTCAGTGAGGTGTGGGGTGAGTCATCCATGTTTGTGTTGTATGACATAAAACATCACACCTCTAGTATCATAGGTACAAGACAATAAATTGTAGTCTCACCCCCATTCAATGCATAATGGTTCCATGCATCAATCATTCTCTATATAGAGTAACTTCCAAGGGAGTGATATATTTCTATCATAGAACTAGATCCTCCTCCATTTGAACATTATTCTCTTAAACATCCATCTTAGAGTATGACCTTTGTGTTTTTTTGATTGAGGGATAATCATTACT
This sequence comes from Viscum album, assembly GCA_963277665.1. NCBI lineage: Eukaryota > Viridiplantae > Streptophyta > Magnoliopsida > Santalales > Viscaceae > Viscum > Viscum album. The sequence continues at coordinate 169,871 of CAUJRU010000612.1, forward strand.
ACTCATTTCCATCATTTGGAGATGATCAGAGAGGGGTGGTCATCAGGAACAATTTCCTCCCACTCCCTCTGAGTTTTTTCCACCATGTGAAACACTCACATGTATTTCCCACTCACAAGGAATGATATATTCCTCACATGTAATATGATCCTCCACTAGTAGATTCATGTTTATTCCCCACACCATCTCATGTGTGTGCCATCTACGACATGAAATTCAGGTGTATTGCTTCCCCTTTATTTCTCACAATGAGCATGAATCTCGTGGTCATAGGGAACATAATGACAATGACACTCATCCATTCCCATGGTGATTTTCCTTAGGTATAATCCACATCCACTTCCATCATCATTGGGCTACTAAAAATTCATAAGCCCCGTCTACTTATACATCATGAACAATGATTTCTAGTGAACTGGGATACTGAGGAATCCTCTCTGATCTTTAATACCGTTTTCATGCCCTATCCATGTCTTTCCCTAGAGATATCATGTCTTCAGAGGAACATTCTCCAGTTCTAAGGACATATATTTGATGGGACTCAATATTATTCTACCATAAATAATCCCTATTCATGTGATCCATTGGTTGTTTGAACCCAAATTCCCAGATTTCCATCATTTTCCTCGATCCTAATCTTCTCTAGGACATATCCCGAGAAGGCCATGCCACTTCCTTGGGAGTCCTCATCTCCTTTAGATCCATTCGGATTCAATACATGTATAATGTAATGACCCAAAATTTTTAATAAATCTTGTTTCCAAATTTTGTGTGTTATTTTATTTTTCATACTCAACAAAACTGTAACATTTGATAAAATTAGTATATTTAAAATGAGACTATTGGGTTTTGACTGTAATATGATCGTTGGTCAATATAACCGCTGGAAACTAAACGTTTTGATTATTGTCTCTAAATATAAGTGATCTTGGTTAATTAATATAGAAAGAATATTTGATGGCCTCACCCAGTAGTATTGGACCGATCGAAGCCCATATAACAGAACATGGGAAATAGGTAGTACCATTGGGCTTTGCTCTGGACCAAACCCAAGTACAACTTCATCGTGTGAAGCTAGAACTGAATCCGCTTCACGAGAAGTTCCAACTGATAGAAATTACTACTCGTGTGATGTTAGCTGAGCCTCCCTCAGAGTCTCTCACCTTAGCACGTCTTACACTTAGGTCCTATGCTGGTGTGATAAGGGGCTATGTAAGGAGACTGTAACTGCCTTGTGTAGTCCTTTGTTTTAAATAAAAAAATTTATTTCTTCTTATGATGAAGTTTAGGAATTTTCAAATGACCGGATAAATATAGTATGCATATTTTTGTTGAATTTTATAAAAAGGACATTTTAAAAATGTTTATGTAAACCTTAAATAATTAAAAATGTGTAATGATTTTTAAAAAATGGCCTTCTACAATTATGTTCAGTACGAAATTTAGAGTCTAATAAGATAATTTTTGATGAATAGTAAATTATGAATAGTGAGTTTATGCTTAGGATTAGTAATGTGACCAAATGGATTAGTAATCTCACTTAAGGAAAGTATTAATATAATCTAGGAACCTTGATTAAGTAATGAGATTCAATAAAATATGTAAATAACTGTTTCAGAAATTATTAGTCAAGTATTAGTTTTTTTCAGGGGAATAGTGTTTTTTAATTAAAAATTAAATTAAAAATATTTTTTAAATTATTTTTATAAAATGTATTTCATTTTTGAACTCAGAGCATCGATATTATGTTAAGATAATTTTTGGGGATTTTTCTGAAAAAATGAATTTTTGGTGAATAGTGTATTTATTTAAAAATTATATTAAAAATATTTATAAAATTATTTTTATAAAATGGTGTTCATTTTTGAAATCAGAGCATTGATATTTGGTTAAGGTGAAATTTTGGGATTTTTCTGAGAGTTGAATTTTCAGTGAATAGTAAAAATATAGTTTTAGGGTTTCGGTATGTTTAATGACATAAAAAATGTGTCAAGATGATTTCATGAGATATTTTAAGGGATGTTAGATCAAAGGGGATGAATTATTGTATGGGGGCCCCATGTGGCCTAACTCTATGGGAATTACCATGGGAGGGCCCATGGTTTTGAGAAAACCATTTATGAGGTGTCCCTTCGCCATTAATGCCTTGTCCCCTCAATTTCCCTACAAATACCCACCCTTTCCTCCTTTAGTTTTCACTCCCAACTCGTCCCAACGAAGCTCTGGTATCATTACCTCCCAATAAGTCCTCCCAAGGTGCCCCCAAGCCCTCAAGGTCCCATCCTTTGAGTTTTAAGAGTTACATTTAAGGTAAGGGATCCGACCCCTCTTTTTCTTTTCAAGTGATCTCTTTTAGGTCATTTCTTTTATGCTCCATGTTGTTATGTTGGAGGATGTTCTTTTATATTCATTATACTGTCCTTTTTATGTTTATATGATGAGATACCCCCTCTTACTCTCATCATTTCATTTTATGAATGTTTAAGTGGCGCCGTTAGGCTGCCGAAATTTTAGTAACAGATTCTTTCACCCTTCTCATTTTCAAGTTCTATTTTCTTGTCAAGTCTTTCAAGATACTTTTTATTTTTGGGGGGTATGATCTCTAAATCTATAAAACTGATATTTTATGATAATATTATGAGAGACAAAATTTTATCTCTTCAATTCAGAATTTTGATGTTTTAAGTGGCGACGTTAGGCTACCAAATGTTTTAGGGATTCTTTCACCCTTCTCATTTTCAAGATCTATTTTCCTGTCAAGTATTTCATGTAACTTTTTATTATGTTGGGGTATGATCTCTTTATCTACCATACTGAACACTTATTTTCATATGATGAGAGACCGTATTTGATCATTTCAATTCATTTTTTTTAAGTTTAAATGACACTGTTAGGCTGCGGGATTTTCATAAGAGAAATCTAATTTTTGTCTTCCTTCCATATTTTTCCTTTCAAATGGTATGTCCTTCAAATTTCATTACCACGTTCATATATCCATAATATTCTGTCCCTCTACTGTTTTATGGGTCATTATGATTTTTGACCCATGTCCCCTCTCTTTTCAATGTTTTCTAAAACCCCGAAACATAGTCGTTATGCTGCAGAATTTCCATCTCAAAATGTCTCTCTCTTTTTCTAAAGTTCTTTTATATTATTAAGTGAATACTCAAACCTATCTATTCTCTAGGTGTATTCACATATATACCAAGTTGTTATATTTTAAATTCATGGATTTACGTACATGAGACCCGCTCTCCCTTTCTGTGGGTTTAAAGTGACGTAAAAATCATGTATTTAAAGCAGTTTTTAAAACGTTATGATTATGACATGAAACCCATTTATTTTATACTATATGGGTTATTTATGAAATTTTTTATGATGATATATGTGGATCACATGATAATAAATGAAAATTTAATGGTGTGCCCAGATAGCGCTCCAATGCATTGGGTAATTATGTAACCACCAGAGATTACAATTTTCATGATATCTTGGTGAATAACCTTGGTAATTTTCAAATGACACCTTGGGGATGGACCATGGTGATAAGTTCATGATTTTCTATGTTAAAGGATTTATCCACATCTTAAAGTTCTAAAAAATGTTATTTTTATTATGATATGCGACATGATTTCTTTCTCATGCCTTAATGTTCTTTTTCATGACATTGTTGATGTATCTCAAGTTCACATATTAATTGTTTTCACTTGTTTCCATAACTGGGAATTCTGATCACCCTTTCTTGTGATGTATGTCCCCAGGTTATGAGATGCGAAAATGAACCTATGAGTATCATAAGGAGAAGAATTTCATGTGTTTTAGAAGAATGTTTTTTTACTCATGTATTATGTTCCTGGTTTCCAAGACACTAAACCTTAAAGATCCTCAGTTTTGTATAATGTAATGAAAGTTTATGTGATAAAAAGTCAGGATGCCATAGTTGGTATCAAAGGGAGTTTTAGTTATTTTTGGAAATTAGGATATAAAAACTTTAGGAAGAATCCTTTAGAAAAGTTTATATATAGATAATCTTCCTTGTATTTTGGTGAGTATTGAGTATGTGGTTGCCAAGAAAATACATCCCCGTCTGGATACGAGCAGGTAGAGGTGTCTCTGGCACATATGTACATAGGGGTAAATCCCGAAAACACTGCTTTATGCTATACTCAAATGGGATCTGGTATACGACAACGGGCCTTTCTGCACTCTTGGTTACGACACTCCCGGAGGATATGCTTCGGTAAATTCATAAGCTTAGTATGATCCATTATTAAAAGAACAAATATAAAATAAAATAAATATTGACATAAGAATATATGATCATGGATAACCAAGATTGGAACCTAGGGGATCACAAACTAGGGTATACTTTCCTTCTGCATGTTTATCCTTCTATTCTTAAAGTTTCCTTTTAATGATTATTGGCTATGTATTCAAGCCCCTAATTATACTTTCTTTTCTTAGATAATGGAGGGAAATGGAAGAACATGTCCCAACAACCAATGTGATAGGAAATGTGATGATTTTAGTATTGATATGAAAAAGATGATGAGAGATCAAGTTGAACATATTGTGATTATGCCAAACCAGCTATCAAAAATCACAATTAATAATTGGTACCTAGTTGAATGCCCAAATTTGTCAATAAAGAAGACGATGAAGTCTCAAGGAGGTTCATATGATAAAGTTGATAAGGGAAAGATGAACCAATTTCCTTTGTGAAAAAATTGTGGAAAGGGGCACTAAAGAGAATGTCAGAAAATAAAAGGGAGATGTTTTATGTGTTGGAAGATAGGGCATAATGTAGCCAATTGCATTAAAAAAATGGATAATGTGATGAATGGAGATAAGGTTTGATCTAATTTACCTTATACATTTCGATGTCGTAAATGTGGAGAAGATAGACAATATCCAAGGCAATGCTCTCTTGTAATGGGTGAGAAGCATATTGAGCATCAGCAATCTTCGAGGACAAGGGAATAATGCAAGTCCTATGCTGAGATGAATCATGATGACTGAAGTACATGTAACTTCTTTGCAATAATTGTCTATGTCATGTTGTATTCTAGTTCATGCTCTATGAGCATATCTTTTATGTTTTCTAAGATCATAGAGTCACTACCTAAGATGATTTTATATCATTAAGGAAAACATCTATTGTTATGTACCACATGTTGATGTAGTGAAACAGTTCTTCTTAATAAAAGGGGTGATTAAGGTATTAAAAGATTATTATTATTTTGGAAGACGTTCACTATTTTGGGAACACTATTTGATCGAGGTAAATAGATTACTATGATATTTTCTTTGAAGAGTAAAGTTTGACTTATATTTTGAAGAATCGGTAAATTTAAGGTGGACTTATAGTAATTTAGGCTACATATGGAAATGATTAACCTATCTTGGGTAAAATATGTTTAGGTTTGCTACTTTTGTTATAAGATGTTAGGAGTGGTTGAGGTTGTTTGGAGATGAGTGATAAAATTTACAATGGAAGAATATGTTATCAAATCCTTCTTGTATATGGGTTTCAATCTTAGTTTGGTTTATTGTGAGGAATTTTAAGGACAGTTATTTATGGAATGGTCTATGATGAACTTTGGGTACTACCCTGGAACATTGAAGATTTAATGTAGTTTCCCTTCCTCTAGGGTTCTTTATTTTGGAAGAGTTGTTTTATCTTACCCTTTCTATTTTTGGTGTAATGTTTAAGGATAGATGAAATAGATAGTTAATCTTTGGTGGACTATGTGATTCTCTAAAAGATGATTCTTGTGCTTTGATGACCATGTAGTTTTTAATGCTCATAGTTTGGAGAAAATATTAGTTTTGGTAGAAACTTATTAATGGATGAAACTAAACATGAAGGTAGGTATATTTCATTATGTTTTTATTCTATGTAGTAAATGAATTCCTCAAAACTATGAAAAGGAACGTAAATTTTTTTTTTGTCTGTTAATGTTTCCTACTGGGTAATCAAAGACCTTTTACACAAATCACAAGTTTGTGATTTTATTATTGTTAACTTTCTTCTAATCATGTTTTCTATCACTCTCCCTCAGAACGTGACCCTATGTTTTTATTCCTCCATGTCCATGTTTTCCTACATGGAATCCAAGTATGGGTTAACTCGGGTGACATTTGTACTTCCTTTTCTTTATTTTAAAGTAATAGTGTTACTGAATCTTTTTCCGATGTTGTACATTCAATGAAATTTCAAAACCCGATCTTAAAAATTGCGAGGACACAATTTCTTAAGGGGGGAAGATTGTAACGACCCGAAATTTTGAATAAATCTTGTTTCCAAATTTTGTGTGTTATTTTATTTTTCATACTCAACAAAACTAATACATTTGATAACATGAGTATAATTAAAATGAGACTATTGGGTCTTGAATGTTATATGATCATTGGTCAATATGACCGCTGGAAACTAAACATTTTAATTATTGTCTCTAAATACAGGTGATCTTGGTTAATTAATATAGAAAGAAGATTCGATAGCCTCACCCAGTAGTCTTGGACCGATCGATGCCCATCCAACAGAACTTGGGAAGGAGGTAGCACCACTGGGCTTTTCTCTAGTCCAAACCCAAGCTCAACTTCATCTTGTGAAGCTAGAACGGAATCGCCTTCATAAGAAGTTCAAACTGATAGAAATTACTACTCCTGTGATGTTGGCTGAGCCTCTCTCGGATTCTCTCACCTTAGCACACCTTACACTTAGTTCCTATGATGGTGTGATAAGGGGCTATGTAAGGAGACCGTAACTGCCTTGTGTAATACTTTTTTTTAAATAAAAATTTTGATTTCTTCTTATGATGAAGTTTATGAATTTTCAAATGACCAGATAAATATAGTATGCATATTTTTTATGTATTTTAGAAAATGGACATTTTAAAAATATTTATGTAAACCATAAATAATTAAAAATGTTTAATGATTTTAAAAAAATGGTCTTCTACAATTATGTTCAGTACGAAATTTAGTGTCTAATATGGTCAACTTAATTTTTGATAAATAGTAAATTATGAATTGTGATTTTATGCTTAGGATTAGTCATGTGACCAAATGGATTAGTAATCTCACTTAATGAAATTATTAAGATAATCTAGGCACATTGATTAAGTAATGAGATTAAATAAAATAGGTAAATAACGGTTTCAGAAATTATTAGCCAAGTATTAGTTTTTTCATGTGAATAGTGTTTTTTAATAAAATATTAAATTAAAAATACATAGAAAATTATTTTTATAAAATGGATTTCATTTTTGAACTTAGAGCATTGATATTATGTTAAGATAATTTTTGGGGATTTTTCTGAATAAGATGAATTTTCGGTGAATAGTGTGTTTATTTAAAAATTAAATTAAAAATATTTATAAAATTATTTTTATAAAATATAGTTCATTTTTGAAATCAGAGCATTTATATTTGGTTAAGGTGAATTTTTGGGATTTTTCGGAGAAAGTTGAATTTTCAGTGAATAGATCGGTTTCATATGAAATCAACAATAAATTGATAGAAACTATTTACATAAAATCATAAACAAGACATGGAGTTGGTGGTAGTCGATAATGTATTCCTTCCTATATATTCATGGAATAATGTCATTTGGTTTGTGAACAATTGAAAAATGAGTCCATGTTACATTGTCCTATTCTAGATTCTTAAACTCATTAGGGTATTTGAATATAGTTCAAAATTCCAACCAATATAATTTAAATTAATGAAATAATTTATCGATCATTATTAAGAAATTAAATACGGAACCCTCAAATGTAATGAATCTAGAGGTGGTACAATTGGAGAATGATCACAAAGATGATTAGAAAATGTTGAAGATCTTAGATCATTAGGGAAATTTTAATATGAAATAAGAAATCTCACTTGGTCATTGTGTTGTGGAGAAACCACATGTTTTACTAATCAATATCGGACACAAAATATGTGATGAAATAAATGTACCCCTGATATTTCTTGTGAAGATAATGAAAATTTGGATGGTGGATTTCTAAATGTGGAATAATATAATGAACCAAACATTAAATGAAATTTCCATCATTATCAAACTAAATATAATATTTGTGTAATTTTGTTATAGAAATAACATACAATACAATGGATTTTGGAAACATTAGATGTTATATCAAATTTAAAATACTTTTATGTATAATTAAAATTGATATCCTTGGTTTTTAGCAATTATATGTGGATCCGTATATATTATATATTATTAAAAGTCCAATTGATATAGTCAAATGATGTGATGGCCTAGATTACCTGGATCATTCACAATGAATTGTATTAATCAAATCTTATGTGGGAGATATCATATCATTGATTTTAACTTGATCAATCCAATTCAGTGATTCAAAATGTATAGATCTATTGAAACCATTTGCATGAGACATTCAAGATCATCAGTATCATAGCCAAAACCATGTTCATCATGCTACACCACAGAAATATCATTGTCACACACCTTACACTTAGGGTGTTCGAAGGTGTAATGAAGTTTCGTGGATATAAACCATAAAAAAATGTGTATGTATATTTAAAAATATATGAAATAATTATTTTATTTATTCCATAATTTTCTAATTTATTAACAATTAAAATATTATTTTGATTAAAATTATATTTCAATTCAACAAAACTCGAATAGTAATTTTTTAAAAAAGAAATTCCAATGACGAAATTACATTTTATGAAGTTAGGAGTTATAAAAATAAATTATATTTTATTGAAAAATTATTAGTAATAACTGTTTATTATTTATATTAGATCATATAGTTTTATTATATGAAAATTATAATTCTAAAAGGACCAAAAAACCGTTATTTCTAAAAAAATATTATTTTTCATTAAATTGAAATTTTGATTTTAAATTTTAAATTAAAATATTCATAGTATTTATGGTTAAAATAATAATTATCTATTTATTTAACATATTGAAATTATCCAACATTTATTTTTTCATAATTTTATTGGACAGATAAATTTTCAGGTAAAGTATACATATTTTATATAAGTATGGTTTAAATTATGAAATCATAATGACACAAAAGTTTTGTAATATATTCCATAAAATGTATCCATGAAAAAATCAATGTTAACCTTTTAAAATAATGTTTTATAATTTATTCTATTAATTTAAAAAAATCATTTTACAAATCATCCAAAACCACTATTATATATTTTTTTGTTTTAGAATAAATTATTTTTAAGCATAACTCACATTGACCTCACCAAGTGTATTATTTTAATGTACTCAATTCACTGAAATATAAATTCATAAAAACCCACTTATTTTGTTGAATCCTTTTAAAATATTAGTTTTGTGGTTTTGATTAATTTATTATATAGTGTTTAGAACCTATATTTGGAAGATAATATAGAACTATCCTCGAAATTACTACATAAACTGACCAAAGAAATCATATAATAAATCTCCAAACAACTAACTCGTAACTATAATATTACATTTTGAATTTAGATTGCACCCAATTTTCTCAATGCTCTCTAGATGCTCCTCTAATGATTTTGGAAACACCATCTCTGGGTAAGGGTTCGTCTCCATCACTTCATTATTCATGAACCTTATTTACATTTGACCTAATGATTTATAATTCTAATTTTTTAGATATGTTTCAAACATTTGAAAGACCATCATTTTCATCATATTATGATAGAAACATTTATCTATCATTAAACACTTTTATGAATCCTTAAAAACTTCTATTAAGAAGTCAACTTTTTTACATTGGTTTTTCATGACAAACTATTGTGAAGTGAATTATTATACCCAATTCCCCTCACAGGTAATCACATATATCCTTTTATTCATATAATATTTGTAATATAAATGTGTTTAACATGAACTCTAAAAAATTTATGTTAATTGATATGAAATAAATACATATATTATATGATCTATGTGGAACACTTAAGCACGAAAATGATATTATTTTGTAATGTGTGCCTAGAAAATAGTCCAATAAACTATGTGATATTATAGTCACATGGGATGCCATGAATGGTTAATGGGATGTTTTCCTAATATCACTTTATTATTATTATTATTTTTAACATTTATATAGTATTATTATCCTATTTTGTATCTTTTTTTCACATTCAATGTTGTGTTTGGGCAGTTATTTTTTATTTTGACTCATGTTCGTGATTATCATTATAAACTATAATGTTGAATTTTTATGCTTATTGGTTTAGATGTATTACTTTACCTTATTCCAGCATTTTTTATACCCTTATTAACCATTATCTCTCTCCCATTTCTTATGTATATCCCCATGATATCCAATGATGCTTTAGAAGATCGTAGTAAATAAAAGGGCATGTTATACATGTTTTCAACAATGTCCCAATTCTGGTTTTATGAATTTATGTTATAGACCAAATCTATCAAAGACTCTATGAATCTCATTCTTCTGGGTTGTATTAAGTGTTTTATTATATTATTAATCAGAATTCATGTGTTTTAAAAATAATTGTTTTCATATGTATGTCATACCATAATCTGAATGAGAGTGAGGATGAACAACTATTTTCTACCAAAACATTTGAAATGTTTATTTAGACAATTTTCTAGGGATACTATCTACAAAATTATATTTTATGGGTACCAAATCCTTCTTTAGTTCATTTATTTCTGTTTATTCTTTAATAATTTGATATTTAGAACTAATGTGATTTGACTATGAATGATTCACCTGTTTCATGGTGTGATCAATAGAACATTCAGTGGCATAACCCAATAGTTGGGGTATCGGAATATCTTTCAACATATCCGCTGACTATTTATTCATTCATATTACATGTGTTATAACTTGATTGAAATCAACATAAAAAGCTTATGTTCTATTTAGATTCAGTGAAATTTTGTTTTTTATATACTAACTCAGATATATTTTTTCCAAAATGAAAACTTCACATTATTAGTATCATATTTAATGGGTCTAACATACAAAATAAACATTTTTATTAAAAATAAACTCAATATACCATTATTATAAAAAATTATCCCATTATATTTAATACACTAATTATTTTTTATAATTCATTTTTATAGCCTAAAATTTTCCATTTCTTGTTCACATTTAAATATATCTCCCAAGATAACTACCTAAGTCAATTCTAATCTAGAGGGTGATAAATACAAAATGATTACAATGAATTTTAAATTTTCACAAGAATAAATATTATTTAAACTAATTGGTTATACATATTTATTCGTATTGATATAGTTGTGTATATTTTTTTCTATCATTAATGAAAAATATACTCTATATTTACAAAGAATATTATTTTACTGATAATAAAAGTAGATCATTCACTACATAAATTTTCAATCCAATAATATAAATCATTTTACACAGAATGACATTCTAAACAACATATTCATTTCTCTAACATATCCTTCACCATATTCATTATTTTCCATGAATATTTGAATTCATAAACATAAGACACTACAATGAGAGAAACCACTTGATTTTAATTTATATATAAGATTCTTTCCTCTATACATTTTTTAAAATGAAATTTCAAAAAGATTTTATCTATCCTAAAATACCAATTTCGTGGTTATTTTTTCATTCCATGACAATATATTATATACTTTCAATCATATTATTCCTATTTTCTGAGAAACAGTCCTAGTTATTTCTCATTATAAAAAAACTCACCTTTCTCTCCATTGTGAAATATATATATCACATCAATTATGAATATCTTATATCATATTTTGTGAAATAATAAAAAGGGACTCTGATGGTTTCTTGTCTACCAACTAAGGAAAAGGTATCATAAAAATAATCATCATAAATCTATTAGAAACCACTACAAATTATTTATTAATTTTTTTTATCACATCGACACATTATTCAACTTGTTCCAAAAATCAACATTAATCAAGGAAAATTTTGTATTCTTGTCTTTGTCAATATTTATTTGTATATATTTTCTCATTCTGATATATTTAATTATGAATAAATCCAATCATTACGTGATGGTCTAAATATTCCTCAACATCACTTGGAACATATTGATAAAATAATTAGGTATATGGAAACGTACTCAATATCATTTCCGTTTAATTCACTTTCCTTTGACCTATAATGATATTTTGGACCTCCACTACCTTCCTTATACCAATATGGTATTATTATGATTTTCCATCATGCTATGAAATATTTTATTCATCAACGTTATCATGTATTATATCTATATCATCATTTATATGAAAAATAATTATCATGTAATTTAAAATAAATGACGTTATATTTGATATCTCTTATATAAGAGGATCACTATGAACCACTTTCAGAATATTCCAGCATATTTGTATCAGTAGAGTTAATAAAATCCCCTTTTTCCTTGTCAAAAAATCATGTATTCTCTACCATCACAATGTTAACAAATGAAGATTTCATAAACACCCCTTTGATATAAGAAACCATTATTTTCACATTCAGGTTTGATAATAATGGGACATCCAAATATCCATATGTAATTCATATGTAATTAGTAGTTGTAATTCATCCCATTTTTAATCATATCATTTCATCCTACAGAATAGTTATTATTAATGTAAGATGTTTCTCTAGTATATTTTTCCAAATTAATGGAAATTTATTTGGTTAAATTAGTATTTTTCTAGCTATCTAAATTGATATTCTATTCATTATATCAGAAATTTTATTCTATTTTGTTGTATATGTAGAACTATGTTTATGAAAAATTACATTCATTTCAAAATAAAATTGAATATTCACATTTCATTTTTCATAATAATTGTATGTTTGAATATTCCGCATGGTATATATTCATCATTTTTCTTCACATAAATTAAATATCTTATGTATTATTAGACACTTTGATTTATGTTTCAAAAAAATATTAAATTTCATATTAGTGAAACCATACATTAAAAAAATACATATCACAGCTTTTAGATTTCATTCTCATGGGACCACCTATATAAGAATGTATAATCTCTAAAGGTTGAGATAAATATATCATAACCATTTTATGTATTAGGATTGGAATCATTAAAATCTTTTACATTTGAAAAAAAGTTATTTTTTTCTTATCACACAAGGAATTTCAAAAATACTTCTTATCTCTTTCATCATGTTCATATTCCATTAGAACATCTGTTTTTGATTTTATTCCACAACCACTTATCTTCCATTATGATTTTAAGGAATGAATCATGTACAACTACAATCTATAATTCATTTCACATGGTTCATTATACTCTTGTTATAACATTCCCATTCTCATGAAAGTTATTTAAAAGTCTGTCTACTGAAGAAAATACATTTCATCCTTCATCATAGGGATATGAATCCCTCCTAATGTTTTTATTTAGACTATTAATAATATCACAATTAAATTTTTAAGCTTCATTGTTAATAAATGGCTTATATTCTAAGTAACTGATAATTACTATTATTCCATGTCACCTCCTAATAATATTTTAAAAAAAATTAAAATATATGATCATATATGGAGAACGCACACTATCCAATATGCATAGTTATAATAATAACAATGATTTTTTATATAAATTTAGTGGATATTGTATGAATTAATTTAGATATGAGGCATTGATATAGTGTTTTATTATGATTTTGGGGTTCCAAAAATAAATTTTTGAAATATATTAGAAATATTTAATAGTATGTGCACACAGTTAAAAAATTGGAAAAAAATTTAAATGTTTGTCTAGATAAGAAACATGAGGTAACCATTGTGTTTAGAATGTTGGTTTTACCCCATGAATGATTTATCATTGTTTCGTATAGGGAATTTTTATAAAACTCATCAATGTTATGGAAATGAATAAAATAATTAAATAAAATATGCTTCATTCATTTTATTGATGTACTGCTTAATAGATCCTAAAATAGATCGTTTTGTAATATTTATAGTGAAATACATATAACCCTAGAGATGTGGAGGATCCCTTAGAGATACTATTAGAGAGTTATCTCATGCGATCGTTGACTAGGCCGTTGATTAATGATCCAAGCAAAACGGATTTGAATATCTTACCAAAGTTCATTGCGTAACTCTATTCTTTTTCAAAAACCAAACCGAATCGATGTAGTTTATCTGTTCTTATTTGATTCATCCACATTATTGTTGTAAATAATGAAGGAAAATGAAATAAATAATAGATTGATTCCTAGTTCAATCAATATGTAATATGGGTTGATTTTATATGGATTTTAATTTGATGTTTTTTATTTATTTAATTATTTATTCACCATTCTAATGGGAATGAATAAATGCCTCCAAACATGAAAAATTCTCATTCTTATTTTGTGTGTATTATAGTTTCCTCCTATCATTCCCCATTAATCATGAGTGTTCTATTTTAGGATATAGGTTCAATGTTATAAAAGAATATCTAAATGTTGTTCCCCTGTTTCATCATGAAATAGATTGAAATAATATAATTGGACATGGACCAATGAAATAGAGGTGTGAAAATGATAGTTGAAAGTGGATTAGATAGGATTGGAAACCACCAATTCTATCGGATTGAACAAATGATGATCATGAGGAATATAATTCATTTTCAGAGTGTGTTGAAATCCCAAATTTCAATGAATGACCAGGGATAAGTTTAGTAGAGGGATATAAATGATTTATCACATGATTGGATCCATATATCAACATGATGGAATCAAGGTTATGAGTGGGAAGAAGAAGTAAGGTTTCTAAAAAAACATGTTACACATAACACATATGAACAAAGTACACAACATGTGGCCTCTCCTCAAATATGTGTTGTGTACCTATGAGGGAACATAGACACTGGTTGTTGTACACCAGAAGGAGCATGTCGTGTACTCTCCCACAGAGACATACCCTAGACCATGTAGATAGGTTAATATGTGTGTTGGTACACTTCTATAGGTACATGAAAAAAATATATGTATTAGAAGACAAGTAGAGTACACAAGTTGGCATCATGTCATTTCTATATACAATGGAACAACATGATAAAATGGGCTATTTACACGAGCATGACATAAGGTCATGGGAAATTTCATGTTACCAGTTCAACGTGTCATGTACTCTTTCATATATTGATTGAACTTATTTTCCTTGGTGAAATGAAAATGTGTCATTAGGGTGTGATCACCGGATTCTTTCTCATATGGCTAGTACAGAATTGTCTTGTACTCCTACTATAGTTATCCCTTTATCATGGATTCTTGGATAGAGTCCTTGGAATAACTCCAAGAATCCCATAGTGATATCTTCGAGGCATATTTGTGACCTAATGGCACTTCGTGGTATCATCAGTATAAAAAATACTTGGGTATCCATCTTATGATTAGTGTTTTAATCTAGATTTTGTTTATTGGTATCAACTAATACCATTGGGAGTGATCCTTATCTATATATTATATTCCTTTCGGACTATCGGTGAGTAATTCTAATGGTGAGACACAATGAGAATCATCTCTTGAACAGACGTTATCAATTATATGAGAGTCAAGAGTGTGTTATCCAAGTTGAATGCTTCCTGGATCATTTGATCTAATACCCTAGGTTTTTTATACTATGGTTGTGACTGACATTTAAACATTGTGTCTTTGTTTAATATATCTATATATTCTTGTTGTATATATTATAGACATATACCTCAGTATAGTTTACTGTATTTCCTTTGTTGTATTCTCTATGGTTTCATGGTTTCCTATTTAGTATTATTATACTAATCTCTACAAGAGATTTTCTTAAACATGATAATTCTCATTGAGAAGACTGAAATTTTGATAGATTCGTTCAGGGACCTGGATCAGATGGATCATTGTGAGACTGGACAGATCATGGTATGTTCTAGTTGCTTTCAGATTTCACTTACATTACATTCATGTTTAACGTGAGATACATGAAATTGTGTTGGGATTATATTTGAACCTATTTACTTTCCATTTCATCATGTCATAATATTGTTGGGATTTATATGTATGCATGAATTTTTATTCAATAATTTTTACATTTTTTTATTTGTAGGCTAAGATATGTGAGTGTGTGTACTGGTACTTTGGATAAGGCTTCCCATTCTAGTAATATTACATTTCGGCAGAAGTCTCTATCCCTGAGCCCATTGTAGGTAGCTTTGGAAGGACGCAATATGGCCCATTATAGGGAAGGCTTATGATGAAGTGATATCAGAGTAGTCATTTGCACTTGAGGACTGAGATTCTGTGAGATTGTCTTATCAAAATAGTGTTAAGAGTTTTGAGTTTGGGTTTCAGGCCAAGGACTCTAGTGTTTATATGGTTACTGAATTATCTATACACAAAGAATCTGATCACCTTTTTTTATATCATTACATGAGAAAATAGGTTGTAGGGAAACCAATGGTACATGTTCAATATAAAAATGGGGTTTTTCCATGTACTTCTAGAGTCAGATCTCTGGATATATTCATTAACCATGGTACATCTTATTTATTTTAGGAGGCCTCTATGATGTATGCCATTCAGGATTCAACATGATGATCTTGATGATTAAACAATTAGTGATGATGTTTCAATATAGGGACTTTTTCCCAGTATTTTCCATCTAGGTGGTGCACCATCCATACAAAAAATAGAGTAGCAAGTGGAAACTACAATATAAAAGGATTAAGTACACATGTTGAGCATGTTTCACATGTTTTAGAGATAGTTACCCATAATGATACAAGGAAATACCCGTAAAATGTTTTATTAGCAATATAATGTGGAAGGGAAGAGATATTTTCATTTGTTTGGGACTCTAGTAGATCATAAGGTGGTTCAGTTAGCAAAACCTCTTTATGGATAAGAAAAGTGATGGTGGGGTTTTGTTTCCCTATATTATGGTGAGGTGACTCTACCATGGTCATAGTCTGCAAATATGTTCAAATTGGAGTTCCCACCAACTAGAATGAGGGATGTATGTATCCATGAACATTTTTAGTTTCTACTAGGAAGCATGATAGTAGATGAGTATTCATCAAAGATTACCATCCTCTCCAGGTACATGATGAATATGGGTTGAGATTAGTTCATTAGTGTTCATTCCTTCCATCAAGGACTTGATAATGGAAGTGTATCCATTTTTATTTTCTAAATAATTATTAAAAATTCAATGGTGATACAAAATTATTTAGAATGTGAGAGTTTCTTGACCGAGCAGTTGTGACCAGTTTTTGTTAGAAGTGGGATATCAGGAGTAGATACATCGGCGGTAGGGAGGTGACATAACTCCTTTGAACCTAGACATGTTAGACATTTCATGAGGTGGTAATAGGATAGAGTATACATGGTTCCAAGATCACAAGGTGTGTCTAGTCATTCTATTGAGATGTGGTACTACTCATTTGATAGAAGGGTACATCAGGCTGGATATTCTTTGACCCACCGTATAGCTGACCAATAGACCATAGACGAGCCACTATGATAGAGGTTGTCAGAGAAACATGCATGATCGTAAGTTGGAGGATGTGGTATAGGATCTTGTAGGTGGAAGCAGTTAGTCAATTATTTGATATGTTACCACCTATACAACCAGGTGGTCAATGTCATGCTTAAGGATCTGAAGGAAGGGTAATGGGATAGCTTCTGGAAGTCGAAGCATTAGACCTATAGGATCTAGAAATGAGTCAGCATATGATTTGGGTATTTTTTTTCCTTAGTGAATGTACTAATATATGCGTGTTCGCTACATTACTTTATTTAAATATATCTTTTTCAATACTTGGAGATTCTATTTGAGCCATCATCTTGACCATTTCATGTGGATACTCTTACTAGAGATATCATGGTAATCTCACACCTAGGCTGATAGTATGATCATAATATTAGAGAGGATTGTTGCGTATCAATAAATTGGTTATAGTGTCAATTCCTTAAGAATTCATTCGTTCTACTGACTATTTACCCATAGTTCAAACAAATAATGATAGGTTTAGGGGAAGGATGCATTGTTCCCTCAATGATGGAACTAGGATCTCCTTTTTCACTGAAGAGGAATCCCTTGATGTACAATATTTACTCATGCAAAAAATGGTTCATCAAATTTTTAATCAGGTGGCTAGAATAACCCTTTGTGTAGAGGATGCTTTGAGTTTCCAGTATTCTACTATTGTGGGGGATTCTGGGGGTGTCTTCCATAATGATGTTCTAGGCATTCCTCACCTCTAAATGGAAGACTTAAGCATTGATCTAAACTCATAGATATAAATAAAATTTTCTATATTAATAATTAATTCATGATTCATTACATATTATTACACTTAATACAATGATGAAGATTGAGAATTATAATGTCTTCTAGAATTAGGTATATTACATGACAATTTGAAACATGAAAAACAATATCTTTGTAGAAAAATTATTTAATATGATAAAAATATTCCTTGGTACTCAACACTGTGTGGGATATCCTATTATCATATATAAGAAAAGGGTGAGCTATGAAGCCCAGTAAAGGATTATATAGGAATAGAACGAATAAGATATACATGTTATAAAATATATATATAAATGGGGCATAAAATGGACATGAATATTAAGGCATGATATAGAATGATAATAAAAACATGGGAAATGTGAAAACAATATAAAACACAACATCATAAACATAGGCCAAGGTTATTTCCATAATTAATTTGTGGTGTAAAAACCCATAAAAGAATCAAGTTCACTCCAATTACCAACATTAAATATCATGGTACTAATCATTACACTATGCATTGGAGAACTATATAATTTTAAGTGCACCCATCGTGTTCATTTCATTCACATGCTAAAGTGTACAAACTAGATCCATATTTTATTCGACGATCATGGAGTTTAGAATACACACATGTATTACCAAATAAAGAGAGTATAATTGCCTAAAAGTGAACACCATTGGAAGGAAATGGGTATGGGTATTCACTACACATTCTTTTTGGAATGGATTCCAGAAGTTAAATTTCTATATTATAATGGGAGCATGTAATCATTCAAAAGATAAATAAATTAGAGTCAAAGGTGTTAACAAATATTTTTAAATCATATGGGTAGTATGGGGAATGAGTAAAAATTAAACCAAAACATTAGTAATTAAAAAAAGGGGTATAAAATGAATATTATTGTATAATTAATGGGTGGATCGGAGGAACCCTTAAAAAATTTCTAAAGCATAATAACGTCACATTAAAATTTATAAACTAGGTTGATTAGAGTTAAATGGGTCTATCAAAATTTTTAAATCAATTAGACAGTTAGGGTGGTAAGGAAAGACATATCCCACATTTGGAATTGTAAATATAAAGAGTAACATAATAATGAATCTTGAAAAATGAGGAGAAAGGAATGAACATTTACATGAGTGTGTGATTCCAAAAGCATGAAAAGGGGATTACTGAGAGCTTGTGGTGCCTTGGGTGGATTTTTGAGAGGAGTGGTAAGTTTAGGGTTGTTCATAAAGTATTTTTAGTGAACATAACTGGGAGCTTGTGTGGGTTTATTTAGGAAAATAAATGGTAGTTCTTTAATATTTCACAAACATTGCTTTTTGACTCTATATAATAAAATAATAAAAACCATAGTATTTCCCATGGTTTTTTCCAATGGTTTCACCCAATGAGTATATGTTATAATTATTTTAGTATACAATGGTCCTAACTTATTATCATTATTTACTTTCTTATATGGAGGTGATTCACACTCTTAGAAAAATTAATATAAATTTATAAAATATATTTTATGTATTGTAGGATTATTAAAGTATTTATTAAGTTAATAAAATAAAAATAAAATCAAATTATTTTAAGGAGAAACATAAATGTAAATAAAGATACCCATTATAGTATTTATTATATCATTTTCAGGTCATTATGTGGGAATCAAAAAATCAAAAAAAATATTACTGTATTTAATTTATACCCACAAATTCAACTCTCATAAAATTGTGAAAAGTTTACCACTGGATAATTTCTACATTCTTATTCAAAAAATAATATTCCATTTATATATATTAATTTTAAAATATTAAAATTTTCAATTTTAATATAACAATAGTCATTTGTTAATAAATGCTAAGTTTTTTCATAATAATAATTTTCAAACCATTATAAAAATTACATTTTACATAACAATATTTATATGATAATTTATATTTAATAATCATTATTTAATAATAATATTTAATTATAATATATATTATTTATGAAATATGAAAACTCATCAAAATAAATTCATTAGTTGAATTTGAATATTACCCAAATATACTATTTGTGTTTAATAATATGCAAATAAAAATTATCTATAATGTGATTAAAATATTATAATTACATAATAGAAAAATAATGTATATGTTCATATTACATGGTTCATCATATATATCCCTTTAATTATCCTACAAAATATAAATTAGTTAGTTTTGTGGTAGTGTGACATTTATTTAGAGGTTCAAAATCCATGGTTCGGCTCATGATCTCAATGAGCTTGAAATTATCCCATAAATAGTTCTTCTCCTAGTTATTTAGTTTTATCTAGGCTTGTACATGATCAAGGGAAAATAAAAATGATTCTATCACCTCTAGATGATTTGATAAATGAGCTTTATAATTTATTTTTCTACCGATTGATTCCATCACTACTTTTGTATGTACAATTGGGTTTATTAAAACTATATATTTATCCTAATCATGTGGTCATTTTTCAAAGATACAATATCATAGGTAAAGATACATGCAATTTTTTTGAAAATAAAATTGGAAATTATAAATATATAAAATTAAATGTTTTCTCGATTACCATATTACCCAATAGAAAATTTATTTAAATAAAAAGGGGATTTTTATTTATAACAGTTTGGGTCTTTAAAATCCTCACCCCTTATTAAATTTGGACCTCAAAATTTTCATTTTTGATACTAAAATATGTGTTTGTAACATTGATTTATCACATCCTATAGTTCCCACATTACTTCATTATAATTAGGTTTTCTCCACAACTCTTTTACCAATTTTATAGTCTTATTTTTTATAACATTTTCTATGAAATCTATGATCTACACCAACTGATCATTTTAGGAAAGATCATTCTTCAATGGTACCACCTTTGGATTGATTAAATCTTTGGGTTCTGTTAAATACATTCTCAATAGAGATACATCAAATACATCATGTACATTAGATTGAGTTAGTCGGAGAGCTTGTCAATATGACACTGCTCTGGTGTGAACAAGGATCTTAATGGGGCTGATGTAACTTGTAATAAGGTATACCTTATTCTTAAATCTCAGCAATTTATTACATTGAGATATGTAGAGTAATATCATTTCTCTAACATCAAACTATTGGGATATTTGATGATTTTGAGCATATATTTTCTATATCCTTTAAGAATTCTTGATCTGCTACTGAATAGTCTTGACATTATCCTACATTTCCTCATCCATTTCCTAACATAGATGTTTTTGATCCCCAACATCACCCTTTCATGATGGTTCCTTATTCCTCTTCCTATAAAAACATTATAGGGTGTCATTTATATGTTCAGTTGGATACTACTATTGTAAGAGAACATGTATAGATATATATGATGACCACCCATCTTTGAGGTCAATTGAGAATTCACTCATCATGTCCTTATGTGTCTAGATTTTATGCTCAGATTTTCCATGAATTTGAGGGTGATTAATTATGAAAATGAAAAAATTGGTGTTTATAAAATGCTGGAGACATTTCTAAAACATGTAGGAGAATATCACATCTTGATCAAATATAATTCATAGTGGTACTTCATACTTCCTAATAACTTATCTAATTTTTTTTTTGATGATCCAATTATAGGTCCTCTTAAATTGAAATAAATTGAGGTGTACTTGTAAGAAGATCCACAATAATCTAGATATCATTATTCTCTCAAGATGTTATTGAATGTTTGGTGACGAATTCTATGCCAATGTTTTCAAATTTCCATGTAGGTATGTGTAATGGTTTCATCAATACATTAGGATTTTTCCTTTTAGAAATCACTTTTTGACATACTAATCCTCATGATGTATATTTTATTATCCCCTACTCCATACTGTCCCTCGAATAGTGATCTCAAATATCTCTATACAACTTTAGGATTCTAGGAGTGATTGAGAAGGTCTATCTATGTGTATCATCAAAAAGATCCATCTTTAATTAGGTTTCTTATGACATACATTATCTTGAACCAAATCTTACGACACCTTATTCATTAAAATTGAACTTCGTATAATTTACATTTCATATAGTTTCCACTTTCTTCATAATTAAAACATCATTTATTTAGTCATCTGTTAATCTCTCCAGAAGTGATGGTTGCGAAATAATTTGAGAAAAGATAGATGAAGTCCCATCTTTTATGATTCCCATATCCATCCAGATTAAATCCATGAATATGGGATCATTCTCAACTGACATTAATGATAGATGTTATATATGGTATATACATAGAGCATCCTCCACTTTATAAACATTCCAGTAATAGAAGTGGATTATGTTGCCACTGTCTTTGTTCTGATCTAACCATTATGATTGGTGCATATTCACCTCTTTTTGGGTGAATATATTCATTAAGATTTTGTGATTCATATATATTTCACACTTCTCCATAAATAGATAATTCAATCAATATTACAAATAAAATATCACTGTAACCAACTCCAGATCCTGTGTTGGGTAGTGAAATTCTGGAATCTTCAATTGAGTTGAAGAATAGGCTATGACATTGTCATTTTTCATTAACACACAGCCTAAAACCTTATTGAAAGCATCACTAAATACCATGAGAAGATCTTCCCTTATAGGTAGTGTTACCACAATTTTAATGATTAGCCTTCTTTATACTCCTTTAAACTCTTTTAACATTCATCATTACTTGAAAACATTTCTTCATTTCAACAAATCTTGGTTAGACGGTTTGAGAATCATGATAAATTTATCAGAAATAAGCAATATTACCCAACTAGCCCATGGAAACCTTGAATATCGGTCTCATATGTTAGCCTCAACCATCCTTCAATTGCTTCTATATTTTATGTGTCTATATATATATCATGGATTGTGATGATATCCCACAAGAACAAGGCATACATCTACCATAACTCCCATAAGATGTATTTCAATAAGGATTATATTTTTGCAAGGTCTGTTGTAGAGTACTATGATGCTCCTCATATACCAATTTTATATTTGTGTATATTGTAATATCATCTATAAGGACTACCATGAATTTTTTAAGAAATCCCTAATGATTATAGTTATCATGTCTATAATTATTTATGTAGCATTAGTGAGTTAAATAGAATTAAAATGAACTTATAGTTCCCGTACCGTGTACCAAAAGGTGTCATGAGGATATCTTCCTTCATCACACATACTTGATTATATCCCAACCTAGGATCCACCTTGGAGAAGAAATTTTCTACATGTGTCTTATTGAACAAGTCATAAATTCATGGAATAGGATACATGTTCATTGTCCAGTTCATTTTGGTCTATTGATGATCAATGTAAAGGTGAATTGATCCATCCTTCTTCCTAATGAAGTGGACTGGTTCACCCTAAGGTAACGAACATGCGCATATGAAACCTTTATATAGATTACCCTAATGTTTCCTCTTACACTATTCAAGTTACACAATAAAAATACTATACATATTATTCGATAATGGTTATTTTTCGTGTATAACATCAATTAAAAATTCATCATCTCAGATATGTATTAGATCATTCAATATATCGTGAAATACATCAGTATAATCCCTCACAATTGGAATTTCTTCAAGGATGTTTCATTACATAGACTCAATATTTTGTGTAAGATACACATTTTCATAGGAAAATAATATTCATGCATTAGATTATGGTTCAAAAAAATATTCATCTTCCACCTTGCACATGTATAGAATTTGCGAGTGATTCCTAATATAGAGAGTGATTTTCTTCTCTAAGAAATTCATGTTAGCTTTATATAGATAAAGCTATTCCACGCCTAGAATTCTAGAAAATTATACCACAGGGAGTATAACAAGGTTCCCTATGAAATTCATCCAAAAAACCATGATAGGGGTGGAGTTATATACTTGGGATAAAATAGTATCCACTTTTTATATTTTTACCAACATCCATATATCTATGATTTCTGGTGGTGTTTTTATAGTACTACTAAAATTTTGTGATTTGAGAAATGAGTAGAACATTAATGAACAATGTA
Organism: Viscum album; assembly: GCA_963277665.1. Taxonomy (NCBI): domain Eukaryota; kingdom Viridiplantae; phylum Streptophyta; class Magnoliopsida; order Santalales; family Viscaceae; genus Viscum; species Viscum album. The sequence continues at coordinate 194,134 of CAUJRU010000612.1, forward strand.
TGTTCACTATTCTTGAATTAATAACTAGTATACATGTCACCACAAATTGTCAAGACCATCCTTTGTATTTATGATATACAATTATCCCCCTTATATCCATTATAGTTGTTTTTGGATAGTTCTATGTAAAATTATTTATACAATGTTATATGTATAATTAGAATAAAACATTATGTTTTCTATTAATGAATAAATTACTAAAATACATTTACCTACTTCATTATCAAGATCCACCTTAATAAGTATGATGGAAAAATGTCACCATTATTGGCTAGTACATTTTTGGTTGTCTTTGAAAACCCTTGGCTTACTACATTTGTTTGAAAAGTACCATGGTTATCTATAGTTGATGAAATGAATAATGAACTGAGGGTTGTCTGGATCATTCCATTCCTCCATCATCAAAGCAGGTTTCTCATGTCATAAATTTCTAGATATGTCCCCTTCCATCCCACAACTAATGAATTTACTCATCCCCATTAGGCAATTTTCGGGGTGATTCATTTCGTACCCTTGAAAAATAGGATTTTAAAATTTTTGGGACCATTATATTTCTCCATCTGATGGAAAATAATTAAGCATCACTTTCTTCTTATTTTCCCCATGATACCATTGAAATATTCTAGTCTATATTTGGAATTTTAGTGCAAAGAGGGAAATTTACTCATATCTATCAAGTTCCCTAATCCCTAGGGATTTTTGTAGATGAGGTTTCATCCCACCAATGAAGCAGTGAAATATGGAATCATGGTTAATGAAAAATCCAAAGGTGTGTCATGCAATTCTATTGAATTTTTCCTCAAACACCTTGATGGATTCGTCATTATTTTGAGTGAGGGATAAGAAACCACAATCTATTTTAAGATAGAGTGTACGAGAAACATATTTATCAAAATACATCTTGCCGAAAACCATCCACACCATCACTTTAATATAATACACTAGATTCATATTTTTTAACACGAGCTCCGTTGATCAACTACAACCATTTTAAGATAAAAAACCAGTATAAACTTCTATTTTTATAACATTGAATGAAGGGAAAGATCCTATCAATGGAGTTGATCTATTATTCTTAAATAAAGAGGTCAAATGATCCATTTAATGATAGAGTCCATAATCAAATGATGATCTTGATCATGGCCTTTTCTCTCTGGAGGATATAGATGCTCCTCTAGATCATAGTTTTTTTTGAGCACTTGAGTCGGTTGAGAGATTATTGCCTTGAATTTTTTGATTCATGATCCCATCAGTTTGGGAATCTCATTTGGGAAGTATTCACATTGTATTTAACATTGATTTTTTACCTAATTCCTCTTATTTCTGACCATTTGTCAAAAAATGAAAAATTAGGGAAGAGTATAAAACAAATATTAAACACATAAAAATGAATATAATAACATTAAAAGGATATCATGAAAATTAAATTTATTTAATTATGATATGAATTTCTTGGATTCAATTTGTGTTATCCATGAATTATTTCATAACATATATTCCTATGAGGATTTTCTTATTCCGTTAATAATGGTTCATAATGAAATTATGAAGTTTCCATGCATATCCCCTTGAGTTTCAAACTAGGACTGCAGTAAGGATTGCTACCACGTACCGGGTCACCTATGTTAGGCTTTGGACACCTTGTTGGAGTTGTTACAAAAAGGTACATCTCTTCCGGAACCACATAGACATATAGTATCCTGAATGTGATGTACTTTCATAATAAACCACATACTAGATACATTCAAAAAATATATCTATTTTTTACATATTATTATCCTTAAGGCTTTCACAATATTATTCTAATACTACTCCAAAATAACATAAACATCTCCTTTGCTACAAATTATAACAACCCAAATCCTTATTTTTAATTAACACATGATTAATTATGTGAGATTAAACTTAATACAAACCAAAAGATCAAGAATTATAGTCTATTTAAAAATAGATACATTTAATTGTAAATAAAAAATTGAGAAACTACACCTTTATTGAAAAAATCATTAACATGTTGAAAATATTCCATATTACATAACATTGGATGGGGTGACCTAGGGACACGATTATGTAAATGGTGAGAAATAAGGTCTATTAAGGGACTAAAAATTCAAAACATGAAGAATATAATATATGTTAGAAGATAGATATATAATTTTAGCATAATAGTAAAATGAATAATAAGGCATGATATAGGATGACAATCAAAGCATGTGAAATGTGGAAAAATATAAAACACTATATCAATAATATAGTCCAATGATAAATCCTCCAGGACCATAAGGTGGACAATGTCCCGTTTTGGAATCTAGTTCCCTCCCTATCCCAACATGTTATGTAATGATACAAACCATTACCCAATGCATTTGAGTGCTATATAATTATAGTCACAACAATCACTTTCATTCCATTCTAAATCTTATGTGTTCCACAAAAATCATACAATATGGTTTCATTTTTTATCATATTTTATTCCACAATCATGGACTACGGAATAAATACAATTAAGTCCCATATAAACTAAGTATAAGGGCATAAAGGTGAAAAACAATGGTAGGAATCGGGTATAGGTATTCATTATAAATTCTTATTGGTATAGTTTCCTATTGTGAAGTTTTGACACAAAAATGGGAGCATATAAATGTTTATGGTATAGATAAATAATAGTGAAATGGGAATATCATCATTAATATATGATATGGGATGTATGGGAAATGTTGAAAAACACATCCCAACATTAGGATTTGAAAAAAAGGAATAAAATAAAGAACATTCATAAATAAATTGGTGAATAAGTTGATCCATTGTGAATTTATTACATCATAACTACCTCACATATAAATTCATAAAATGGGTTGATTAGAGAAAAATGGATATCTAATCATTTTTAAATCAATTAATAAATAATGTGGACATGAATATACATATCCCAACCTTAGGAATTGGAAATAAAAGTCTTAACAATATAAAGAAATCTGAAATACTTGGAGAATTGAAAGAAAACTAACATATGTGTGTGATCCCAGAGGCATAACAGGGGGCCTCTTGATAGACTAGGCCTCTATGGGAGGATTTTAGAGATGGGAGGAAAGCATAATGATGTGCTATAAAAATATTGAGGTTAGATAACTAGGAGATTATGTGGGTTTATTTAATAAAAGATAGGGGAGTTCACTATTATTTCACAAACATTGGTTTTGAAAAATAGATGTAACATCCCAATATTTTTTGGAAATATTTTTTTTATAATAAATTTAATATTTTAGAAACTTTTCATTTCAAAAAAAATTAAAATAGATTATTTATATATATTAAAGAACTATGTTTTGTATTATGTTATATAGAATTACATGGTAATCATCCACTACATGAAATATAAACTTGAGCAATATCTACATAGAACACTAAGGTTATTATACGATATACATGATACTATCATTCCTCGATGACTTGTGTATCATGTAAGAACCAGGATCTTCATTTCAGGTATGTTTTTCCTTTTTCTGTAGTTTTTGGGAAAAATGGAGTTTTTGGAAATTTTTTATGTACACGTCGTGTACTTTCTGAGTACATGTCTGGTACTCTCTTCCCGCTCGAAGCCGTGCGCTGGCTTTGTCCGGGCGACACACACAGCGTGTAGGGGTGACATAGAGGCTGGTTTTGGAAGAGTACGGAAAACCCACTACACACCATGTACTCTAAAAGTACACGTCGTGTACTTTTTTTTCACTAAATCGACTGGGGTCGCAACTGGTTGCCATAAATTTCTTCTTCTAGGTTTGGTTTGACCAAGAGACGTCGTACGTCCATGAAACTTCTCTGATTCCCGAGCCTCCATCTATTTCCTAATTTGACTGTTGTCGATTGTGCTAGAACCGTAGTGGGGAGTTCTCTCTTCTGCTTTATCCATGTTCCATGTTTCCTCGTCATTTCCATGTTATAGTGGGTTAAGGGTTTTTGGCATTTCCTCAGATCTTTGACATTCTAATGGGAATAAATTTTCGTGGTTCACGTATATCAGTCTCCTAGAACCAAGGTAGGTGGTTGGTCCATTCCGTAGGAAGTCTGTGAGTATTTTGTGAAAATTCCACCAATTCCCTCGATAGGGGAATTGTGGGATTCATGTTTTTCAATTTTGTTTGTCTTCATTGCTTGATTGCTTGATTAGGGATCATTTCATGTAAATTTGGATAATTTATAATGTGTTCTTCTGCTTTGCCTTGAATGTTTTGCTGGTTTGGCATTTTTTCAGTTGCCATGCCTAGCTGTAGGATAGAGGAACTGATATACTATATTTTTGTTGTGACGTAGAATGATATCCATGTAGTTCTTTAGGTTTACTAGGGCCGATACGCACACTACGATTTTTTGTTATACACAGTGCTGGGAGAACCTAGTTTAGTGGACTATAGGGAGAATGGACCAAAGGGATTCTCCAGAGTGTCGTTAATTTATGAAGCGAGACCATAGGGGGAATTGACCTTTAATGTTTCCTCAGAGAGTCTGTAGTTTCTCGACGCAGGCCATAAGGGGAATTGACATTGACTGCTTCCTCAAAAAGCCTTTAGTGCGATACGAGACTATAGGGGGAATTGACGGTTAGTGCTTTCACAGAGAGTCTATTAATTCTTTAGCTGAACCTGACGGGCGAGACTGTGTGTACTTCCCAGAGGGTTGCTAGTTCTTTTAAGTTGAACCTTAGTGGTTAGGCTATGAGAGCTACCTTGTGGTTACCTTTTTTTCCTGCTTGAGTGGATTGTTAATGCTGTGTATTTATCATGGTTACTTGTTTCTGTTTACTGCTTACTGTACATTACCTACCATATAATCACTGATTGTTTGGAATTGATAATTTTGTGGTTTCCTCTTGGGAATTTGTCTCACACCATGTTTGGTTCATGATTTTGGGCCCATACAGAGTATGTTGTTGAAGTTATAGATAACGGCAAGCTCCCTTCTAATATAGGTTTTGATTGCACTGGAGCTGGATAGCATGGGACCGAGCCGAGGCTTGCGATGCTAAAGAGGTGCTCATTAGTTTTTCTTTTGTACTTTGGATTAGTATTGTATTTCAGAATTGTGACTTGTTTAGATGTTTTCCTAGACATATATGTATCATGCATCATTTCATATATTTCTTCTCCAGTTTTTTAATTGTTATTCTTCTGTTGTTAATCGTTTACTCTTGTATGCATTTCTTCTACTTCTTCTATTGTTGTTATTTATTCCCTCTTCCGCTGGGTACTCTACCAAGGAGGGCATAGTTTCCCCACTATCACACCCAATGCCCTCACTTCTAGTCAGGAGCCTCTAGCGTCTGGGGAAATGCGCTTGAGGCCATGTGACTAACCGGGTACGCGGTGCCTCTAGGTGGCATTCGGAACCAGGACGTTACAATGTGGTATCAGAGGAGGTTCTTTTCTCTTGATTTACTGTTTAGATCCTTTAGTCAGGGATAGGATAGATTCAGTACTTGGTGTTAAGCTGTGCTTGGGAGTAGCTATCCCTTGTACAGGGAAAAGCCATACTACCTTGATTATTGTAGTTTTCAGGATTTAAGGTTTTTCAATTGATATGATTTCACCTTGAGTGATTCAGATGTCTTGTCGTGTTATTTTTGTTACTATTCTGGTTCTATTTCTGTCACAACCCGATGAGATGAGGGTATTCCATCTCATGCATCATATAGGCACTTGTAAAAATCACATTCCATGCATTCATGCCATGCCATATAGGGTCTTCTAGCGATTTCATGCTGTTGTGATAGACCTTTTGTAGATTATGCATGCTATTTTGATAGATGCTTGATAGAATCTATGCTGCTTTGTTATAGGATTTTCTGTATTGTAATTTTCTTGAATGAACGCAATATTTTTATTTTTGAGGTGTTATGGGCCCTCTTCAATCGGAAATTAGTAGATCATGATCTTTTTTTCACTTATTTATGACTGTAGGAGATGCCAAGATTTTATTCGCGAGTAGTTTGGACCCTCACGAATTAGAATTTGGCACCTCTTTGCCTAGTTTTCAGTGATTCTGGGCTTCTATGCAGTTTCAGAGCTACTACCCAGAAAAACCCAGAATACACGGCGTGTACTTTCTGGATACACGCCGTGTAGTTTTCAGGCCGTGTCACTAACCCTATGAGAAGAAACGCGGTGTCGTGAGAAATAACATCATGAACACACTGTGTACATTAGGAACACGCCGTGTAGTTTAGAGCCATGTAAATAGTCGTGTCACTAACAACACGGGCCGGGGAAGCTCAGGTAGAACACGCTTTTTGGGTAATGAACACACCATGTAGTTTTGTCCAAGGTACCTGACTGTGTCTCGAACAACACGTCTTGGTGTTATCTTCTCCTATACATGCCATGTTATTTTTTTCGGAACACGTCGTCTAATGGATACCATGTATACGACCATGTTACTAACAAGACGGGCCACCGAGACCATGTCTAGTACACACCGTGTCCCTAGGGAACACACTGTGTAGTCTGGGGTTCGTTGGACCGTGTGGGTTAGCCGTGTAAGGAGACTCGAGTAGGGTTTTATAGTTCAAGTACACACCGTGTGTGGGGAAAACACACTGTATAAGTTGGGGTGTTACACAACCTATCGGGAAAGGGTACACGCCCATGTTAATGGATAAATAAGACAGGCCGTGTAGTATTTATACAAGCTGTGTAGTCATGTATTGTAGAACATGATGGTTTCCATCCCCCGTTTCTATTTGGTACTCCTTTGTTCTATGTCCTTGTTTTTATAATCTATGGTATTCTTTTGATCTTTCATATCTATGCCTCTGAGATTCCCTCCAGTTGTACGTCTGTTGTCAGGTAGTGATCAGACGCCAGGAATGGCTGATCAAAGACTTCTTGTCGATCCTCCAGTCGGGACAACCTTGGAACCAGCTGTCATACCAGTTTCAGGCACTGATGTGCAGTTCAGGGAAGGTTTTATGAGGATGATGTAGACCTTCCCGGGAGCAACTCCACCTACCACGTCTATGGAAAACATGACAGGGGTTTTCTAGCAGCAGCATCCTTCTACATTCTCGGGGGACGGAGGACCACAGGCTGTCGAGTCATGGTTGGAAGACATGCTGACTATCTTCTGGCATCTGGACACACCTCTAGAGAGGCAAGTCAAGCTCCCTACCTACATGCTTCGAGACTCCACCAAGATTTGGTGGGATGTGATCTCACAGGTGGGTCATCAGCTGGTTATGGATTTGGTGGAGTTCCAGTGCGTGTTCTACAACTACTTATACCCGGAAACCCTGAGGGCCGATCGAGCCCAAGAGTTCAGGATTCTAGAGTAGGTTACTCTTTCTGTCATAGATTATTCCTCTTGTTTCACTGAGTTGCAGTGTTTCACACCCCTTCGGGATGGATGTGGGGTTTTCATAAAAAAGAATTTTGAGGATGGACTCAGGCTGGAGATCCGATCATAGTTGAATATCTTCCAATTGACATGAATCACTTCCATCTTCAACCAGGAACTGATTGAGGAGCCCAATATTAGAGACATTGGAGCTACGAGCCATGGCAGTTCTGCATCCAGAGCTAGTCTTCCTCCAGTTGACAGTAGGAAGTGACGTAGGGATCCTACGTGTGGTTATCCAAGGAGGTGAGATACAACTTCAGGTAGCCAGGTGTTATGCTACCAGTGTGGTAGGGTAGGGCACATGAGGGCACAGTGCCAGAGAGATCTAGTGGATTGCCGATATTGCGGTAAGATGGGTCACCTTCAGCATTTCTGCCAGGTTTTCTCATCAGTAGCTGGTGATGGGGTTTCTTCCATGACTCCTCATTCAGGATCAGCACCACCAGTTTCTCACCAGTCGGGGAACTGAAGTTCCTCTGACCATTTTGGCCGAGGTAGAGGTCGAGGCCATGGCATTCAGTCATCAGTCCCTCATCGCCAACTGTGAGGATCAGCTTACAGTGGTCAGGTAGGGCCACATGGCCGCTGGACAGACCAGAAGATTGTGGTGGAGAAAACCTATCAGGAGTAGTATCCATGACCTTCTACCATTCAAGGTATAATTTTAGTAGCCTTATTTTTCTCTTCAGCTCTTTTTGATATTGGTGCTACGAATAGCTTTATCTTTGTTGCTGTCATGGAGATACTTGGGCTCTGTATCTTTTCTTCTGCCAACTCGTGGACACTAGACACAACTTTGGGGATAAAAACATCTAGTGTATGTCAGTGTATGGAGTGCCCTCTCGAGTTTGCAGGGTATTGTTTCTTATGGGATCTCTATGTCCTAGAGATGACAGGATATGATGTCATTCTCGTGATGGACTGGTTGGTTCCATTCTAGGAAGTCATTGACTATTATCACCGTAGGGTGAGTTTCATCTCACCAGAGGGTAAATATTTTCTTCATAAAGGCGAATGGGATGTTCAGGTGAGTCAAGCAGGAATCGAGCATCATGGGCTAGGAAGGGAGACATCCCAGATTTATATTCTTTATCTGGATGACTAGGGGACTTCACAGTTGGACTTTCCTCTAGTGGTGGATCGTTTTAGGGATGTCTTTCCAGAGGACTTTTTAGTATTTCCTTCGGAGCGTGATGTGGACTTCTCTATTGTGCTCATGCCGAGAGCGGCACCTGTGTCCATTCCCTCTATAGGATGGATACACCTGAGATGCAGGAGTTCAAGAAGCAGTTGGAGGATTTGTAGGAAAAGGGTTTCATCCAACCCAGTACTTCTCCTTGGGGTTCTCTTGTCCTGTTTGGGAAAAAGGCAGATGGTACCCTTAGGCTCTGTGTGGATTATTGAAAGCTGAACCAGTTTACAGTCAATAACCGGTATCCCTTGCCTAGGATTGATGACCTTTCCAATCAGCTTTGATGAGCCTGGGTGTTCTTGAATATCTATTTAATGTCCAACTATTATCAGTTGCATGTTAGACCATCAGATATACCTCTAACAACCTTCAAGAGTGGGTTTTGTCTCTACGAGTATACGGTTATGCCATTTTGTCTCATGAATGCACCAGTAGTTTCCATGGCACTGATGAAAAGAGTGTTCCATCCCGATTTGGACTCCTTTATTGTGGTCTTAGTGGATGATATCTTGGTGCACTCTCACACTCGACATGACCATGCTTCACATCTTGAGATAATTCTGAGTACACTGAGAGAGCATCAGCATTATGCTACACTCTCAAAGTACCACTTTTGGATAGATCTGATTCAATTCTTAGGTCACGTCATCTCATAGGCAAGAGTATTTGTGGACCTAGAGAAAGTGAGAGTTGTAGTTTCCTGGGAGCAGCCGGAGAACATTTTTGAGGTACATAGTTTCTTAGGGATGACTGGATACTACAGATGCTTCATTCATGACTTTTCATGCCTAGCAGCACCTACGAAAGGTCTGACCAAGAAGGGGGCGAAATTCGTATGGTCAGATTCTTGTGAGACATCCTATCAGGAGCTGATGGGAAGGTTGGCGTCAGCACCTATACTAGTCTTGCTAGATACAGGCAAGAACTAAACTGTTTATTGTGAAGCTTCAGTTATCGGTCTAGGCACTGTGCTTATGCAGGGAGATGGAGTCGTTGCGTACAGGTCTCAGTAGTTGAGGCAACATGAAAGGAACTACCCGATGCACGATCTAGAGTTGGTAGTTGTTGTTCATTCCCTACGATGTTGGAGAAAATAACTTCTGGGAGAGCACTTTGTGGTTTTCACCAACCACAAAAGTCTCAAGTACATCTTCACTCAGTGTGATCTGAATCTGAGACAGCACAGATGGATCAAGTATCTTCAGTCTTTTGATTTCGAGTTTTCCTATACACCTAGAAAGGGAAATGTAGTGGTAGATGCATTGAGTAGGAGAACACAGATTCAGGCAGTTTAGGAGGCCAGTAGTGAGTGGAATCTTATGACTCGGTTCTCTGAGATGCATCTGGAGGTTCACGATAGACAGGGATAGACTTACGTCTCTTCTGTAGCTGTTACCTCTATACTTCTTGATCGTGTACAAATGAGCCAGCTTTTAGACTCAGAAGGCTTGGTCCTGCGGAGAGTGTGTCTGGAGAGGACCCTATTCCTGAATGAATTGTGGGTGAGGATGAGATCTTGTACTTCCAGGGACGCGTTTGGGTGCCACAAGACATATGCGAGGAGCTGATGCAAGATTTTCATTCCTCAGTTTGGGAAGTTCATCCTGGCATCACCAAGATGTATCGAGATCTTCATCGCCAGTACTGGTGGTCAGGTATGAAGAGGGATGTTGCTGGTTTCGTCTTTCGGTGCACTACTAGTCAGCAGGTGAAGGCAGAGTATCAACAACCAGCATGTCTTTTACAGCAGTTACCCATTCCGAAGTGGAAGTGGAATGATGTCGTGATGGACTTCATGACTGGATTACCGAGGTTGCCTCGAGGGAACGATGTTGTTTGGGTTGTCGTTGACAGGCTTACAAAGGTTGCTCACTTTTCACAGATCAAGGAGACCTTCAATGTTGATGATCTAGGACAACTGTACATATGAGAGATTGTTCTTATTCCTGGAGTTCAACACTCCATGGATTCAAACAGAGATGCACGATTTACTTCTCGGTTCTGGAAAGGGCTTCAGAAGGCTTTGGGTACGCAGGTACTATTGTGTACAACATACCATCCCCCGACAGATGGCCAGTTTGTGCATATGATCTAGGTGCTTGAGGATATGCTTCGATCTTGCATTCTAGACTTGGAAGTACTTGGGAGAAGCATATTCCTCTGGTGGAGTTTTCCTACAACAACAGTTTTCAAGAGACCATTCAGATGGCACCTTACGAGGCTCTGTATGGTAGGCCATGCCGATCACCCTTATCCTAGTTGGAGGTAGGAGAGGTAGTTTTTCTGGGACCTCGTCTTGTTCAAGAGACCATAGAGAATATAGATTTGATTTAGAAGCAGATGGCTACAGCACAGTCTCAGTTGAATTCCTATGTTGATCAGCAGAGACGACCTTTGGAGTTTGAGGTCAGAGATCTCGTTTTCCTGCATGTCGCACAGAGGTTGGGACACAAGAGGATTCAGAGACAGGGTAAGCTTTCACCGTGGTTCGTCGGACCCTTTGAGGTATGGGAGAGAGTTGGGCTGGTTTCCTATTGGTCGTAGCTACCTCAGAGGTATCGGGCTATGCATGGCGTCTTCCACGTCTCTCATCTCCGACGTTACATTTCAGACCTGTCTCATGTCTTCCATCCCAAGGGGTTGATCTTGAAGCAGATGCATCGTTTGGGGAGAATCCTATCCGGTTTTCGATCACAGTACGAAGGTTCTCCAATTCTGGTCTGTTCCATTAGTACGGGTGCGTTGGTATCACAGGTGAGTATAGGATGAGACTTGGGAGAGGGAGGTCGAGGTTCGATTGTAGTGGTCGGAGCTGTTCAGGGTTTCTTCTTCTGTGGCTCTCTTGGGAAATTTGGGGACAAATTTATTTAAGGGGGAAGTTTTTAAGAAATTGGATCTTCGTTTCAAATATGTTTTTTCGTGTTCTGGAGTTTTTCAGTAAAATGGAGTTTATGGAAAATTTTGAAGTACACACCGTGTACTTTCTGAGTACATGTCGTGTACTCTATTCTCGATCAATGTTGTGTGCTGGCTGTGTCCGGGCCACACATATGGTGTGTAGGGGTGATGTGGAGGCCAATTTTGGCAGAGTATGGAAAAACCCACAACATTATGTGTACTTTCATTTTTTCACTAAACAGACCAGCGTCATACCTGATCGCCATAAATGTCTTCTTCTAGGTCTAGTTCGACCGAGAGACGTCGTAAGACCGCAAAACTCCTCCGGATTCTCGAGCCTCCATCTATTGTCTAATTCGACAGCCATTGATTGCATTGGAACCACAACAGTGAGTTCAATCTTCTGCTTTAGTCGTGTTCCATGTTTCCCCCTCATTTCCAAGTTATAGTGGGTTGAGTGTTTTTGGGATTTTCTTAGATCTTCTATGTTCTAAGGGGAATCAATCGTTGTGGTTCACATATATCAGTCTTATAGCACCAAGGTAGGTGGTCTAAGCCTTTCCATAGGATGTCTGTGAATATTTCATTAAAATTCCACCAATTCCCTTGAATAGGGAATTGTGGGTTTCCTGTTTTGAAATGATGTTTGTCTGATTTTGATGAATGCTTGAGTAGAGACCATTGCTTGTAAATTTGGATAAATTATACTATGTTCATTTTTATTGACTTGAATGTTTTTATTGTTTGGTGTTTTTCCAGTTTCCATTCCTAGTTGTAGGATAGTGGAACTGATATACTATATTGTTTTTGTGCCTTTCAATGATAGACAAGTAGTTCATTAGGTTTACTTGGTCCGATACACCAACTATGCTTGTTTGTTATAAAAGGGTTTTGAGAACCGATTGTAGTGGACCATAGAGAAAATATATGGAAGGGATTCTCTAGAGTGTCCTTAATTTACGAAGTGAGACCACAAGGGGAATTGACATTGACTGATTCCTCAGAGAGTCTGTAGTTCCTCGACATGGGCCACATGGGGAATTTACGTTGAGTGCTTACCCATAGAGCCTTTAGTATGATATGAGAATATATGGGGAATTGACAGTGATTGATTACCGAGATAGTCTATTAATTATTTAGCTGAACCAAAGGGGAGAGACTGTGTGTGCTTCCCAGAGGGTTTCTACTACTTATAGGATGAACCTTAGGGGTTAGGCTATGACAAATATCCAGTGGTTACCTTTTTTTCCTTCCATGAGTGGTTTCTTACTGCTGTGTATTTATCCTGGTTACTTCTTACTATTTACAGCTTACTGTACTTTACATGCCAAATATTCACTGTCTGTTAGGCACAGATCTTTGGGTGGTTGCCTATTGGGACTTTGTCTCAGACCCTGTTTGGGTCATGATTTTGAGCCCCAATAGATTATGTTGTTTCAGGTATAGATAATGGCAAGCGCCCTTCTACTTCAGGTTCTTGATTTCACTAAAGCTGGAGAGCATGGGACCGAGCCGAGGCTTACGATGCTGAGGAGTTGCTCATCCATTTTTCTTTTGTTCTTTGGAATAGAACTATATTTCAGCATTGTGATTTGTTTGGCTATTTTCCTAGACATATATGTATCATAAATCATTTCATATATTTCTACTCCAGTTAATTAATTGTTAGTCTTCCTCTGTTTACCATTTACTCTTGTATGCATGTCTTCTACTTCTACTACTGTTGTTATTTATTCTCTCTTCTACTGTGTACTCTGCCAATGAGGGAATATTTTCTCCACTATCACACCCAAGTCCCTCCCTGCTAGTCAACAGCCTCTGGAATTTGGGGAAATGAACTTGAGGCCATGTGACCAACCAGGTATGGGGCGCCTCTGGGAGGCTTCCGTAACCTGGACGTTACGTAGCACACAAGATCGAGTTTTTGCAAAAAATAATATATTATTAAAATATTATTATTTAAATAAATTAAGACATAAACTAGATGTTATGTAAGTAAATATGAATATTAATAACTAAATTATTAAACTCGGTGGTTTTCACAAAGAGAACCATAAATCACGAGTTATAATGAACAAATTGAATTTAAATGGACAACTATTATATTAAACAACTTGTATGATCACAAAATTGTATTATAATAATAAATTAAATTAATTAAAATTATTGAGATATATTAATGTAATATATTCTCAAATATATTCTATCATATATTTTTTATACTCATCCAACAGATTCTGTTAAAATAATATAAGAACCAACCAAATTTCTCAAATACAAACCTATATTCTTATTAAAAAAATTTTACCACCCTTTGATGGAGATTATATTTTTATATAAATTCTTAATTTAAAAAAAATTATATATGAAAATAAAATTCATTTTTTAAAATTTTGTCATAAAAATTTCGTTGGGCTGAATTTTATGAAATTTTCAATGAGGTTACTTTTTTTAATGAATAGTAAACATTCTAAAATTTAACTCAAAACCACATTTTCATATAATTTATTTATATGGTAAAATTATATTTTAAAATTATTAAATGTTTAAATAGATGAAATATTTACCATTTTAAACAATATGGTTCATTGTAATCCATTTTACATTGAAATTGGTTATAAAAATACAGCAATCTTTTGAACTTTAAAAACCCGCTTTTTCATCATGTCTTCCGGATTAAATATAAATAAATTCCTACAAATTAGGTGATTGAAATTTAGGAAACTCTATTAAATAATATTAATCATAATAATTTGTAATTTATAATATATTAAACTTTTATTTGACCAAATATATTGGTCAAATTAGTTAAAATTAATTACATTTAATAACATTAAATAAAGAATTAGAAAGGACTAATCAAGAAACATAAGGCCCAAAACAACCTAAACACCTATCTAAAATCAATTTTCTAGCCATATGTAGACCCTATAATATTTTTTTGAGTTTTAAATATATTTAATCGACATTAAATTAAAAAAAATATTTGCGGGGTTTCCCTTTTTGTAGAAAATTATTAGAGTGCCACTCCTCATCCACTATAATTGGTCTTCCCTCCTCCCAATTTCTCACAACTCTCAAGCCACCTTGAATAAAATAACAGTACCCAACGAGCCATATAACATCCCTTACTTACTCCTTTAATCATTTCATTGGATTAACACCTTTCAATGAATCCCTTTGTTGCAGACCAAAGGAAGTTAACTGATTAGGTAGTGACGCCCTCCCTCAAAATCCATTCCTTTATATTCTCCATCAACTCCATAAAAACATATTATTACTTGATTGTATAAAAAATAGTAACCAACAAATACAAGGTTTTTTATTATATGATTTATACTTACACTTACACACACATCCATTTAATGGTTAATGAACATATTGTTAAGTGTACAACGAACTACCACCTTGCTAAATGATGATTGTTCTTTTTTACATTATCATCTATCAAGGTAAAAATTATAATGGAAATTATATTTATACATGTTATATATTATATTTTTTCTTTCAATAATATTCAATAAATATATATATAAATAAAAATATACACATATATGTGTTTTACTTTCTTTTGGAACATGATAATTAAACGGAAATAGCATTCATGTGTGTGTACGACATATCGTCTCCATAAAAAGAGTATTACATATCATAATTATATATTAAATGGATTATTATAATTAAAATATATTGAATATAGATTATATTTAAATCATTATTTACATTAGGTAAGTCATGAAAAAGTTATAAGGATTAATGATATAACAAATTAAGACACATATGAAAAATAAAGTGAATATTATCAGAAGTGAAACCTTAATATAGAATAATTAACCATAAGGTAATATAAAGCCATAATAAAACAATATATAGTATTATAAGTAAAAATATGTTATTTTATTTATTTATAATATAATTATATTAGTTATATATAATTTTGAATGAGTATGGTGATAGTCAAGACACAAGGTAAGGGAATTTGATCACACTTTGTATTTTTGTGAGATATACACTTTATTCACAACAAAAACCTTTTGTGTGGTGTGATTACTAACCATGGATGAATTATATTATTCTTATAATCCAATTTATTACCATTATATTATTCATTTTATGAAATTTATTTCATGGGGTTTATATTTGAATAGTTACCAAATCCGTAAAGTAATTTTTCCATAGTTTTACTTCATTGAGACACATGAAATTTTATGAAGCAATATTATTCCAAGATGTGTATATAATTACATAGAAATGTTATATCCAGAATATAAATAATTTCATGATATTTTAATCATTATTTAATTTTTTCCCTATACCTTGAGTATGTATCAAATTCACCATGTTGTAAATGTTTATTGAAACAAGATCATCACATTTCGAGAATTTTTAGGATTATTATTCCTATTAAGATATATAATGATTAATATCTCAACAAAACTCATGAGTATTCATTTAATATGTTATTTTAATATTTATTCACATATTGGTACCATTATTTTTGCTCATTGTGGTATAATATCATTATTATTTTGGAGAATATATCTGACTTTTCCACTCTCTTTGATCTAAAATTTATGTACTCTGAAAAAAAAAATTTCTAAATTGGGATCCAATATTTTACCATTAATTATTTATAAGTATTAAATTTATTTTAAAAAAATGATTAAAATATGTTTTCATGAATTATTTAAAATTTTTAATGTTTTTTCAACGAAATGGTTTTGAAAAGGATATTTATATTTTTTGTAATTTCATGAAGTATCCCCAAGGAAATTCATTTCAAAATGTTTTCAAGGATGCTTAATAAGTTTTAAAATTTTAATAAAATAATTATATTTTTAGTAATTTTTTAATCATATTTTATAAGCATACCAAGAAATTTTGTTTCAAAATAATCTCTATTTTCTATTTATATGTTATCAAGAGAAATTGTATTCAAAATGATTTTCAAGAAATATTTATATGTTTGAATTTTATTCTTAATGAAATAGGTTTTCAAATGTTTTTATGTTTTAATGAGCCTATTTCAAATAAGAATGTATATTTTTCTCATGAAATTTTTTCAAAATATCTATTCCATGAAATTTGCTATCTATGAAGTCATATGTTGATATTACCCAAGCTCATCTAGGAAAAGATCCAAATGTTAAAATCATATTCTTTATTTATGGTTTTATGTTCTCATGGTATTAATCATATGAAAATCATTTTTCTTACATGGGTTATACGATTTTGAACACTGATTATTGTAATTGGTTATTCTGTTGATGAAATGAATATGGAACATGTATCTTTTTACACATGTTACGACACGATTACACATTCATGACACCCATTTTATTTAATGGGTTATGACATGATTGTTTATAATTTTTTGGAACAGGTATGTATGATATCATTGTTGGATTGGAAAGACCTATATCTCCCTCAAATACATTGGGTAATGATTTCTATGTCATCATATAGGCACAGATGAAACGATGAGTGAAGTTAGTTCAATATTACAGGGATGGAATGAGGAGTGAATTCAGTTTAGTAATACAAGGACAGAATGGTGAGTGGGTCTATTTTAATAAATAAATTTTTCCACGAATATGGCCTTGGAGGTGATACCATGACCACTATGGAAATAAAATTATATTGTTTGTGGTTTTCCATAATTACTTGTTTTATTCCTATGTTGTGTTTTCTTTGATTATGTTATTAATTATTTATGATTCATGTTTTATGAACTATTATGATTTATGCCATGATTCATTCTTATGATCTCTAATATGCATGGTTTGATCTTCAATTTTTTTAACACGCACTCATGCTCCTATGATCATGTTTATTCTTATATGTCTCCCTTGTTTACCCATAATACACATATGATTTGACAACTTTTTATGTTTAATTTCCCTTGTAATAAATATATGAATTAACTATGATAGGTATAAGTAGGGTTCTAGTCAAGAAGAACCTAGTGAGAGATAATGTAGCACAATTATATATAAGTATTCATGTTTCCATGTTTCCAAAGGCCCTACTGTAATACAGTATTTGGGCATCTATTTCTATAATTTTTTACTTATTCCACAAACGTTGTGTATGGTTAATGTATGTTATGAATAGGATGTTATATTTGGTATCTGAGTAATGGTTTATTTATCCTTTAGAAACTATGATGAGATAAAATTTTGAGAACTCTAATAAATAAGAATAAGTATAAGGATAACTAAAATTATTGGAAAATATACAGGAATTTTGTAAACGGATAATGCGTGTTTTTATATAGGAATGTGTCTCTGTCTGGATACTATAAGTGTATGAGTATCTAGAAATATGTTCCTATGAGTAACAACTCCAGCAAGTTGTTTGGGTCCAGAATTAGGGTAATCTAATACATGAAAATTTGTCTTTCTCTACACTTGTTTTTACACTCTCGCAGGGATATTCAATTGAAATTCAAAAAATCTACAAAAACCATTATAAATGATTTAAATAAAAGATCCTAATAAATAACCTTGGATAAACATATGCTATCATAAATTAAATTGTTCGTGTTTTGATTTAAACATCATATAAATAATTTTTCAGGATTATGTGGTTTTCATCTATGACATGTGTTTGTCACATGTCCATTATGGTTTTAGTCAATTAAGGGAATCAGATGGACCTCTATTAACATGTAATTTGTTGGAAAACATGATGATGAGAATTAAAATGGAATATCAATTGGATTTAATGATATTGTGGTCATTATTCATTATTTTTCAAGGAACACGGTCTATTACTTATATCTTCACCAACTATTGGAGTAACCAGATAAGATAAGGGAGGAGTTTGATTAGAGTTAAGGTAATAGAGACCACAGATCTAAGATTAATTATCATCCTTGTTGTCAATAGTATGGAATAAATCCCATAATTTAATGTCATACAATAATAAGAAGGTGTTTTGACTATGGAAGAATAAGGACACAAAGAAATAACTGCACTGTAAAAATAAAGGGCTCGACTTAAAAAATGGATTGGAATATTAGACTCCCTAAAACATCATCAAATTATAAATGGTTTATGTGTGTAATTTCTGGTCAATAAGAAACATGATGCCTGAAGTTGAATTTTTATGATGAAAATCATCAAGGTGATATGAATAATGGTTTTATTATGGATGATGATGAGACTACACAGGGAATGTGAAAGGAATGAGTTATTATGTAATCGAATGAGATAGTCATATTATGACTTACGGATTAAGTGGAATAATAAAATTTTCTATGTATTAGGATTAAATAATTATGTAATGTGAATTGTTTAATATGAATGGGTAATTTAGTTAAGGTTTTTATCATTGGATTTCCATGATTATGATGTATGATTCTGATGGATTAGAAAATATTTTTACTTAGGAAAAATATATCCCAAAATATGTTTCTTATGATAATATAATTTTGTTTTTATTAATATGTTTAGGATAAGAATAAGTAAATTGGATAGTATTGATTACCTTGAATCTAATTAAGTACTTATTAATAATTAGTTTATGAAATCAAGTTTACAATATTTTTTTGATTTTTTAAATATACCTAGTAACCTTTGGGATAAAGAAGAAAACATGTTTTATAGATGTATTTATGTTAATTAAGTTTATTACCATGTTTAAAGAGAATACATTAAAAAGGAATTCACATGTTTGTAATGTGACTACCAATTACTGCATTGTGATATAAGAGAGATCATTATTAAGATGATATTGTGACTTTATTCATAATGTTTGGGATTTTCATCATTTTGAAGGGTTATATGTTCAACCTTATATATAATATCTAAGTTATTCTTTTGAGGATTTTTATGAGATTAATTTATTATCTCACCACATGAGGATTCATGTATATTGGATAGGATTCTCTAACTATTTTGTGTTGATGGTAAATTTAGATATAGGGGATGTCTTATCATGGATCATACTATCTTTTACTGCTTCAGGAATTAGAAATTCAACATCCTTTTATAGAAATAGGTGAAGTAGAACACATTACAACAAAGGGTGAGATTATATTGAAATCTTGAAAGCATATACTTTCATGAAAATTCTCCGGATTATTTGAAAATGATCTATATATAATTTTTTTTCCCAGTACCAGTATTATAGATGGACAAAATGGTACTTTAGTTCATCATAAAATTATGGTTTTTATTGTTAACATTAACCAAACGTTATTATTCATCCCTCTCATTCAGAAAATGATAGATATATTTCACTTCCATGTCCATTTATTCACTTCCCACATTTGATCTCCTATATGGGAAGCATGTTATGAGTTACTTTGGTAATCGCTCTGGTTCTAGATTTAGTTTTTCAGAGGGAGTAATTAGTATTCATTTTTTATGCGGGTTTCTATAAAAGTAAATATTAGGTATTAAAATATTTATAACCCATAAGAATTTGGATGGTGAAATTAATTTTAAGGGGGTATAATTTAACACAATATGATTTTTTGAAATATATTTTTTAAATTAATTTAATCTTTTTGATATATTTCATTTATCACAACACTAAATATAGTTTTTTAGAGATTAAATCACTTTTATTTTCTTGCTTTAAACATAATTCCATGTTAATCATAGACAACATTCAATATAAATATTATTTTTCACTAAAAAAATACTACGGTTAACTTATGTTATAAAGAAGACTAACTTTCATTGATGAATTTCATAACATGCATGAACGAGTTTTACTATAGAATAATAAATTATTAAAATATTAATATTTAAATACATAAAACAAAACCTAGACATTAAGCTAGTGGTTAGGAATAAAATTAAATATCTTCCTAATGTCTTCTATTTAAAAAAAATTAAATTAATTCATTAGTTACAATGAAAAAATTGTATATAAAGGGTGTATTTGTATAATGACATATTTTCATTCTAATGGAGTTGTTTTATCTGAGTAAGTTAAATTAATTGAAATTTTTTATTTATTTTAATTTAATATATTTTAAGTTAATATATTTTAACTTATATTTAATCATATATTTTCAACATTCATCTAAAATATACTATAGGAATAATATTAGAAGAAACTTAATTTTACAGTTAAAATCCTATATTTTTAATAAGAAACTTTTATAGCATTTTGATATTAAACATATTTATGATCTAAAGTTTTGAACTTTTATAAATATTATACAATAGAAAAAAATATAAATAAAATAAAAAAATAATGGTTATAGTGTTATTTGTATTTTTTTTGTGATGTCCCACTTTTTAATGAATTGCGAAAATACGGAAATTTAACAAAAAAACATATTTTTCAGCTTATTTATATATAACAAAAAAATTTATATTCAAATTATTTTACTATTAAATTAGATCAAATTTTTATTAATATATCCAGTTTGAGTCATTTGAATCTATTTCACATTGATATTTGGTAGAAAAACCAAGCAATATTTTCATCATTTTTACGTAAACATGTGCTTTCTCATCCCATATGTGCTATTAAATTTAAATTAATTTCAATCCGTTATTTGATAGGAATTAGGGAAATGAATTTAATATTATTTATAGACCTAATTTATGATATCTAATAAGGTCAAATTAGTTATTTACAAAAAATACTAATGAATGTAATTAATCATAATTACCAGAATTAATGTGGAATTAAACTTAATAATGAACTAAACCATAGCAGTAAGGCCTAAAAAACTAATAAAATTTCTCAAAAATCAATTTATAGAAATATTAAGAATATAAAATCCATTTTATATACTTTTCCAAATTATTGTATCAAATTTTAATAAAAATACAGTGGCAGGGTTTCCCTTTTTCCAAGATATTATAAGAGTTACATTACTCCTACACTATAAAAGACCTCCTCCCCTACCAATTCCTCTCATATATCATATCTCTTTGGCTCAAAAAAACACATCCCAAATTTATCTCCAATATAACGCACATCTTTATTTAATAATACCTTGTATATAAGTAATTCCAAGGATTTCCTTTAGTGAAAACAAAAGGGAGTTATCCAATTAAGTAGTGACGTCGACCCACAAAGACCTTTATTTTATTTTATTTTTTCACACCATCAAAAAATTATTATTATATTAAACTCTAATATTACCAATATCCTACATATATTAGGATTTTAATCTAGGTTTTCTTCTAACACCTAATAACATATCCATCTAATTGGTAATGAACATATTTTTTTGTCTAATTTGGACCACCGCCTCACTAAACGATTATTGTTCATTTTTTCCATTAACACCTATCATGGTTGACATTAGGTTATAAATTCTCTGTATATATGGTATAAATTTTATTTATTATTTCATTAATATTTTTTAATTTGTTCAAAACATATATCATTATACTTTCCATTTTACGTAAATATGATAACTTCACTTGTTGATGTTTGTACTACTGCCCCCTCAAGGATTTTTGATTCATTCATTGGCCACCTAGAAAATAATAATGTTGTATTTTCTGAATATATATGATATATGTGATATCATTAATATAATATAATGATTATATATGTATATATATATATACATATATGTAATCTACTTTATTGTTTTCACCAAGACAAATAAACAAAATAAAAGTCTATACGTACGTACGACTTAAAGTCTCCATGAACAGTTTATTCCATTTCATCATTATATATATTAAGTTGATTTTTATCATTAAAATAAATTGAATATTAATTATCTTTAAGTATTTTATTGAATTATGTAAATCATTATATATGTATTAGGACCAAATATTCAAAAAATTAAGACACATGGAAAAAACAAAGAGGATATTACATGATGTATAACAATAACATACAATTGCCGAGAATATGGTAATATAAATCATTAACCAACACATATAAGGTTTTGTAAATATGAATGTGGATATCTTAAATATTTGTTATGATGTTATTTTTATTATACTGGAGTATCAATTGAGTACAATGATAAGGAGGGTACAAGGTAAGGGGATTTCATCTTTGTTTTTATTACTTTGAGATACATACATTAATCAACACCCAATCCTTTTGTGGTTCTAATTCAGAACATCAATCAATTATATGATTATTATAAAACAAATATTTTTATTTATATATCCATTTGACAATATTTATTGCATGGGTTGTATATCTCAAAATTAACCAAAACAGTAATGTAATTTTGTCTTAGTTGTCCTTCTTTGAGACACATGTCGTATTATACACCTATAATTTCCATGAGGTGTATATACTATCATACAAATGTTATATAAACGGTCATATTCTTTAAATTATATTTTATGCTTCATGTAATTCATTTTTCTGAATTAGGTATTTTGAATCAATGTTTCCATGTGGTAAGAATTTATTGAATCAATCTCATCTATTTTGATGATTTTATATGATTATGCTTCCATTAATGAAATATTATGAAATATATCTAACAAAAACTCATGATATTACTATAAATCTATCTATTCATGATATATTCATAATTTTTTATCATAATTTTCACACTTTGGAACATAATATAATTAAAAAAGTTCTATTAATAAAGTCTGACATTGCCTCTATCATTAAAAGGAAATCTATGTTATATGATAACCATGATTTATACAAATATTTTTAAAATGATTCCATTAATTATTTATGAGTTTTAAATATATTTCAAATTATGTTTTCTTTAAAACATTTTAAATATTTCATTGTATGTTTTCAATGTATTTTTATTAAAATGTGTTTCAAAATGTTATATGTAATTCATTATAGGTTTTCAATGTATTTTAATTTAAATGGATCTAAAAATGTTTTCAATATTAATTTATATGTTTCAAAATAGATTTAATTTAAAAAATTAATTAAAAATGTTTAGATTCTTATTTTATATTATTTTAAAGATAATTTTTTTCAATAAACAATTCACTATTCATTTTATTAGTTTTCATGTGAAATAGTTTTAAAAATTGTTTTCATTCTTTTTTTATTTGTTTTAAAGGGATTTTTAATTAAAATGCTTCGAAAATTGTTTTCTATTTTAAATAGAATTTTTAAATTAATAAATTATATTATCCTTAGTAAATGTATTCTAAATATATTTCCATTTATTTTTCCTACTAGGATGAAATATTTTGATATTACTAAAGTCCATCTAGAAAATTATCCAAATGTTCCTTTAATATTCAATCATGAATGATGTACCTTTGGTGAAATGATTCTTATGAAAATCATTTCTATTACATGGTTTATATGATTTTCAAACACAATTCATTCCATGGGTTATTATATTGATGAATTGATTATGAGTGAATCTTTATTCACAGGTTATGATATGACTACATGTTTGAGAACCGATTTAATATCATGGGTTATAATATTATTTATTATGATTTTGTGGTATATTTATGTATGTTTTCATTATGAGATGATTTGGATCTATATATCCCTCAATTTCATTGGTTAAATATTTAAATTTCATGATATAGACATTTCTATAATTAAGAGTGAACTTGGTTTTGTAATACATGTCTTGAACTAGGAGTGAACTCACTTTAGTAATTTTAGGCTAGAGTGGGTAGTGAACCTGATTCAGTAAATTGAATTTTCTTCAAATATGGAATTAACATTAAAGCCTCTAATACTTTTGAAAACATAATATATTCTTATGAGTTTTTATAATTCCATTTTTTATTCAGATGTTTCGTTTCCTTAGCTTATGATCTTTATTTCCTCATTATTCATTTCTTAAGAACTATTATGATTTAGGTCATGATTCATGTTTATAATCTTTTTTATATATGGATTAATCTTTAAAATTGTTATCATACCCCCATTCTCCTATGATCTTGTTTATTATTACATTTATCCATTGATTACTCCTATTAAAAATCTGATCTAAGTCCTTTTTATGTTTCCTTCTACAGGTTATGACGACAGGAATTAATTATGATCAATCCAAGAAAGGTTCTAGTCATGAAGAACATCGTGGAAGATTGTGTCACTAAATTATGTACTATTATTCATGTTCATATGGTTTTAGAGGAACTATACTAATAAAATATTTTGGAATATGTTTGTATAATGTTTTAAGTATTCCAAAAATGTGATGTAATGTACATATAATTCATTACTAGTTCATTATAATATATATATATATAATAACTAAAACCAAAAATGATCACATGGGTTTGTATATTGGTTTCTAGAAACTAGGGGAGGTTTTAATTATTTTATTATCGAAAGGTACGAACATATTCAAATAATTCCATTTATTAAGTCATGATCAATAAAACTGTTAATGAAATTAATTTAAAATGAAAAAATATATTTTATGTTTTAGAGGATTAAGAACATCAATATTATGTTTATAAAATATAGTTAAAATAAAATTATTTTAAGGGTATAAAAATGTTTTTATTGATATACCTGTTATAGTATTTATTACATCATTTTGGGTCATTAATATGTCATAAATCAAACCATATATTTACATGATATTAAATTTTTACATGAAAATGGACTACCTCTGGGAATTATAAAAATGTCTCCATTGTATAATTTCCTCTTACCAATTCCAAAATAATAATCATTTTATGTAAATAATCTTACAAATATGTGTATTTGAAAATTTTAATATAATAAATGTCATTTATTTAGAAATGTGGGGTTTTTTGTCATTAATAGTTTTCAAATCCTAATGAAAATTCCATTTGACATCATAAAAATTATATGATCATTTTTATTTAATAAATATAATTTAATAATTATATTTAACTAACATTTAATTTATTTATAATTTATGTTAATTTACAAAAATATGATTCTTAATTGAATTTGAATATGACCCAAAATAATGATCATGTTTTACAGTATCAAAATAAAAAACTTTTATAATGTGATGAGGATATAATAATTATTCCATATAAAATAAATATGTACTCATATTTATTGTTTCATGGTACACATCCAATTAATTCAACATAAAAACACCCTAAGAGTAATGTGTTTAATGGTGAGTCTTACATCAGGTGGTACGACATACATGGTTTGAGTTGTGATCTATATGAGATTGAAACACTCTCGTAAAAGGGTTTTCTCATGCTTAAGTACTTGAATCTAACAATGGGTTTGTAACATCCCAAGTAAATAAATAAGAATACATTTAAATATTAATTAAATTTTTTGAATTACAAATAAATTTTATTTTAAAGGAGATGCTTTGTTCGATAGTGTACTCGATACACAACAATAGGTTCCATTAAAAACATAGGTTTCACAAAACGTTGAGTTATACCGAAACATAATAATATTATATTATTTTATATGGTAGTTAATGCCTATCAATTTTATTAGTGTGAATGAATATAAATAACAACAATATGAATATACATGATTGTTAAATGTTTTTACATTTATCAAATAAAATATAAAGGCTTAAAATGTGAATGAACTTAATTTTAAGAACAAATAGTCTATTATATTTTGAAAATGTCGATTTACCTCTATTTGATAGAGAACCCTCCCTAAATATTATTTTGGACACTTTTATATATTATATTTGAAAAAATAAATTTCTTCAATAGAATTGGGACCACTAATATTTTTGTGTATATTTTTTGAATTTTTCTGATAAAATTCATTTTTAATTAATAGTAAAACAAATATTGTATTTTAATTCACAACTGCATTTTATTTTAATTTATTTATATGTTTATTTTACATTTTTAATTGTTTTTAGAGTGTAACTAGATTATATTTTAACCATTTATTCAAATTTTGGTCATTGGATTTAATTTCACATTGAAATTAGACATAAACAAAAGTCAATATTTTGATAGTTATAATTTATTAAAAACATGATTTTTGTTTTGAAAATGATAATTAATTTTAAGTTAATTAATGAAACTCCTATTTTTTTAATTTTGTAAAAAAATTCATATTAGTATTATCAAATATACTTTAGGGAGTTTTTTTGGAATTTTTCTGAAAACCTACATTTTTTTATGAATAGTGAAAATAATGAGTAGTAGTCAAAAAACTGACTTCTTCATTTATATGAAATTCTACCATTTCTATTAATTGAATTTAGAAAATATGAAATACATTTTTGTCATCAATATGTAATATTTGGTTTAATAGTATGAAAATAACTTTTTATAAATACTAACATTTCACCTTTTTTACCCCAATTAAAGGTAAATAGGGTAATTCAAAGTAAAAATAGTATTATAATAACATAAAATTACCTTAAAACATGTCCTAACCTTATTGAATGAGTCATTGTCAACCAATACAATCCTTGGGTGATATTCTTGGCCTTTAAAAGCCATTTACGTATGATAATGACATTAATAACATTTTATTTAAAGTAAATATAAAAATAACATAAACATGTTTTGTTTTGATAAAACAATTTTAATGTGGGGTAATATATTTGATATTTTGGAATAAATATATTCATCAAGAATCAAAAATTATTTCCTACCTTATGGTATTTTGGTTTATAATTTTTAGAAATCAAATAAATAAAATTAATTATGACACAATAATGATGCATTGTTTACCCTATTAATGAATGATTTAACCAAATAAGATTATAAAAAATAAAACAATATCCAAAAGCATTAAAATTTTTATTTTATGATTTATTTCGAACAAAATCCATATTATATTCAACTTTAATATGTTTTGGACCTTTAAAAACCGAAAATAATTGTATAATAAAATAATATTTTCAAACATTCTTAAAGAGCTCGTCCTCCCCCTTATAAAAGCATTCTCCTCTAACTCATTAATCACAACATTCAATCCCCATGGATCATACAAACTCTACCCAAATAATTTCTAATGACCTCTTTCTTCCACCTAGAATCCTTACCTTAGGAATACGTCAATTCAAAAAATCCATTTGGTTCAAAAAAAGGGAGTTACCCATTTTAACGATAACATATTATCTTAAGTTCTTTTCATTTATTTTACTTCTCCATAGCCATAAAATCTTTTTATTAATTTTTTAATAAAAAAACCAGCATCCAAAATATACTAGGTTGTTGTTATGAAAATGATTTGAACAACACATACACACACCTCCATCAAATGGCTAAAAACATACTATTTTTGGGGACATCGAACTAACGCCTCACGAAACGATGATTGTTCAATTATCTACTACTGCCTCTTATGGTTGTCATTATGATGGAACTGAAAATATATGATATAAATATTATATTTATATTATCTCTATAATTCTATATTTTTCATTTATAAAATACCTTTGTGGTTTCAATAATGGGTAAACGTGATAATTTCATTTGAGTATGTGCGGACAACCGCCCCCTCAAAGTGATATGGATCATTCATTAAATATGTGGATCATATAAAAGAAAAGGATAATTAAATTATATATGATATTATAGTGGAATTATAATATACTTATTTATCATTATCTTTTCATTCCATTAAGTACTAAATTTTAATAAATGTATCACTAATGCGTACATATGGATCATTGTCTCCTTGAATGATTCATATAATTTCTTATATAATAATTTGTGTACTATTATAAATACATATATATACTAGATATATATGATATATATTATATCTAAATCATGAATATCATTCTGGAGATAATGGACTTTTTACAACATGGTCAACTTGTAAATATAAGAAGTTCATTTTTAACTCAACTACCAAATATCGACAAGATGGTAGTTATTACCTTAAATGATTAAATAATTTTTATATAATGGTAATAAGTTATGTTAATTCAATAATAATCTTGAAAAAAAATGTTATTAAACTATAAATTATCTTTAGTTTATTATTCAGGATATTAAATAATGAACGAGTCATCTCATACATGAGGTAAGGGACTTCGTCTAAATCTCTATTCATTGAGACATATTTTGTTTTATACACGACATTTATTTATATGGAGTATATAAACTATTGAAATTTATTTTCATTCAAATGAAATATTTTTCTACGAGTTTTTTTACTATATAACAAAAAATATAGTTTCCTTTTAACATATGTGGTGACAATGACACTTCCACCGCTGCGAGTATTATTTGATCTATGGATTCCATAACAAGAAGTAATGTTTTTAAAAGGAAAATAAATACCATATACTATTTTATGTATTTTGTTATGGAAAATTGTTTTGATAATGGATTTACTATGTCATTATTTTTAAATTATATAGTGTGATTGAAATGTGGAAATGTTATCTTTACATTATATTTGTTTTTTATGTTATGAATATGTTATGGTTCATGGGAATTGTTTACGTATATGGGTGATAATGTGATAAACCAAGGGCTAGTTATCCTGAAATAGCTCTCAAACGCATTGGGTAATGTGATGGAGGTAAACATGAATGATTATCCTAAGAGATTTAGGGAATATACTCTGATGGGTATTCAAAATATAACTCCTTATGTAGCTATGAAAGATACAATGTAAATATGTTATGAATTCCACAAGTTAAATTTATTATTTGTGATTACTATATGTTATTCATAAATATTATTATTTCATTAGTTATGTTAAGAAGCTTATGTTTTTATGGACTAATGTCTTCATTGTTTATTTTATAACACTTATTGAGGTTTTTATGCTCAACCAATTTTTTTGAAATGTTTTTTATGGGACTTAAAGGTGAATAGGTTCAAAATGGGATGAACGAAAAGTCATACTATCTAAAACATGGAAGTAGACGATACTCTTTTTTTAAGAGTTTCAATTTTTTGGAAAAAATTGAAACTGAGTAGAAGTGTCTACTAAGAAATTTTTTAGATGTAATGTAATAGTTATTGGATAATTCTATAAAACTGTATATTTGAAAAGATCATCAATGTGAATTATTCATTTAATTCATCATTATGTAATGTTTATGTTCGGGTCTATGTAGTTTGTATCATAGGCTGGTTTAGATAAATTTAAGAGGTATTATACTATTCATTGAATATCCTTAAATTAATTTATGTTAATATAAAAATGATAAATAATTTACAGATTACCATGTTACTTAGCCTAAGATATTTCTGTGTTCAGAATGGTTTTCTACAGAGGAAACATGATGCTATGATGGGATGAAATCCGAAGGAAGAAACCTTCCAAATAAGAAACCTGAGATTATCAGAATTGGAACTGAACAGTTTTCTTCTGTGATATCACAATTGTCTTAGGGTATAAATGGTTGTGGTATCCATGCATGAGATCATCCAGATCAACCGCATGGGAATATGTTAGTAGCAGATCATTTCATGGGGAAACATCTTCTATCATTCAGAGGATCACCTGACCATGTTCTATCAGATGGGTGGATTAAAGAAGTAGAAAATATTTTTGATGTCATGGGGTGTTCAGAACAAGAAATGTTTAGTCTTGATATTTACCATTTTGATGGGGAATCTGATTAGTGGTGGTCGATGGTGAAAATATCTAGGATACTATAGAGATGGAATCTAATGACTGGGATGAATTCAAAGGTATGCTTCATGAGAAAATTTTCCAATGGTGTTTTATCATTGGATGGAAAGAAAATTCATGGAATTGAAGTAGGAGAATGAATTAGTGGCTTCTTATGAAGAAAAAATCACTCGACTGGCAAGGTATTCTCCAAATTTCATACAAGATATCAATATAAAAACAATCATTTTTTACTTAGGATTAAATAAAAAGTATCTAATGGATTTATCTTTACATGAGTTCAAAATTTATTAAAATCATGTTCGATGTGCGTAGAAGGTGGAAATGGATTTTTTTTTATTATTTGGTGTTCTTTGAGAAATAAAAGAATAAGAGGTGGAGGTGGAAGACTAAAGAGAATAACTCTATATAAAATTCTGATGGTAATAAACTTATGTTTACAATTTGTGAATATTGGGGAAAAATTCGTGGTAGGGAATTTCTTTTGAATTCGGTTAAGTGCTACTACTGTGGAAAAAATGGGACAAAAGGCTCTTAATTACACTGAAAAAGATCAGGGTAATGGTAAGACAAAATATTATTCACAGTCAATAAAATTTTTTAAGTGTAATGAAATTGTTCACTATTCAAGTGAGAGTAAACAAAGAACTAAATTGATGGAAGGTAGATAGACTACAATCTGAAAGGTGTGTTTAAATCCTTTGCAACTACTTCAACATATGTTGGGACATCAAATGAAGTAGAATCATGTTCACTGTCAATTTTTTCAGATTATGCCAATGCGTTGTTTGAGTTGGGGTCTATACATTCATTTATTTATGGTAATACTTCTTGAAAATATGGAATTCCATCTAAAAATATGAATCCTGAAATTATTGAAAAAACAGTGGAGGGAAATGTTGAGAAAAAAAAGAAATTAAAAAAAACTGTCCTATCATTGTGTTCATAGAGAATCTACATACAATCATCATTGTTTTTCACTAATAGATATTGATGTTGATTTTGGTATGTATTTTCTTTCAGTTAATCATGCTATGATTGACTTCAGAGCTAAATAGGTTTCTTTTAACGATGATTCTCAGTTTGTTTACAAGAATGAACCCTTATTTTTGAAAGCATATCAGGAAGATGAGAAACTAGTAATTTATGGAAATTAATGTAACCTTGTGTATATTGTTGAAAAAAAGGATCAATTCATATTAATGATGTGCCTATGGTAAATGAGTACCTTGATGTTTTTCCCGATGAGTTTCCTGGTATAATATTTCATCGAGATGTTGACTTTACTATTGACGTAGTTCCTGATGCTAATCCAATTTAAAAACACCTTTATCAAATGGCTCAATTTTTTCATTTAAAGTTAATGAATCAATTGGAGGAGTTATTTAATAATGGTTTCATTTCACATATCACATCACCAAGGGGTGATCCTGTCTTGTTTCTTAAAAAGTAAGATCGTTCAATGAGACATTGCAATGATTACAAAGAATTGAATAACATCAATGTTAAGAACATGTATATTTATCCTCATATTGATCATATTTTTTAATGTATCTATGGAGCTTAGTACATTTCGAATATTTATTTGAGGTTGTGGAACCATCAGTTGAATTTAAAGGAAGTAGACATTCCAAAGATTATGTTTCGTACTAGATATGGCCATTATGAATATTTTGTTATGGATTTTGGTTTAACCAATGCACTTTCTATATTCGTGGATCTTATGAATAGAATATTCAGTGATTTCATAGATAATTTTGTGGTTGTGTTCATTGATGAAATTTTGGTTTATTTCAAAAGTAAAGAGGAACATGAAATACATTTATGGGTTTTCTTGCAAACCATAATAAAAATAAACATTATTGGAAATTCAGAAAGTGTGTGTTTTTGTTAAAAAAAATTCATTCCATGGTCACATTGTTTAAAAAAATGGAAATAATTGTTGATACTGAAAAAAAAGGTTGGTGAGGAATGGCCATGACCCACAAATATAATAGAGGTCGGTAGTTTTCTTTTTTTAGCAGGATATTACAAAAAAAAAGTTGATAATGTTTCACAACTATCTAGCCCACTAACAAACATAACCCGATACGGTGTTAAGATCATCCGGACAAAAAAATTGTGATCATTGTTTTTAAGCATTGGAATGAAAATTAGTGAATGCTTCAGTTTTTGAACTATCATCCATAAATGGGGAGTTTTTTTCTACATTGAGGCTTCATTGAAAGGACATGGTTGTATCTTTATGTCGAATGTTTAGGTATGAGTGAAATCATCTCTAATGGACACAATTAAGTAATCACATATGGAATAGAGAGAGTTGCAGAAAAATGTAGAGTTGGTTCAAAAGGGTATGTTGCTTGGTATTAACATTTATAATGATTTTCTAAGGTTTGAGAAAATATTATGTGTGTATTGTGATTCACAGTTGAATAATGGGTTATTATTTGAATCTCATTGTTCTCCGTTTGTAGTTTATGCTAGAAATACTAAGGATTATAGAGATCCATGGGAGTATAAAGGGTGGGATTGAATGAAAATAGTTATTACTGACTTTAATGTGAAGTGTTTGACTTGTCAATAAGTTATTGCAGAGTGGTAGTTACCAAAATGGATGCTTTAGTATTTACCCATGTCAGAGTGGAAATGGGAAAATATTTCCATGGACTTCATTGTGGGATTACCAAAGACATCTTGAGGTAACAATGCAATCTCAGTTATTGATGTTTGATTGATAAATCTACTAATTTCCTTCCAATTTGTGATACTTTGTATGTTGATCATATTTCTCAGTTTGTATGTTATAGGGATAGTCTGGTTTTATGGAGTTCTCATCTCTATTATATATGATTTTCATCCCATGTTTACTTATTACATATGGAAATTCATTCAGATGTATTTGGTTACTAAATTAAATTTTCGTACATCTTTTCATCCAAAATTGTTTATGAAAACAAAACAAAGAATTTTGACATTGGAGGATATTCTAGATTCTTTTTCACTAGATTACTATGGATGTCGGGACAACCATATTTTATCCGTTTAATTTTCATATAATAATAGTTTTCACTAGAGTATATAAATTGATCCATTTAATAAATTACATGGGAAGCAGTGTCGAACTCCAGATTTTTGGGAAGAAGTAGCTGAAAGGAAGTTGATTGGACTAGAATTGGAAGAAGAGATGTTAAAAAAGTTTTAGTTGATTTAGAAGCACGTGAGAATATCTTAGAGCAGGAAAAAAATCTATGCGAATAAGCGGAGAAAGGATCCTTCTTTTGAGGTAAGTGATCATATCTTTCTCAATGTTTCTATATGGAAATGTGAGATGTGTTTCGGTATGAAGGGAAAGCTGAGTCTAAGGATCATTGGAACTTATAAAATCCTAGATAATGTCGGATCAGTTGAGTATAATGTGGCTTTACCTCCATCTTTATCCTAGGTACATAATGTCTTCCATTTTTCAATGTTGTGAAAGTATATGCCAAATCCATATCATGTTTTGAGCCCATGTGTAGTTCAGTTGGAAGAGAATATCTCTTATGAAGAACAAGTAGTCCATATTCGTGACCTAAGTGATAAAGTGTTGTGGAATAAGGTAATTAATAATATAATAGATTTTTTGAAAAACCATTTGGTTAAATAGGCAATGTTGGAATCTGAAAATTCTATGATTGATAAATACCACCCCTTATTTGATAAGTGAATAAAATTGAGGAGGATAGAATTTCTAAAAGGGGGAATGATGTAACATCCCATATAAATAAGGAATAATAAATTTTCATATTTATTAAAAATTTTGAATAAAATATTAATTTTACTTTAATGGGGATGTTATGTTCGATGGTGTACCCGATACACAACATCGGGTTTCTTAGAAAACATATGTTGCATAAAACATTGAGTTATACTAAAAAATAATAATATAATATTATTCTATATTGTAGTTAATGACTAGCTATAGTATTGGTTGAAATTAATAGAATTAAATACAATATTGTTATATATGTTTGTTAAATGTTTTTACATTTATCTAGTAAATGATAGAGGCTTAAAATGTGAATGAACCTAATTTCAAGCACCAATAGTATAATATTCATTAAAAGATTGGTTTACCAACTTCTGATGGAGAACCCTCATTAAATCTAGTTTTGGCCAATTTTATATGTTCTATTTGGAAAAATAAAATTCTTATTTAGAATCGTGACATCAAATTTTACTTTGGGTAAATTTTGTGTATTTTTTTGATAAAAGTCATTTTTAATGAATAGTGAAAACATTGTATTTTAATTTCAAACATCCTTTTAATATAGTTTATTTTTATGGATATATTATATTTTTAATTGATTTTATAGGGTAATTGGATTATATTTTAACCATTTAATACAATATTAGTCATTTTAAGTAATTTAACTTTGAAATTGGACATAAAAAGGTTTCAATCATTTGATAGTTATTATTTCATAAAAACACGCCTTTGTTTTTACAACATTACTTAATTTGAAATTAATTAATGATACTTCTATGTTATGAATATCATAATATAGAAATAATTTTTAAATTTGGAATATCAAATATAACTTAGTATTAATTGTTGGTTTTTTTTCTAAAAACATCCATTTTTTGATGAATTGTGAAAGCACTAAGTATGAGTAAAAAAACTGACTTCTTTATTTAAATGAAATTTTACCAATTCTGTGAATTAAATTTCAAAAATCCAAAATTCATGGTTGTCATTATTTATTAAAACGTTGTTCAATAAGATGAAAATAATTTTTGGTTAATAGTAATTGTTGACTTTTTTACCACGGTTAAATTTAAATACGGTAATTCATGGTAAAAATAATATTATAATAATATAAAATTACCTAGACACATGTCTAAACCATATTGGATGATTCATGGTCGACCAATACAATCCTTGGGTGAGATTATTGGCCTTTCAAATCCATTTAGGTTAGATCCTTACATTAATTACTTTTTAGTTAAAGTAAAAATAATAATATCTTAAACATGTATCATTTTGAAAACAAATTGGGGTTATATAATTGATTTTTTGACAATAAATATTAATTAAAAATTTATGAATATTTCCTACATCATGGTCTTTTATTCATAATTTTTAGACATCAAATAAATAAAATTACATATGACACAATAATGATGCACTGTTAACCTCATTAATGAATGGTTTAAATAAATAAGGTACAAGAAATTAAAAAACTGTTCAATTCCTGTCCAATTCTTATTTTTTAATTATATTTCGAAGAATATTCATCTTATCTTAGACTTTAATATGTTTTGGACCTTTAGAAACTTAAAATCATTATATAATAAAATAATATTTTCAATCATTCTTAAAGAGCCCCTCCACCTTATAATAAACCATCATCTCAAAAATATTAATTACTCCACTAAATCCCCTTAGGTCCTCCAAACTTTACTTAAATAAGTTTTCATGATCCCTCTCTTCCACTTAGAAGACTTAACTAAGTCAAAAATCACTTCAAGAAATCATTATGGTTCAAACCAAAGTGAGTAACCCAATTTAAATGCAACATCTTCTCTTAAGTTATTTTTCTTTTATTTAA
Organism: Viscum album; assembly: GCA_963277665.1. Classification (NCBI taxonomy): domain Eukaryota; kingdom Viridiplantae; phylum Streptophyta; class Magnoliopsida; order Santalales; family Viscaceae; genus Viscum; species Viscum album. Next base: position 229,627 of record CAUJRU010000612.1, read on the forward strand.
CTTCTCCATACCACAAAAAACTTTTCATTACTATATTTTATAAAAAAAAATTATAATCAATATAAGAGGTTTTTTTATGAGAATAATTCCATCAAAACATACACACATCTCCATCAAAGGATTGAAAAACATTCTGTTTTAGTGGACGGCGAACTAACACCTCACGAAACGATGATTGTTCAATTATCTCCTACCACTTCTATTGGTGGCCATTATGACGGAACTGTATTTATATGAAATATATATTTGGTTACTATTATCTATATAATTCAGTATTTTTCATTTATAGCACACCTTTATGGTTTCCATAATGGGAAACAAGGTAATTTCATTTGCGAAGTGTGGACTACCGCCCCCTAAAAGTTATATGACTCATTCATTCAATATGTTGAGCATATAAAGGATGGAGTTAATGAAATTATATATGATATTATAAAAAAATTATCATATAACTATTTATCTTTTATTTATCATTCGATTAAATATGAAATTGAATTGAATGTAGCATTCATGCGTGTGTACGAAGTACCATCTCCATGACCATTGTATTGCATTTCTTATCTCCTAATGTTATGTACTATTATAAATATATATATATATATATATAATGGATATATATGATATATATGATATATAATTCATGAATATTATTCTGGAGATATTAGAATTTTGACTACATAGAAAACTTGTAAATATAAGAATTTTTTTGACTCAACTACTAAATATAGACCAAAGAACCGTTACTAACAAAAATGATTAAATAAAGTTTATAACATGGTAATAAGTGATATTAATGGAATAATAAACATGAAAATTTATCTTATTCATGTTGAAATTATCTCAGTTTATTATTCAAAAGATTAATGAATTAACGACTCAAGTCAGAAATGAGGTACGGGACTTCGTTTCAATCTCTTTTCATTGAGGAATATCTTGTGTTATACATGACTATATTCTATACAATGTATAAAAGCCTTTTCATTTTATTTTCATTCAAATTGAATCCTTTTCTATGAGGTGTTTAACTAAATGACAGGAAAAAAGAATTTTTTATTTTAACATGTGTGGTGACAACAACCATTTCACCGTTGTGATTATTATTTGATATTTGACATCCATAACATGCTATAATGTTTTTAAATGGAATAAAAATACCATATAATCTTTAACGTATTATGGTGTTGAAAATGGTTTTGATAATGGATTAGTTATGTCAATATATTTAAATGATATATTATGATTGAAATATGGAAATGTTACCTTTCATTTATATTTGTTTTATTTTTTATGAATATGTTATGTTTCATGGGCATTATTTACATAAAAGGTTGGTTCCATGATAAACCTAGGGTGGGTGAGCCTGATATAGCTCACTAATTCATTGGGTAACATGACAGAGGTAAACGTGAATTTTCTCCTAAGATATTTTGGGAATATACTATAATTGGAATTTAAAATGTAACTCCCAACATAGTTGTGGAATCTACAATGTATGTATATTATAGATCCACAAGTTACCTTTAGAAATTTTTATTACTATGAGTTATTCTTAAATACTATGATTTAATACGGTATGTTAAGAAGCTTCTATTTTGATGGACTAATGTTTTCTTCCTTTATTTAATAACCCATACTGTGATTTTTTTGATCAACCTACATTTTGAAATGTTTTTCATAGGACATAATGATTAATAAGGTCAAGGATGGGATAAAGGATACTTCATGCTGTATAAAACATGGATCTAGACATGACTACTTTTGAGAGATTTTATTTTATGAAAAATATGGAAATATAGAAGAGATGTCTACAAAGAAATTTTTGAGATCTAATGTAATATTTATACCCTAATTCTATAATCTCTAAACCTGTAAATATCTTAAATTGGAATTATTCTATTATGTAATGATTATGTAATGTTAAAAACCAGGTCTTTATAGGGTTGGTATATCGGAAATCATAATGATGATATCTATAACACCCCAGGTAAATAAAGAATATGACAATTTAATATTTATCCATATTTGTGAATAAAATATTAATATAACTTTAAAGTGGATGCTATGCTCGATGGCGTACCCAACACGCAACAACGGGTTTCTTGGGAATCTTACATTGTACTCTAATAATAAAGTAATATTATTTTAATTGTTAGTTAACGCCTAGCTGTTGTGAAGGCAGGAATGAATAGAACTAACTACAAAATTATTATATATGTTTGTAAAATATTTTTACTTTTTACAATAAATGTTTGAGTATTAAAAATGCGAATGAATCCAATTTTAAGCGTAAACATTCTAATATTCTTTAAAAGGTCAATTAACCTCTTTTTGATGGAGAACCTCTTTTAAATCAACATTTTGACAATTTTATGTGTTCTATTTGAAAAAAAAAATTATTCTTTAGAATCGGGACATCAAAATTTACTTTGTGTAAATTTTTGGTATTTTTCCGATAAAGTTCATTTTTTAATGAATAGTGTAAAATGTTGTATTTTAATTCAAAACCTCTTTTTAATATAATTTATTTATATTATAAGATTATCTATTGAATTGTTTTTAAAGTGAAATTAGAAAATATTTTTACCATTAAATCCAATAGTGGTCGTTGAAATTAATTTCACTTTGAAATCAGACTTAAACTAGTGTCAATCTTTTGATACTTATTGTTTCATAAAAACACGCTATTTATCATGACAGCGGGAATTAATTATTAAATTAATTAATGTGACTTATATGTTTTGAATTTTGTAAAATAGACTTAATTTTTGAATTCGTAATATCAAATATAGCTTAGGGTGAATTTTTTTGATTTTTCTGAAAAACATCAATTTTTGATGAATAGTGAAACCACTAGGTGGTACTTATAAAAACTGATTTTTCTGTTTAAATGAAAATTTTCCATCTATGTGTTTTGAATTTCAAAAATCCGACATACATGGTTGTCATTAAGAAGTAAAATGTGGTTCAATTGGATAAAAATAATTTTTTGGTGAATAGTAACTTATTAAGTTTTTAATCGCGATTAGAGGTAATTAGTGTAGTTTATGGTAAGAATAATGTTTTAATAAATTTAAATGACCTAGAAACATGTACTACCCTCACTGGATGTGTCATGGCCGACCTTTACAATCCATGGGTCATCTTGGGGACCCCATGGAGCCACTTTGGTTGGAAAATGACATAAATATCTTTTTATTTAATGTTAAAGTGAAAATGACACAAACGTGATATGTTTTACTAAAAAAAATTGTACATGGTGTTATACAAGTCATATGTTTGACTATAAATAGTCATTTTAATGCTAAAGAGATTTCCTACATCATAGTATTTTTTTTATAATCTTTAGACATTAAATAAATTAAATTATATATGACATCATGATGATGAAGCGATGACCTCATTATTTAACAATTTAAATAAAATAGAAAGGTAATGTAATATCTAGGACCTACAGATGTCCAAAACCTATTGGATGACTGGATTTATAACCCTTATCACCTTATCCTATAAATACATCAATGTGGGACCTTTAAAATCCGAAATGCTTTTGAAAATTAAGTTACATTTTATATCTTTCCAAGAGTGCCCCTCCTCTCCTCTTATAAAAGGTACCTACCTCTACCTCCTTACCCACACTCCCAAAGCCTTTGGCTCGGCCAAACCCTTCCCATTTTGTCTCTCCACTACCCTCTCTTACTACTTGAAGCCTCACTTTGGGCATAAGTCTTCCCAAGGGAGCCTTTGAGCTCAAACCAAAGAGAGTTATCCGATTTTAAGGTAATGTCTTCACTTGTGTCCTTTTGTTTTATTTTGCTTCTCCGACCCCCTAAACTATTTATATTCATTTATTTTGTAACAAATCCAGTATATTCAATATACTAGGATGTTTGTATAAGATGTATTCTAGCTACACTTACACACACCTACATCTAATGGTTAAAGAACATATTGTTTCTGTGGATGGCGAATTTCTGCCTCCCAAAACGATGATTGTTCAACATTCTTCTAACACCTTAAATGGTGGACATTGATATGACACTATATTTATATATGATATCTAATATGTTTATGTTTTACTTAAGCTTCTGTATTTTTCATTTATGGCGTACCTTTGTGGTTTCCATTATGGGTAAACGCGATATCTTCATTTAAGAAAGTGCAGACTACCGCCCCTCAAAGTGATTTGATTCGTTAATACCATATGTGGTACGTATAAAGGATATATTTAATGATATTATATATGATAGCATACTGGAATTAAAATACTATTATGTATAATTATGATTTAATTCCATTAAATATGAAATAGAAATGAAGTAGTGTTCATGCGTATGTACAACTTACCGTCTCCATGAATGGTACATTTCATTTCTTATCTCAAAATTTTATGTAATATTATAAGTACATATATATAATGGATATGTATGTAATAAATTACATCTAAATTATGGATATCATTTTGGAATTATAACATATATATTTCTCTCTCATTTTGTTTTAATTCCATTAATATGACAAAAAATGAAAGTAACGTTCGTGCGTACGTATGACCTACCGTCTCCATGAACGGTGCTTTTCGTTTTTATCTCCAAATGATATGGAATAGTATAAAATGAATATTTAATAGATATATATGATATTTTAATCATTGATACCATTCTGGGAATTTTTTGCTTATAAATACATGGGAAATCTTTTTTCAAACAAGTTCATTTTTGACTCATGTACCAAACATCGGCAAAAACATCTGATATGAACTAACATTATTAAACAATTATTATAAAATTATAATATGTGATATGAACTGAATAATAATCTATAAAGGAGGTACTTAGGAAATTATTAATTGACCAAAGTTTATTATTCAGGAATATAAAGAAACGAACAAGACAAGTTGGACTTGAGGTAAGGGATCCTACTCCACTCTTTCTTTTTAAGTACGCTATTTTATGTAAATCCTTTTCAAGCTCATCTTTCTTTTTATTGGGATGTTATTTATATTAATCATACTGTAATTTTTATGTTCATGTGATGAGAGACCCTATTCTCTCTCATCAATCCATTTTGTATGTTTTGAGTGGTGTCGTTAGGCTGCCGAATTTTCGTAAGAGATCTGACCTCTCTCTTTCTTTTTAAGTACTCACCTTTATGTCACTTCTTTTAAGCTCCTCTTTGTTATGTTGGGGGATGTTCTTTTATATTCCTATTTCTATAAACTTTATGTTAATATGATGATATACCCTATTTGATCTAATCAATCCATTTTTGTATGTTTTATGTGGCGTCGTTAGGCTGCCGAGTTTTCGTAAGGGATTTTCATCTCACTTTTATTCTCGTGAGATTTATGCTACATTTGACACAATTTCCTTTGAGTGGTTTATGTACTACACATTATTTTACTCATTGTGTAAAATACTTTCTTTTATAAGTATTTAAATCAATGTTGTATTGTCCTTCCTTCACGAGGTGTATGATTCGAAAGATACCCATGTCGGTAAGGGAACCTTTCACCCTCCTCTTTTTAAAAGACTTATTTTGTTGGGTATTTTAATTTACATATTTTTATGTTGGGATATGTTCTCATATATACTTATTGATGTAAATTTTATGTCCAAGTGATGAGATACCCTTTTTTATCTCTCATCAACTCATTTTGATGTGACACTGTTAGGCTGTCAAGGGAACTTCTTAACCCAATTTCGATTTCTTTGGGTTCAACATGTAGTTATTGAATATGTCATCCATTGAATATGTGTGAATGACCTTTGATATTTTACACTTAATATCCACTTATATTTGGTGTATTCATTTGTCACACATAGTTATGTAATTGATTTATCCTTAAACCAAGGATACTGTCTTTGTAAGGGACTTCGTCTCAATCTCCTTTCATTGAGGCATATTCTGTTTTATACACAACCTTCTTTTATACGGTTTATAAACCCCTTGACTTTTATATTTATTCAAAAGGAATCTTTTTTATACGAAGTGTTTATTAAACGACGAAAGGGAATGTTTTTGTCGTACGTATGCGGCGACAACGACTTCTCCGCCATCGTGACCATTATTTGAGTTTCGGCTTCCTCTACAAGCCATACCTTCTTTTTAAAAGAAAAATAAATACCATGTTTAACTTTTCTTTTATTTTGGTATTGAAAATGGTTTTCATAATGTTTTTATATCAATGTGTTGTATTTATATCTTGTGATTGAAAGGTGGAAATGTTATGTTTCCTTTATGCATGTATTATGTGGAAAGATTATGTTATGGTTCATGGGAATTGTTATTAGGACGGGTGGTTCCGTGATAAACTAAGGGCGGGTGAGCCCGATATAGCTCTCCAATGCATTGGGTAACGCGAAGGAGTGAAACGTTAAGGTTTCTATGAAGAGATTTAGGGAATATACTGTGGTGGGTATTCCAAACGTAACCAAGAGGGTTACTCCCTATGTAAGAATGTTATGAATGCCTCAAGTTATCTTTTATGTCTTATCATTTCTATGATTTATTCATGATTTGATGAGGTATGTTAAAGTGCCTATATTTTATGGGTAATGTATGATTTCATTCTTATGTATATATGAACTCATGTTTCCTTTCCATATTTTTATAACCCTTACTGAGATTTTTATGCTCATCCCAAGTTTTTGAAATGTTTTTCACAGGTCAAGGGAAAGGTACATGATGTGATGATAGTGTCAAGGATGTGTCAAGAAAGAATCCATGTTTTATTTTAAATATGTTTCCGTTGATGGGAAGAATGAATACAGTCTTTTATGTAACCACTTTGTTTAAGTGTGGAATGTAATGCAAGTTTCATGATCTAATTCTCTAAATCTCTAAACCTGAAAAGATCCTCAAAGTGTAATCTTGTAATAACTCAATATTAAGTAAGGTTTAAGGCTGGGGCCTTATAGTTGGTATCAGAGGTCAGTTTAGATAACTTTAGAGGTTAGTGTATTCTTTAAGCATAAGTGACATTACCATAATGGTTAGGATTTAAAAAAGAGTCCTAGTTTTAGATAATGTGAATGAGTAAGTATATCTTAGTGTTTATCTTCCTCATTAGTACATGATGGTTTTTTTTGATATACTCACACTGACCTTTTTGGTTTTAGTAAATGGCTGGATCTAGCAGGCACCAAAGTAACAGTGGATCTGAAGGAAGTTGTGACAGTTTTTTGAGCAAGCAACTGAATGATATGGGAGCTGCAATGAGAACTCTTGTGATTATCCTCAACAAACTATCTGGAGTCATGATTGACCACCTAAACCTTGGTGATTTCACTAAGGCATCATATATGCGAGAAACAAATCCCTACGGAAGTACATGTAATAATCATAAAGGTAAGTGTGTTCAAAAACCTATGTGTCAACGATGTGGAAAGAAACACCTAGGAAAATGTTTCAAAGGGACAGAAATATGCTATTGATGTGGAAATGAAGGTCATAAAGCAAGAACCTGCCATGGAAAAAGGAAGCATCCAGTTGACTTGAGGAAAGGGAAAGAAATTATTTCTGAGGGATCAATTGAATGTTTTAAATGTTGTGTGCATGGTCATTATGCAAACACATGTCCTATGAAGAACTTTCATGAATGGGATCACAAAGAGCATACAAATGTTCGTTTACCAATACCTAATTCCATTCCTATTGAGGATGAAGAAACTGACAATGACCAATCAAAGGTATGGATTATTTTTTAACTTTTGTTTTCTATTTTGGAATCTTAGGATATGATTCATGATTTTTTTTGTAAGAAAGAAATATTTCAGAATAAGTTGTAAAGGAATGGTTAATGGATCATGATGAATGTTGAATGAGTAAGATGTCAACATATAAGGGCTTCAAGTGTTATGGTGAAATTCTTAAGAGTATTAAGTCTCTTTTGATGATGGGGTTACATTAGAAGACTTTTTATATTATGTGTAACCCTGATGTTTAATATATGAAAATTTTATTCAATGAATAGTTATCTTTTCTTTTGTGGACATAGTTATAAAGAACCATTTGGGTTTATATGATCCTTACTTTTGAGGTAATTATGGGTTACTATATGTTATGATTGAAGTAAAAGGCATGAGATAAAATTGAGGTTAAATTATGTTATGGTTATTTTTTATTATTTTATCCCCTTTTGGGGAATTATTTGACAATTATATAGTTTTGGAAAAAGGACAACACGCAGACTGTGTGACTACCCGTCGCGTCGGACAAAGCTGTGGGAATCGAACCCACAACCAAAGTGCGACTGGTATTTATCGCCTACCACTGGGCTACGTGAAGTCCCTTGTTAGTTTGACTGATTCTTTTTAGTTATATGATTTTATGAATTAAGAGTAAGTTGATTTTGGGTTATTTATGAAAATGATTAACCTATCATGGAGGATATGTTATTAGGTTAATTACTTTTCAATACGAGACTTTAGGAGCAACTGATGTTGTTTGGAGATAAATGTTAAGATTTAACATGGAAGACTATGTGACTAAATCCTTCAAATATTTGGGTTTCAATCTTATATTGGTTTTCTTTGAAAAATTTTATGGACAAATTGTTTATCGGATGTTCCTCATTGAACATTGGGTTTTGTTGGACAAATTTTGTAGATTAAGCATAGATTTTCTTTTTAACGGGTTATCCTTTTCTGGATTATCTAAATTTTTACTAACCTTTTTGGTTTTGGTTTTGGTTAAAGCCTAAAGACATGGGAAGTATATAATTATATTTTGTGGATTAGGTGATTCTCTAGAAGTTGATTATAGTACTCTTAATGAAAACAAGTCTCCCTAAATACTCGTCTTTTGGAAAAATATGAGTTTCATTAAGGAATCTAGTAAAAGTTGAAAGTCAACATGATAAGTGATTATGTTTCCTTATGAATAAATTCCTCAATAAAAATTAACTTAAAAAAAAAATTTGTCTATTAAATGTTCCTACTGGGGAATCGAATATCGTTTAACCCATCACAAGTTTGTGATTTTCTTATGATTAACTTTCTCCTAGACATGTTTACTATCACTCTCCCTCAAGAACATGACCCTTTACTTTTTCTTCTATGTCCATGTTTTCCTACATGGAATCCTATTATGGGTTAACTTGGGTGACCACTGTACTTATCTTCCTTTATTTTAAAGTGATTGTTTTACTGACTCTTGTTCTGATGTGGGACTTTCAAGGATGTTTCCAAGCTCAATTTTAAAATTGTGAGAACGCAATTCCCAAAAGGGGGGAAGGATGTAACACCCCAGGTAAATAAATAACATGACAATTTCATATTTACCCATATTTGTGAATAAAATATTAATATGAATTTAAAGGGGATGTTATGCTCGATGGCGTACCCAACACGCAACAACAGGTTTCTTGGGAATCTTACGTTGCACTCTAATAATAAAGTAATATTATTTTAAATGGTAGTTAACGCCTAACTATTGTGATGGCAGGAATGAATAGAAATAACTACAAAATGATTATATATGTTTGTCAAATATTTTTACTTTTTACAATAAATGTAAGAGGATTAAAAATGCAAATAATTGCAATTTTAAGCGTAAACATTCTAATATTCTTTAAAAGGTCGATTAACCACTTTTTAACGGCGAACCTCTTTTAAATCAACATTTTGACAATTTTATGTGTTATATTTGACAAAATAAAATTTTTCTTTACAATCGGGACATCAAAATTTACTTTGTGTAAATTTTTGGTATTTTTCCGATAATGTTCATTTTTTTAATGAATAGTGTAAAATGTTGTATTTTAATTCAAAACCTCTTTTTAATATAATTAATTTATATTATTCGATTATCTTCGGAATTGGTTTTAAAGTGAAATTAGAAAATATTTTTACCATTAAATCCAATAGTGGTCGTTGGAATTAATTTCAGTTTGAAATCGGACTTAAACTAGTGTCAATCTTTCGACACTTATTGTTTCATAAAAACACGCTATTTATCATGACAACGGGAATTAATTATTAAATTAATTAATGTGACTTATATGTTTTGAATTTTGTAAAATAGACTTCATTTTTGAATTCGGAATATCAAATACAGCTTAGGGTGAATTTTTGGTATTTTTTTGAAAAACATCACTTTTTGATGAATAGTGAAACCACTAAGTGGTACTTATAAAAACTGATTTTTCCATTTAAATGAAATTTTGCCATATTTGTGTTTTGAATTTCAAAAATACGGAATACATGGTTTTCATTAAGAAGTAAAATTTGGTTCAATGGGATAAAAATAATTTTTTGGTGAATAGCAACTTATTAAGTTTTTAATCGCGATTAGAGGTAATTAGTGTAGTTTTTGGTAAGAATAATGTTTTAATAAAATGAAATGACCTAGACACAAGTCCTACCCTCATTTGATGTGTCATGGCCGACCTAGAAAATCCATGGGTCAACTTGGGGACCCCATGGAGCCACTTTGGTTGGAAAATGACATAAATATCTTTTTATTTAATGTTAAAGTAAAAATGACACAAACATGAGATCTTTTACTAAAACAATTTTTACATGGGGTTATACATATCATATATTTTATTATAAATAGTCATTGAAAATATAAAAAGAATTCCTACATAATAGTATTTTTTTTATAATATTTAGACATTAAATAAATTAAATTATATATGACATAATGATGATGCAGTGATGACCTCATTATTTAACGATTTAAATAAAATGGAATGTTAATGTAATATCTAAGACCTAAACATGTCCAAAACCTATTGGATGAGAGTATTTAGAACCCTTATCACCTTATCCTCTAAATACATCAATTTGGGACCTTAAAAATCCGAAACTCTTTTGAAAATTAAGTTACATTTTATACCTTTCCAAGAGTGCCCCTCCTCTCCTCTTATAAAAGGCCCCCACCTCTACCTACTTACCCACACTCCCAAAGCCTATGGCTCGTCCAAACCCATCCCGTTTTGTCTCTCCACTTCCCTCTCTTACTCCTTGAAGCCTCACATTGGGAAAAAGTATTCCCAAGGAATCCTTTGAGCTCAAACCAAAGGGTGTCACCCAATTTTAAGATAATGTCTTCACTTGTGTCCTTTTGTTTTATTTTTCTTCTACAACCCCCTAAACTCTATTTATTCATTTATTTTGTAACAAATCCAGTATCTTCAATATACTAGTATGTTTTTATAAGAATTATTCGAGCTACAATTACACACACCTACATCTAATGGCTAAAGAACATACTGTTTCCGTGGATGACGAATTTCTGCCTCCCGAAACGATGATTGTTCCACATTATTCTATCACCTTCAAAGGTGGACATTAACATGACAATATATTTATATATGATATCTAATATGTTTATGTTTTACTTAAGCTTCTGTATTTTTCATTTACGGCGTACCTTTGTGGATTCCGTTATGGGTAAACGCGATATCTTCATTTAAGGAAGTGCGGACAACCGCCCCCTCAATGTGATTTGATTCGTTAATGACATATGTGGTATGTATAAAGGATATATTTAATGATATTATATATGATACCATACTGGAATTAAAATACTATTATGTATCATTAGGTTTTAATTCCATTAAATATGAAATAGAAATGGAAGTAGCGTTCATGCGTATGTACGACTTACCATCTCCAAGAATGGTACATTTCATTTCTTATCTCAAAATGTTATGTAATATTATAAGTACATATATATAATGGATATTTATGTAATATATTACATCTAAATTATGAATATCATTTTGGAATTATAACATATATATATCTCTCTTATTTAGTTTTAATTCCATTAATATGACAAAAAATGAATGTAGCATTCATGCGTACGTACGGCCTACCGTCTCCATGAACGGTGCTTTTCGTTTTTATCTCCAAATGATATGGAATAGTATAAAACGAATATTTACGGGATATATATGATATTTTAATCATTAATACCATTCTGGAAATTATTTTCTTATAACTTCATGGGCAATCTTTTTACAAACAAGTTCATTTTTGACTCATGTACCAAACATCGGCAAAAAAGTCTGATATGAACTAACATTATTAAACAATTATTATAACATTATAATATGTGATATTAACTGAATAATAATCTATAAATAAGGTACTTACGAAATTATTAATTTACCAAAGTTTATTATCTAGGAATATAAATAAACGAACAAGACAAGTTGGACTTGAGGTAAGGGATCCTACTCCACTCTTTCTTTTTAAGTACACTCTTTTATGACAATCCTTTTAAATCTCATATTTCTTGTTATTGAGTTGTTATTTTATATTAATCTTACTGTAATTTTTATGTTCATGTGATGAGAGACCCTATTCTCTCTCATCAATCCATTTTGGAAGTTTTGAGTGGTGCCATTAGGCTGCCGAATTTTCGTAAGAGATCTAACCTCTCTCTTTCTTCTTAAGTACTCTCCTTTATGTCACTTCTTTTAAACTCCTCTTTATTATGTTGGGGGATGTTCTTTTATATTCGTCTTTATATTAACTTTATGTGAATATGATGAGATACCATATTTTATCTCATCAATCCATTTTTGTATGTTTTATGTGGCGTCGTTAGGCTGCTGAGTTTTTGTAAGGGATTTTTCATCTCACTTTTATTCCCGTGAGATTTATGCTACATTTGACAAAATTTCCTTTGAGTGGTGTATGTAATGCCCATTATTATACTCATTGTGTAAAATACTTTCTTTTATGAGTATTTAAATCAATGTTGTATTGTCCTTCTTTCACGAGGTGTATGTTTCGAAAGATACCCATGTCGGTAAGGGAACCTTTCACCCTCCTCTTTTTAAAAGACTTCTTTTGTTGGGTCTTTTAATTTACATATTGTTATGTTGGGATATGTTCTCATATATACTTATTGATATAAATTTTATGTCCAAGTGATGAGATACCCTTTTTTATCTCTCATCAACTCATTTTGATGTGACGCCGTTAGGCTGTCAAGGGAACTTCTTAACCCAATTTCGATTTCTTTGGGTACAACATGTAGTTATTGAATATGTCATCCTTTGAATATGTGTGAATGACCTTTGATTATTTTACACGTAATATCCACTTATATTTTATTTATTCATTTGTAACACATAGTTATGTAATTGATTTATCCTTAAACCAAGGATACCGTCTTTGTAAGGGACTTCATCTCAATCTCCTTTCATTGAGGCATATTCTGTTTTATACACAACCTTCTTTTATACGGTGTATAAACCCCTTTTACTTTTACATTTATTCAAAGGGAAACTTTTTTATACGAAGTGTTTATTAAATGACAAAAGGGAATGTTTTAGTCGTACGTATGCGGCGACAACGACTTCTCCGCCGTCGTGACCATTATTTGAGTTTCGGCTTCCTCTATAAGCCATACCTTCTTTTTAGAAGAAAAATAAATACCAGGTTTTACTTTTCTTTTATTTTGGTATTGAAAATGGTTTTCATAATGTTTTTATATCAATGTTTTGTATTTATATCATGTGATTGAAAGGTGTAAATGTTATGTTTCCTTTATGCATGTATTATGTGGTACGATTATGTTATGGTTCTTGGGCATTGTTATGAAGACAGGTGGTTCCGTGATAAACTTAGGGCGGGTGAGCCCAATATATCTCTCCAATGCATTGGGTAACGTGAAGGAGTTAAACATTACGGTTTCTCCAAAGATATTTAAGGAATATACTGTGGTGGGAATTCCAAACGTAACAAAGAGGGTTACTCCCTACGTAAGAATGTTATGAATTCCTCAAGTTACCTTTTATGTCTTATGATTTCAATGATTTATTCATGATTTGATGAAGTATGTTAATGTGCCTATGTTTTATGGGTAAAGTATGATTTCATTCTTATGTATATATGAACTCATGTTTCCTGTCCATATTTTTATAACCCTTACTGAGCTTTTTATGCTCATCCCATGTTTTTGAAATGTTTTGCATAGGTCAAGGGAAAGGTACATGATGTGATGATATTGTCAAGGATGTGTCAAGAAAGAATCCATGTTTTATTTTAAATATGTTTCTGTTGATGGGAAGAATGAATACTGTCTTTTATATAACCACTTTGTTTAAATGTGGAATGTAATGAAAGTTTCATGATCTAATTCTCTAAAACTCTATACCTGAAAAGATCCTCAATTTGTAATCTTGTAATAACTCAAGATTAAGTAAGGTTTAAGGATGGGGCCTTATAATATCTCCCTTATAATCTCCAATAAATGGGCTTCAAAAGGTATGATTCTATTAGTTGAGTCCATTAATTCATTTGTATGTTCAAATGGATTTGATAAAACCCTATATATATACTAATCATGTGAACAATGTTCAATAGTGATTTTATCAATAGAAATTAAACATAATTGTCATTTAAATACAATTGGATATTATAAGAAAAAAGAAGTGAATGTGTTTTCAATAACCATATTACTAAATAATGAATTTAATTAAATCAGATTGTAAAATTTATTTAAAATAGTTTGGTTCAGTAAACGAGACGACACTAATATGTGTGTGAGTATATCAGATAGATCCCATAGGGCATCGTGTGTTGAGGGTGAAGTTGGAGGTCTAATATATGAATGTATTTTTTTGTCCTAGTATTTTAACCTAATTACCAACAATTTTAGTTTTCCAAAAACGAAGACAGATGCTTGAGGTTGTGTGTGGACTACAGGCGCATCAATTCATTGAACACAAAGAATAGGATCTACTCATGTGGATCGAGGACCTCTTTGATCTGCTAATGGGGGAATGATGGTTCTTGATGGTTTACCTTAAGTCACGATATCACCAGCAGAAATTATTAGACATGAATTACTCAAGATGTCATTCGGATGTATCTATAAAAACTATGAATAGTTGTCGATACCCCTTGGCATAATGATCACCAAAACAATGTTCATCCAAATAATGAACCAAACATTATATCCTTTTATATATCAAATCATGGTATTCTTCATCGATGATATCATTATGTACATGGTTTTTGAGGAAGTTCATGCTATACACTTAAGGATTATTCTATAAGTACATTGAGAGACCCTAATTTATAGAAATAACATGAAGAGATAGCTTTGCATACAGAAAGTCCACTTTATGGGATATGATGTCTCAATACATGGTGTGGTAGTGGACCCAACTATGATCAACGTTCTGTTATATTGGGAACCAACTAAGAGGGTGATATAGCTGTGGAGATTCCTTGGGTTGGTTGAATATTATTCAAAATTCAAATTGGATTTCTCCAGGATATTATCACCCATGATAGATTGGTATGAAAATGTGTTTCATTTCATATAGAAATTGAAATACCATTATGATTTTCCACAGTATAGTTAAATTTTTACTAGCTCTCCCATATTGAGATATCCATTAGAGGTTACAAGTATGAAGTGTTCTTAGATGCATCAGGGACTGAGAATAGATGTTTTTTTTATGAAGAGGTATGTGGAAATTTCCTATGGTTTATTCTAGTTGAGACCACTTGATTAGATCATTGCAAACCATGATATTGAGATAGAACATATAGTCTTTGATTTCAAGATGATGGTATTCTACCAAATGATCGAATGATTAATCATCTAATAAGACCAAAATTAACTTAATTGTGTCTTCTCTTAAAATGGTCTTATCTTGAGTCATATGTTATGGCCAGAGTTGATCTAGTACTATGACTTTGAAATGATCTATACTCCTTGGAAGGTGAATGCACTAGTCAAATATCTCATTAAAGGATATTGTTCGTAGATACTAAATGAGGTGTTAGATTAATCTTCCTCATTGTTGTTATACTTTATGGATTGAGAATGTGAAGCTATCCTCTAGTTAATTGTTGTTAATCCTCTTCTTTTTCAATGAGTTAGGGAGGCACAACTAGGGTATACCGACTGTGAGACCCACACATTCTTAGATATCTAATGGTAATGAATGTAATGGATTTTCCAAAGGTGTGGATAATGTCATTATTTTTAAAAGAATTATAGTGGTACCAATGATGTTATGGGAGGAGGTTCTAATACAGAGTCATACATCATCATTTTTGGTACATTAATGTGTGGAAAAGATATACCATGCCTTTTACATTAATTTTGGTGTCCATGGTTGATGAAAATTATTGTAGAGTTTTTCTCTTGATGACTTACTTGTCAGCAAGTTCAAACTGAGCACTAGGTTTCACCATGTTATTCTCTAAACATTGAGGTTACAATGTGTAATTGGGATAGTATTTACATGTAATTCTTGATGGGATTACTATGTAAGTATATGGGACATTATTTCATATGGGTGATGGTAGAAAACTCACCATATTGGCCCACATCATTGCTATTTGGGAGAAGAGTTTAGTAGAGTGCTTGGGATGCCTCTAAATTTTGCAGATAGTAAACATCCATGGATTCTCATCGATATTTAATTTGGACTGTGATGTGTTTTTCACATCCTAGTTTGGTAGGGATTACATGAGGTGTTCGGTACTCAATTATGCTTGAGGACAACATTCCACCCAAGAACTGAACTCCATAAAGTGATGACCATTCATGTTCTAGTGGACATGTTGTGAGTTCCCATGTAATATTTTTAATGTAGTTAGAAGGATAAAAACCACAATGGGAGTCAGTTACACTTGAGCAAAGTATTACACCAAAATATTGCTCGCTAGAAAGAGATTACCATTTAGGTTCTGGAGGATATGTTGTGAGCTTGCATGTTAGATTTTGGAAGTAGTTATATGTAACAACAATGACAATGGGAGTTTTTATACAAAATGAAAAACCATTATACCATTTGTATGGAATCATTTGGGGAATTTTATTGATGACACTACAGGTCACCACATTCTGGTCTAACCTAGTATATTTATTTTCATAGGACCAGAGTTGGTGTAAGAAACTACCAAGATTGTGCAGATCATCCATGTGGGAATGAGGAATGTGTAGATTTGTCATTAATCCAATGAGGACTGATGAAGGTGTCCTTTATATTTTGAATTAGAAGACGATGTGTTCATATAGGATTCACAATGAGATGAATTGTAGATCTTTTTATATTATGGATAGCTATCTCCCAAGATCATTTTCCCTCTATAAATACTGTATATGGTTTGTAATGTGGTATAACACTTAGCTCTACCTCCACAGTTTCAATGGGTTCTAGACATCTTCCATGTGTCACTACAAAGGAGGTACATTCATAACCCATCACATGTTATCGATTGGGATGTTCAGGACATCATGGATGGATCTACCTTTGTTGAGTACCCAGTAGAGACTGAGGATTAGTTGTAGAGGAATACATATGGGTTTTCAATTACATTAGTTCATTTCTGGTTTCAGAAAGATATTTTTTATTAGAGAACATGGGAGTAGTATGCTCATATTTTCACTCAATACCCACATCTCATTGATTAGCCGTTATTTTATCTCTTCATGAAAATAAATCCCCAAGGTGGGGAGACTATAATATAATTTATTTTCCTAGTATAATATTTTGATATTTTATGGATTATTTTTTTAGAAAAGGTTCTCAGACGACATGTGATTTTGAGGCACGATGGGCATGGAATAAAAGATTAAAATAAATTAGATATATTAAATAGCATGAACACACAGTTTTTTTCATATAGAGGGAAAACATCAAAACGGATTACATGATTTGAAATTTTATTAATCCACATTGATTAGATTGACATTTTACCATAGGAATGACATAACATTGTTAGTCTCTAGAGCTTTGTAGAAAATTCATCCTTGGCACAGAAATGAATTAAATAATAAAATCAAATTATTTTCATTGATTTTGTTGATGCCTAAATTAGTGGATTGTTAAATAGATCACTATTCCATATTTTAGGGTTATCCACATAACCCTGGAGACATTAGATAATCATTGGAGATACTGTTGGATAATTTTCTCAGGTGATCAACGATTAGACCATGGATCAACGATTGACAAACAATGTATTTGAAGATCTCACATATAAAAATTGATTAACCCCTTTCATCATCAGGGATAAAAATATCTTTGTTTTTTCTATGTTGTAATTTGATTCTTCCTTAGTCATAATTTATACTATAAACAGAAATAAATCAATTAACAAATAGATTCAAAATTCAATAATAATGTGGGATGGGTTTATTTTTTGGGGATATTATTTGGATGTTTTTTATTTATATAGTCATTCATTAATTTTTCTAATAGAAATGAATTCAGACAGTCCAGACATGTATAATTTTTATTTCTATTTTTTATGTTTTATTATGTCCTCCCATCAATATCTATTAATCATGAGTGTTCTATGTTTGGAACGTGTTCTAAAATTTAACCGAACAATCAAAGGGTGTGCACCTATTTCTTGTCTCAATGGTTTGAAATTGTAGATTTGGTCATAGCATGATGCAACAAAGGTGTGATGGTGGTAGATCCAATAGATTAGACTTGATTAGAAACCCCTAATTCTAAAGGGGTGAGTGTACGATAATCAAGATGAATAGAATTTATTTTTTGGAATGGATTGAAATATTGGATTCATTAGAATGGCCATGGTGAAATTCAACATAGGGATATCCATGATTTATATCAAAAGTGTATCTAGATTTGAACGATACATTGGTGTGGGCCTAATCATAAGGAATAATAAGGGTATTAGGAAAAAAATACAAAAGGAGTTTAAAAATTGATTACATATTTTATGGAACCTCCCTGGATACTCAGTGTGTACCTTATAGGGTACAAGGATATGAGTTGGAGACCACCAAATAGTCCCCTACATAGAAACATCATTGACCTTGTTGATGGAAAATGTCACATACTGAAACACAGTAATGAGTACACATGGTAATTTCATGTACTGGAACATCAGTGGAATACACGAGAAAATAGAACATTGTGTACTTCTAAACAGACTACGATAAATAACACAATGTGTTTACTTATAATAGACCAAAGGTCATTGGACACAACATGCATCCTATTCTACACAAAATGTACCCTATTATATAGGGTTTTATTATATCATCCACATTGACATAATTTTTTTGATTGGGTGCATTCCAATTACCATTTCCTAAATGGTAGGTATGGAATCATCTCATAATCATAGGATTGTTATCCCTTTAAGAGGAATTTTTTGATGTATTCATTGTAATCCCTCTATGATTCCCAATGTGAGATAATCTTTTAATTTTCATTCCCTAATTGTAGATCATGATTTCAGAGTGACCAATTTTATGCGAGAATCTATCCCATGCATAGTGGGTTAATCTATATTGTGTTTTTTATAATCCCCCATTGTCATGCTAGTGATCATCATCTGTGTATCATATACTCTTTTGACTATCGGAATGAATTTTTAATGGAGATACACATTGAGAATCACTTCCCTAGAAGACACCATCAATTCTATCATACTCTGAAGTGTGTTCTCATGGGAAAATGCTACATGGGTCATATAAGATTAAATCCTATATGTGGTACACTGTGGTTTTGACATATCTATAGATTGTGTTTCATTGTTGAGTATATCTAGAGATTCCTATTAAATGTTTTGTAAGCATATACCTCTGTAGAGAAGACATAATTTTTTGTTTTTGCCTGTTTTTTGGACTTGAGTGTTCCTATGAAGTATTTTTATACTAACCCATGCACAATATTTTATTTCACATGTTTTGTCTAGTTAAAATGATTAACCATTAAACTGAGTCCTAGTTGGGAAAAAATGATGGTGCACAGTGAGACCATATTAACTAAGATGTGTTCCTATATATATCATACATTTTTCCTCTAATAACAAAATTGATGTGACTTATGAACATTCCAGGTGGTCTTTAATTTGGCCCTCCATACATTTATTTATTTTATGTGGTATTGTATGGGGATTTAGATTTATGAAATCATGGTTGTGATGTTTTTTTATACATTTTATCATTTATAGGTTTGAAGATGTGTGTGTGTGTATGAGTACAAGTACATAGGCTATGGCCTCCAATATATGTGATACACATTCTTATCGCTAGTCTCCAACCCCTAGAATATTGGATGGGAGCTTGAGGAATAGCATCACGGTCCCCTCTAGGAATTGTCAAGACAATTATTCAGTATTTTAGTAATTCAATGTAGTTTTAAAAACAAATGTCTTTTCATTTCATTTTTTTAGTACCCCCAGTTTCCAGTAATTAACCCTGGTTTTATGATTTTTAAATAAATGAAGCATATGAGAGATGGTTGGGGAATGTTTAGAGACTTTTAAAGTGAAAAAGCTCAATGAGTGGGGACACACGGGCTTTACACGGTTTTCCAAACCATGCAGAAGTCGTGTGGGTGTGGTCGCCTTGGATAGAAGAGACTGCACGGTGGGCGCACTATAAGGCCCCAGCCTGAAACCTTACTTAATCTTGAGTTATTACAAGATTACACATTAAGGATCTTTTCAGGTTTAGAGTTTTAGATAATTATATCATAACACTTTCATTACATTCCACATTTAAAAAAATTGGTTACATAAAAGTTAGTATTCATTTTCTTCCATCAATGGAAACATATTTAAAAAATAACGCATGGATTATTTCTTGACACTTCCTTGACACTATAATAATATCATGTACCTTTTCCTTGACCTGTGAAAAACATTTCAAAAAACATGGGATGAGCATAAAAAGCTCAGTAAGGGTTATAAAAAATATAGAAAGGAAACATGAGTTCATATATACATAAGAATGAAATCATACTTTACCAATAAAACATAGGCACTTTAACATAACTCATCAAATCATGAATAAATCATAGAAATCATAAGACATAAAAGGTAACTTGAGGCATTCATAACATTCTTACATAGGGAGTAACGCTCTTGGTTACGTTTGGAATACCCACCACATTATATTCCTTAAATCTCTTCGGAGAAACCTTAACGTTTCACTCCTTCGCGTTACCCAATGCATTGGAGAGCTATATCGGGCTCACTCGCCCTTAGTTTATCACGGAACCACCCATCTTCATAACAATTCCCAAGAACCATAACATAATCGTAGCACATAACTTAAGCATAAAGGAAAGATAACATTCCCACATTACAATAACAATATAACATTTTAAGATATTGAAATAATAAAACCCTTTTCAAAACCATTTAAAATATTTAATAGAGAGATTTTTAAATCAAAGTGTCCCATACCACATTGAAGCTTTTAAAATTTTAAACCATTAATATATATATAACAAAAATCCTTAAAACCATTTTGAAAACATAGATATTAATGATAAATATTTATAAGAATAAATCATTAAAACATTTAAAACGATATTTTAGTTAAAGGTGTTTTTAACAAAATGAGAGACACTTGAATACAATAATTGAGGAATAAAATTTAATCAAAACATTATAATATCATGAGAATAAAGGGATCCATGATATAATATTCCAAAGGATAGTATATACACCATATAAGAGTTAACTGGTGCATAACAACAAAGAAGTCTCAATAGAAATGTAAAATGAGATGAAATCCATGACAAAGAAGGTATCCTTAAATTAAGGATAAATCAACCTCATAATTATGTGCGAAAAATATAATTACAGCCAATATAATTGGATATTAAGTGAAAAGTAATCAATGGTCATTCACACATATTCAAAGGATGACATATTCAATAACTACATATTGAACCCAAAGAAATCGAAATTGGGTTAAGAAGTTCCCTTGACAGCCTAACGACGTCTCATCAAAATGAGTTGATGAGAGATAAAAAGGGTATCTCATCAAATGGAAATAAAATTTAAATCAATATGGATATAGAAGAAAATATCCCAACATAATCATATGTGAATTAAAATACATAACAAAAGAAGTCTTTTAAAAAGAGGAGGGTGAAAGGTTCACTTACCGACATGGGTATCTTTCAAAACATACACCCCGTGAAAGAAGGACAATAAAACATTGATGTAAATTCTCATAAATGAAATTATATTATACAATGAGTAAAATAATGGGTAGTACATAAACGACTCAAAGGAAATTGTGGAAAATGTATCATAAATCTCACGAGAATAAAAGTGAGATGAAAAATCCCTTATGAAAACTCGCAGCCTAACGTCGCGACATAAAACTTACAAAAATGGATTGATGACATCAAATACGGTCACTCATCATATTAAAATAAAGTTTACATCAAGAGGAATAAAAAATAACATCCCCCAACATAACAAAGAGGAGCTTAAAAGAAGTGACATAAAGGAGAGTACTTAAAAAAAGAGGGGTTAGATCTCTTACGAAAATTCGGCAGCCTAACGGCACCACCCAAAACGTCCAAAATAGATTTATGAGAGGAAATAGGGTCTCTCATCATATTAACATAATAATTACAGTCGGATTAATATAAAATAACATCCCAATCATATGAAAGATGAGCTTAAAAGGAATGACATAAAAGTGTGTACTTAAAAAGAAAGGGTGGAGTAGGATCCCTTACCTCGGGTCCGACTTGACTCGATCGTTCTTTAATCTCCAGAATAATAAACTTGAGTTAATTTCTACTTCCTTAAGAACCTTTTTAAAGTTAATTATTCCTTTCATATCACTTATTACCATGTCATGAACACTATTTAATTATTTTAGTTAATAACGGTCGTTTAAATGATCATTGGTACTTGAGTCAAAAATTGAACTTGTTGGAAAAACGATTTCCCATGTAGTTATAAGTAAATAATTTCCAGAATAGTATTAATGATTAAAATATCATATATATCCAGTAAATATTCATTTTATACTATTCCATATCATTTGGAGATAAAAAACGAAAAGCACCGTTCATGGAGACGGTAGGCCGTACGTACGCATGAACGCTACTTTAATTTTTTTCCTTGTCATATTAATGGAATTAAAAATAAAAGATATTTATATATATTATAATTACAGTATAATATATATGTTATATAGGTCACATATGTTCATTAATTTCATACTTTATACATTCCATGTATTGCATGTACGAGTCACATCACTTGAGGGGGCGGTAGTCCACACTTCCTCATATGAAATTATCACATTTACAAAACATGAAATGAATAAAGGTATGTTTTAATTATAAAATACAGAAGCATATAGTAAACATAAATACCATATATATCATATATAAAATACAGTTACATCATAATGGCCACCTTTAAAGGTGTTAAAAGAATATTGAACAATCATCGTTTTGTGAGGCAGAAAATCACCAACCACAGAAACAACATGTTCAAACCATTAGACGAAGGTGTGTTTATGTATAGCTCGAATACATCTTATAAAAATATCCTAGTATATTTAAGATATTGGAGGTGTTACAAATGAAATGAATAAAAAGCGTTTAGGAGGTTGGAGAAGCAAAATAAAACAAAAGGACTCAAGTGAAGACATTACCTTAAAATCGGGTAACTCCCTTTGGTTTGAGATCAAAGGCTTCCTTGGGAAGGCTTATGCCCAAAGTGAGGATTCAAGGAGTTAGAGATGGATGTGCAGAGACAAAATGGGTAGAGGTTGGCCCAGAAAAAGGCTTTGGAAGTGTGGGTAAGAAGGTAGAGGTGGGGGCCTTTTATAAGAGGAGGGGAGGGGCACTCTTGGAATGTAAAAAAAATTAATTTATTTTAGAATGAGTTTTGGATTTTAATGGTCCCACATTGATGTATTTCGAGGATAAGGTGATAAGGGTTCTAAATCAACCCATACAATAGGTTTTGGACATGTGTAGGTCTTAGATTTTACATTATCTTTCCATTTTAATTAAATCGTTAAATAATGAGGTCATCGCTGCAACATCATGATGTCATAAATTATTTAATTTATTAAATGTTGAAAAATTATAAAAAAAAACTATGATGTAGGAAATATTTTTATCTTTATAAGGAATATTTATAGTCCAAAATATCATTTATGTAGAAGACATTAAAAATATTTTACTTAGGTGATACATTCTTTGTTACATTTAACATTCTTTAAAAATAAAAAGATAAAAAGTCACTTTCTCAAAAAATTTATTCCATGTGGCCACCAAGTTTGGCACAAGTCATCCCATGGTCGACCATGAGACAACCAGTAGCCTTAAGAAACATGTTGTGGTCATTTTGTATTATTATGATATTATTTTATTATCTTTAACTACCTGATTACTCATTAATCAAGATAATTAAAGATAATAACCGTCGTTACTATTCATAATGTCAAAAAATAAAAGAGTCTTAATTACATAATTTAGAACATATGATTCCAAATATGTAATCAATTTTACCAAATTCCAAACACATAAATTGCAAAAATTAATTTGAAAATAATTCCCGTTGTCAAAACAAATAGAGGGTTTTTTAGAAACAATATTTATGAAAAGTTTGACACTTGTTTATGCCCAATTAAAAAGTGAAATTAATCCCAATTACCATCATTGTATTACATGGTAGAAATATATTCTAATTACACTTTAAAACAAATTAAAAAGATAAAATAACCATATAATTAATTTATATGAAAAACTAGTTTTGATGTAAAATGCAGTATTATTCACTATTCATTGAAAAAATGAACATTGTCAGAAAAATACCAAAAATTAACCCAAGGTAAATTTCAAGGTCCCAATCATAAATAATATGTTTATTTTGAAAAATAAGGCTTATAAAATTGTCAAAAAGTGGATTTTAATGGGGTTCACCATCAAAAGGCGGTTAATCGGCCTTTTAAAGAATATTTGAATGTTTACGCTTAAAAACTGGATTCATTTGTATTTTTAATCCTCTAACATTTATTGAAAAAAAATTAAAAATATTTAACAAACATATATAATCATTTTGTAGTTCGTTCTGTTCATTCCCTCCATTACAACGGCTAGACGTTAACTACCATTTAAAATAATATTATTTTATTATTAGAGTGCAACGTAAGATTTCAAAGAAACATGTTGTTGAATATTGGGTATGCCATCAAGCATAGCGTTCCCTTTAAAGTAATATTAATGTTTTATTCACAAATATGTATAAATGTGAAAATGTCATACTCTTTATTTAACTGGGGTGTTACATCCTTCCCCCCCTTTTGGGAATTGCGTCCTCGCAATTTTAAAATTGAGCTTGGAAACAACCTTGAACGTCCCACATCGGAACAATAGTCGGTAAAACAATAACTTTAAAATGAAGAAAGATAAGTACAATGGTCACCCGAGTTAACCCATACTAGGATTCCATGTCTGAAAATATGGACATGGAGGAGAAAACATAGGGTCATGTTCGGATGGAGAGTGATAGAAAACATGTTTAGGAGATAGTTAACCACAAGAAAATCACAAACATGTGATGGGTTAAACAACATTCGATTCCCTAGTAGGAAAAGTTAACAAACAAAATTTTTGTTTTATGTTACTATTCATTGAGGAATTTATTTTTTATCTTAACGAAACGTAATTACTTATCATGTTGACTTTCAAATTTTACTAGATTTCTTACACAAACTCATATTTTCCCCAAAATACGAGTATTTAAGAAGGCTTGTTCCCATTAAGAGTACTATAATCAACTTCTAGAGAATCACCTAATCCACGAAAGAGAACTATATACTTCCCATGTCTTTAGACTTTAACAAAAACCGAAACAAAAATGGTTAGTACAAGATCAGATAATCCATAAAAGGATAACCCTTTATTAAAAGAAAATCAATTCTTAATTTCCAAAATTTGTCCAACAAAACCCAAAGTTCAACGAGGACCATTCGATAAACAATTTGTCCATAAAATTCTTCAAAGTAAACCAAAATAAGATTGAAACCCAAATATTTGAAGGATTTTGTCACATAGTCTTCCAAGTTAAATCGTAACATTTGTCTCCAAACAACATCAGTTGCTCTTAATGTCTCATATTGAAAAGTAATTAACCTAATCACATATCCTCCATGATAGGTTAATAAATTTCCATAGATAACCCAAAATCAGCTTACTCTTAATTCATAAAATCATATAACTAAAAAGAATCAGTCAAACTAACCAGGGACTTCACATAGTCCAATGGTAGGCATTAAATACCATTCGCACTTTGGTTGTGGGTTCGATTCCCACAGCTTTGTCTGACGCGACGGGTTGTCACACGGTCTGCGTGTTGTCCATTTTCCAAAACTACATAATTCTTAAAACATTCCCCAAAATGAGATAAAATCCTCAAAAATAAACATTACATAATTTAACCTCAAGTTTATCTCATGCCTTTCATTTTCCATCATAACATACAATAACACATAATTACCTCAAAAGTAAGGATCTTATAAACCCTAATGGTTACCTTTATAATTATTACCTGAACTTCCACATCGATTGGTCATCTCGTACATGATGCATTATAGAACATACCAAGGTTAAATTGGTTTATCATGACTCCTTGATAGTTGGTTTAGAACAACCATGAGTTTCCTCATTGAATACCCCATTTCATCCAGTCTATTAATCAGAGAACCACCACAGTTTCCTTCAAACCAATTGTCACTTTGGTGCCTGCTAGATCCAGCCATTTACTAAAACCAAAAAGGTCAGTGTGAGTATATAAACATAACCATCATGTACTAATGAGTACGATAAACACTAAGATATACTTAATCATTCACTTTATCTAAAAACTATGACACTTTCTAGAATCCTTGCCAATATGGTAATGTCACTTATTCTTAAAGAATACCCTAACCTCTAAAGTTATCTAAACCGACCTTTGATACCAACTATAAGGCCCCAGCCTTAAACATTACTTAATCTTGTGTTATTACAAGATTACACATTGAGGATCTTTTAAGGTTTAGTTTTTTAGATAATTAGATCATAAAACTTTCATTACATTCCACATTTAAACAAAGTGGTTACATAAAATATAGTATTCATTTTTTTCCAACTACAGAAATATATTTAAAAAATAACGCATGGATTCTTTCTTGACACTTCCTTGACACTATCATAATATCATGTACCTTTCCCTTGACCTATGAAAAACATTTCAAAAAACATGGGATGAGCATAAAAAACTCATTAAGGGTTATAAAAAATCTGGAAAGGAAACATGATTTCATATATACATAAGAATGAAATCATACCTTACCCATAAAACATAGGCACTTTAACATACCTCATAAAATCATGAATAAATCATAGAAATCATAAGACATAAAAGGTAACTTAAGGCATTCATTACATTCTTACGTAGGGAGTAACCCTCTTGGTTACGTTTGGAATACCCACCATAGTATATTCCCTAAATCTCTTCAGAGAAACCTTAATGTTTCACTCCTTCACGTTACCCAATGCATTGGAGATCTATACCGGGCTCACCCGCCCTTAGTTTATCACGGAACCACCCATCTTCATAACAATTCCCAAGAACCATAACATAATCATAGCACATAACTTAAGCATAAAAGAAAGATAAAATTCCCACATTACAATAACAATATAACATTTTAAGATATTGAAATAATAAAACCCTTTTCAAAACCATTTAAAACATTTAATAAATAGATTTTTAAATCAAAGTCTCACATACAACATTGAAGATCTTAACATTTTAAACCATTAATATCGATATAAATAAATCCTTAAACCCATTTTGAAAACATAGATATTAATGAGAAGTATTTATAAGAATAAATCATTAAAACCTTTAAAACTATATTTTAGTTAAAGGGTTTTTAACAAAATGGGAGACACTTGAATACAATAATTGAGGAATAACATTTAATAAAAACTTTATAATATCATGAGAATAAATGGATTCATTATATAATATTCCAAAGGACAGTATATACACCATATAAGAGTGAACTGGTTCATAACAACAAAGAAGTCTCAATAGAAATGTTAAATGAGATGAAATCCATGATAAAGAAGGTATCCTTAAATTAAGGATAAATCAATCTCATAATTATGTGCGACAAATATAAATACACCCAATATAATTGGATATTATGTGTAAAATAATCAAAGGTCATTCACACATATTCAAAGGATGACATATTCAATAACTACATGTTGAACCCAAAAAAATCGAAATTGGGTTAAGAAGTTCCCTTGACAGCCTAACGGCGTTACATCAAAATGAGTTGATGAGAGATAAAAAGGGTATGTCATCACATGGAAATAAAATTTAAATCAATAAGGATATAGAAGAACATATCCCAACATAAAAGTATGTGAATTAAAAGACATAACAAATGAAGTCTTTTAAAAAGAGGAGGGTGAAAGGTTCCCTTACCGACATGGGTATCTTTCAAAACATACACCCCGTGAAAGAATGACAATACAACATTGATTTAAATACTCATAAATGAAAGTATATTACAAAATGAGTAAAATAATGGGAAGTACATAAACCACTCAATGGAAATTGTGGAAAATGTAGCATAAATCTCATAGGAATAAAAGTGAGATGAAAAATCCCTTACGAAAACTCGGCAGCCTAACGGCGCCACATAAAACTTACAAAAATGGATTGATGAGATCAAATAGGGTCACTATTCATATTAACATAAAGTATAAATCAAGAGGAATATAAAATAACATCCCCCAACATAACAAATAGGAGCTTAAAATAAGTGACATAAAGGAGAGTACTTAAAAAAAGAGAGGGGTTAGATCTCTTACGAAAATTTGGCAGCCTAACGGCGCCACTCAAAACATCCAAAATGGATTGATGAGAGGAAATAGGGTCTCTCATAATATTAACATAATATGTACAGTATGAGTAATATAAAAGAACATCCCAATAATAAGAATGATGAGCTTAAAAGGAATGTCCTAAAAGAGTGTACTTAAAAAGAAAGGGTGGAGTAGGATCCCTTACCTCGGGTCCGACTTGACTCGATCGTTCTTTAATCTCCTGAATAATAAACTTGAGTTAATTTATACTTACTTAAGAACCTTTTTCAAGTTCATTATTCTTTTTATATCACTTATTACCATGTTATGAACACTATTTAATTATTTTATTTAATAACGGTCGTTTAAACGATCATTGGTACTTGAGTCAAAAATTGAACTTGTTGGAAAAACGATTGCCCATGTAGTTATAATTAAATAATTTACAGAATAGTATTAATGATCAAAATATCATATATATCCATTAAATATTCATTTTATAATATTCCATATCATTTGGAGATAAAAAACGAAAAGCACCGTTCATGAAGACGGTAGGTCGTACGTACGCATGAACGCTACTTTCATTTTATTCCTTATCATATTAATGGAATTAAAAATAAATGATATATATAAATATAATAATTACAGTATAATATATATTTTATATAGGTCAGATATGTTCATTAATTTTATACTTTATACATTCCATGTATTGCATGTACAAGTCACATCACTTGAGGGGGCGGTAGTCCACACTTCCTCATATGAAATTATCTCATTTACACAACATGAAAAGAATAATGGTATGTTTTAAATATAAAATAAAGAAGCATATAGTAAACCTAAATACCATATATATCATATATAAAATACAATTACATCATAATGGCCACCTTTAAAGGTGTTAAAAGAATATTGAACAATCATCGTTTCGTGAGGCAGAAAATCGCCAACCACAGAAACAGTATGTTCTTTAAACATTAGACAAAGGTGTGTGTAAGTATAGCTAGAATACTTCTTATAAAAACATCCTAGTATATTTAAGATACTGTATTTGTTACAAAAAAATCAATAAAAATAGTTTAGTATGTTGGAGAAGAAAAATAAAACAAAAGGACTCAAGTGAAGACATTACCGTAATAATCGGGTAACTCCCTTTGGTTTGAGCTCAAAGGCTTCCTTGGGAAGTCTTCTGCCCAAATTGAGGCTTCAAGGAGTTAGATAGGGATGTGGAGAGACAAAATGGGCAGGGTTTAGCCAAGCCAAAGGCTTTTTAAGTGTGGGTAAGGAGGTAGAGGTGGGTGCCTTTTATAAGAGGAGGGGAGGGGCACTCTTGGAAAGTAAAGATATTTTACTTTATTTTAGAATGCGTTTCAGATTTTAATGGTCCCAAATTGATGTGTTTTTAGGATAAGGTGATAAGGGTTTGAAATTCACCCATGAAATAGGTGTTGGACATGTGTATGTCTTATATTTTACATTATCTTTTGATTTTAATTAAATTGTTAAATAATGAGGTCATCGCTGCATCATCATAATGTCATAAATAATTTAATTTATTAAATGTTGAAAAATTATAAAACAAATACTATGATGTAGGAAATAGTTTTTGATTTATAAGGAATATTTATAGTCCAAAATATCATTTATGTAGACAAAATTAAAAATATTTTACTTAGGTGATACATTCTTTGTTACATTTAATATTATTTAAAAATAAAAAGATAAAAAGTTACTTTCTCACAAAAGTGATTCCATGGGGCCTCCAAGTTTGGCACAAGGCATCCCTTGGTCAGACATGAAACAACCAGTATCCTTAGGACACATGTTGTGGTCATTTTGTATTATTATGATATAATTTTATTATCTTTAACTACCTGATTACTCATTAATCATGATAATTAAAGATAATTATCGTCGTTACTATTCATAATGTCCAAAAATAAAAGATCTTTAATTACATAATTTTGAAATTATGATTCCAAATATGTAATCCATTTTACCAAATTCCAAACACATAAATTTCAAAAATTAATTTAAAAATAATTCCCGTTGTCAAAACAAATAGCAGGTTTTTTAGAAATAATACTTATAAAAAGTATGGCACTTGTTTATGCCCAATTAAAAAGTTAAATTAATACCAATTACCAAAATTGGATTACATGGTAAAAATATATTCTAATTACACTTTAAAACAAATTAAAAATATAATATAACCATATAATTAATTTATATGAAAATCAGTTTTGATGTAAAATGCAGTATTTTTCCCAATTCATTGAAAAAATGAACATTGTCAGAAAAATACCAAAAAATTAACCCAAGGTAAAATTAAATTTCCCAATCACAAATAATATGTTTATTTTGAAAAATAAGGCTTATAAAATTTTCAAAAAGTGGATTTCAAATGGGTTCGCCATCAAAAGGCGGTTAATCGACCTTTTAAAGAATATTTGAATGTTTACGCTTAAAAACTAGATTCATTTGTATTTTTAATCCACTAACATTTATTGAAAAAAAGTAAAAATATTTGACAAACATATATAATCATTTTGTAGTTAGATCTATTCATTCCCACCATTACAACGGCTAGGTGTTAACTACCATTTAAAATAATATTATTTTATTATTAGAGTGCAACGTAAGATTTCAAAGAAACTTGTTGTTGCATATTGGGTACGCCATAGAGCATAGTGTTCCCTTTAAAGTAATATTAATATTTTATTCACAAATATGTATAAATGTGAAAATGTCATACACTTTATTTACCTGGGGTGTTACACGCACGGTTTGGGGAAACCATGTGAGGAGGCCATGTGGAGCGCCCCTTCCAAGTAGTGACTACCGCACGGTTTGCGCACGGTTTGCCTAACCGTACAGACCAACCGTATGGGCACATAAAATTAGATCCTTAAGTTGAGGATCTAACTCGTTTTTTCCACTAATCACTTCATTAAAGCTTCTATGTGTCCCTAGATCCGGATTTTCGTTCTCTAAAGGTCATGGAGTGTTCTCCCATCATTCTGGAGGCGATCCGAAGGGTTCTCTTGGCGAATCAAAGCTGGACTCTTGAGGTATGTGATCGTTCTAGATCAGTTTCTTAGATCTACAATGATCTACTTGTCCTCTTATCTTGGTTTCATAGATATACACCCATTATGGGTAGATCTATGTATCTGGATGCCAAATATGATGATATTTGGTCTTGGTTGTGTTAGGAGGAGAGATCTAAGGAGGATCCTTAGTAAATCAGCCCGGTCTTCGTGTGCATTCTTCGACCATTGTGGTTTTCATCTAAACCATTATGGTAAGTGGCTTCACTCTATACTCCTCTGGTTATAATCGATTGGATTAGTTTTAAATTGTTTATTTGAATGGAATTGATTGTGAAAAGCATGGAATAAATCTTCTTAAGTGATGATTTATGGTTTTGATTAATTTTAAAATCTTGGTGAATTGTGTTCTAAGTGACTTGGAAATTTGAATTTAAAATGTTGATTTTAAATTATAAAATTTCTTAAATTGTAAATGGTTTGATGAGAAATGGGCTTTCAAAAAAAGGGAGTTTTATTGAAATGGGTTTGATGCATTTGGTTTTCAATAAAAATGTAGCTTTAATGAAATGGTTTAAACTGTTTGAACACACACAGTTTGGATGAAAAATGGTTTTCAATAAACATTGTTTTATTGAATGTATGGTTTGGCATTATTGTTGGGAATATGTGGTGTGTGTTCATATTGCATGTATGGGGCATGGTTGAAATAGGACCCTGTGCTTGGGACCAAACGTTTAATGGCTCGTGGAAACTATATGTACGTGGCTTGGTTGGAATATGACCTTGTTCTCGGTGCCAATGGTTTAATGGGACATGGGAAACAATTACCATGTAATGACTTGTTAGATCGTTGAGAAACTGATCATGAGTCTGGAACTCTCATAACGATGCATGCATGGTTTATTTCATGGGTTTGTGAAATGGTTAGGTATGCCAAAATGGGATGTTTGTGAAATGGTTTGAAAATTTGTTTGGTTATTTTTCTGGAAAAATAAAAAGTTGGAAAAGCTTGTTTAAATTGAACTTTGATACTTTTGAGCATGGATGGTTTTTTAAAACATGTTTACATTTAGTTGTCAACTTCATTGGTGAAAATGTTTTATATAAACTGTTTTTGTATAACTGTTGCTAAATCTTCTATCCTAGTGGCGTGAGTAGGGAAGTCAAGGGGAAAGCATACTGACTTTTATACTCAACCCTGCTTTGGGACGTTCATGCTTTTGCAGTTTTTTTATTTAGAGAAAAATGTAAAGGTAAAGCATCTCATTACTAGTGGCTCATGGTGATATTTGGGAGATGCTGTGGAGCTTGGAGCCTATGGAACACTATGTTGTGGTGTCTTTTGAGAGTCTTGTGTTTTTCTTGCACTGTGTATTTTGATGTTTGGTTTGGTCTTCGGCTATTGTGTACTCTGATGTGGTTTTTCATAAATGTAGGTGTTGATTGGTCTTTCATTTGTTGATGCATCATATAGTGAATGATTAATGGATGGGTTATTTTTTGAAGGGTAAATTGTCCCCCACTTTTCTTGAGACCCTTTGATATTTATTTCCTGCCTTTGGCTTCTTGGGGATGTCGCTTAAGGCTTAGCAAGAACTCAATGAAATCTCAAGCCAATGGTAATTGTCGGGTCATTACAAATGGTATCAGTTTGTTATGTCCTTTCCTAACAAGTGGTCATCAATGTTCTTGGTCTTCGAGTTGAAATGCATTCTCATCTATTCCATGGGTTGGAATCTTAGATAGGAGTAGAATTTTCTGAACATGAAATGTATATCATAAGAGGATGTAGCTAACCCATTTCTGTTGAACTTCATGTTACTAGGGTGTTGGGTACATAAGTGTTTTCGATAAACTTATAGAATGTTGAAGATCACATTGTCATGGGTTTAGAAAATGGGA
This sequence comes from Viscum album, assembly GCA_963277665.1. Classification (NCBI taxonomy): domain Eukaryota; kingdom Viridiplantae; phylum Streptophyta; class Magnoliopsida; order Santalales; family Viscaceae; genus Viscum; species Viscum album. The sequence continues at coordinate 263,200 of CAUJRU010000612.1, forward strand.
TGATCATGACATGAATTGTAGAGGAATGAATTCCCACAAGGATTGCATATATCATTGTGAGGAATGAGTAAGAATATTGTGATGGATACCAGTTTTTGAAAAATGTAGAAATTGTTTTCAACCAATAGACTTTGAAAACATGGTATTTGGTGTATTCTGAAAATGGGTTGATTTTCAAAAATCATGTTGAATGTTTTTTAAAAATGGTTGAACAATGAAAATGTTTTTTGGAGAAATTTTGTGTGAAACTTGATGTGATAGAATTTGAAATTCTAATCCAATAGTTGCTATAAATTGAGATTGATGGAGTTTGTTGTTGGATTAGAAAATGGTACCTGGTTGGCGTCGTCGAATCCAACCCGAAGAAGCTGCGGAGAATTTGGTTACACTTGAACCACGTGTGAACCAAGAGCTGGGTCAGAGTATTTTCCAAGATTTTCTAGCTGTGGATATGTGGAACCAGAGGAATGATCCATTACATGTGGATCATACCATCCAGTTCATGATGCAGAATCCACCAAACATTAGGTGTGATGCTGAACCCGGGAAGGTGGAGGTGTGTCTATGCAAGATGAATCGTGTATTCGATTTCATCAGAACATCAGTAGAGTTGAATATAAATATGGTAACATATATGCTCGAGGATCTTTCACGTCAGTGGTGGGATTTAGCAGTGTAGGAAAAATTGGATGAAGGCCTTACATGGGAGGATTTTGAAGAATTGTTTAACAAACAATTCTATCCTTACACGTTCAAGATCCAGAAAATGATGGACATCATCAGCTTGAAACAAGAGAGCCTCTCTGTCACAGATTATGTGGCTAAGTTCATGAATTTAGTCCATTTTGAACTAGAGGTTGTGGATTGTTCTTCATTGAAGGCACGCATATTCGAATCAGGGCTAAGGCAAGAGATTCGATCGAAGATTATGGGGCTCTGTATTACGGATAATACAGAGATGGTGAACAGAGTGACTGTTGCCAAACGTTATATCTTGGGATCAATAGGAGGATTCTTGATGATACCCATGAGAATGGGTGGGACCTCTAATGATGAGAACGACTTGAAGAGGGACACCTACATCCATGGTGGGAGTGAAAATTAAAACCATATGGCGAGATCCGTCAACCTTCCTCCACGACCCCAGAACAAAGCAGTTTGTTTTCAATGTGGTTCGACTGACCACATAAAGAGAGAGTGCATGAATCATCCTAGATAATTTCACAGTTGCATATATATGGGGGTATCTTCAACAATATTGTCGTAGAGCTCCACGGTTGGGTGTTCGGGACACTTCCCAGGCGTCGCAAGCATCGTATGCTTCGACATGACAAGGATAGCAGAATCAGTCTCATCAGCACAATTGATCTAGACATGGAGATTCTCAAAATTCCATGACTCCTCATCTATGGCTATCTCAGAAAGTCAACAAGGAGAACATTGCAGCAACGAAGAAATTGTATGGAGCCGAGAAGATTATGGTTGATGATCAGGCTGGACTATCTACGGTGAGAGGTACAATTCTTTTGAATTATACCCTTGTTCAAGTGTTGTTTGATACAAGAGCATCTCATTCCTTTCTTTCTTCTCGTATTTCAGATTTTCTGAACATAAAATTAAAAAAGATTCCTTCTGGGATAAAACTTCGAACTCTTATTAGTGAAAGAGAATGTCAAGCCTTCATGTGTAGAGCATGTGTTTTAACTATTTATAGAGCTGAAATGAAATGGGACTCCTCCATGATGGACATGGATGTCTATGATGTAATCTTGGGTCTGGATTGGTTGACAAGGTTTAAGGCTCTATCGACTGTTATAAGAGAACAACTAGTTTCACTACTGAGGAAGGCATGGAGCATCTCTTCAGAGGAGAGAGAATGGTAAAGAAAAGTGAAAAGAGCTTGTTGGCACCAATGGTGGGAATGATCTCTTACAAATTAGTAGTGTTGACTTTGGAATCAATGGACGAGATTGAGGAAAATTATTTTCCAGTCGTCGTTGATCAATTTCCAAATGTCTCTCCCAAGAACTTCTCAGGGTTACCACCTCTAGGAGAAGTTGAGTTTATGATTGATCTCCTTCCAGGGACGAGTCCTATTTACCTTTCGTCTTATAGGATAGAACTAACCGAATTACGAGAATTGAAAGTGCAGTTAGAGGAGCAGGAAAGCATGGGTTTTATTTGGCCAAGTGTGTCTCCGTGGGCAGCACGAGTTTTGTTTGTAATGAAGGCAGATGGAACTTTTTTCCTGTGTGTTGACTATAGTAATCATAACAACGTTACAGTAAATAACATATATCCACTTCCATGCATTGATGATTTGTTCGATTAATTAAGGGGAGCTCTATGGTTCTCCAAGATTGATTTGCGATCAAAATATCACCAATTATGAGTTCGAAAGGAGGATATTCCAAAGAAAAAATTTAAATGTAGATATGGACACTACGATTATGAAGTCATGCCTTTCGGTCTAACAAATGCCCCTATGGTCTTCATGTCTTTGATTAATGAGATATTTCAGCAATATCAGGTTTTTTTTTGTGGTGTTTGTGGATGACATATTGGTGTATTCAAGAACAATGGCTGAGCATGAGTAACACTTTATGATAGTGTTGGAAATCTTGAGAGACCATCAGTTTTATGCGAAATTATCAAAGTTTGATTTTTGGATACAGGAAGTACGTTTCCATGAACATGTCATTTATGAGAAAGGTGTTTTAGTGGATCCAAAAAATATAGAAGCTGTTCTTTCTTGGCAATTGCCGAAGAATGTTTTTGAAAGAAGATGTTTTCTTTATCATTTTGGTTATTACTGATGCTTTGTATGTGACTTCTCACGACTAGATTCGCCTATGAAAACATTGAAAAAGATGAACAGTGCTTTCCAATGGACAAAATAATGTCATAAGTCTTTCCTGGAACTGAAGGTTCGTCTTACATCAGCACACATCCGGATATTTCTTGAATCAGTACATGTGTATCTGGTATACTATGATGCTTTGGGAACAGGTTTGGGTTGTGTTCTAATGTAGGGAGACCATGTTGTTGCTTATGGCTCAAGGGAGTTGAGGGTGCATGAGAAAAATTACACAACACATGATTTGGAGTTGGCTGCAGTCGTCCATGCATTTAAAACATGGAGACATTACCTCATTGGTGAGAAATTTACTATGTTTACAGATCACAAAATGCTTGAAACACATTTTCTCACAACAAGATTTGAATCTGAGGAAGAGGATATGGATAGAGTATCTCTAGATGTTTGAATTTAACTGGATGTATACACTGGGTAAGGGCAATTCGGTGGCTGATGCATTAAGAAGAAAGTTGTATGCTCTATTGGCAAAAGAATCATTAGACGAATGGCAGTTGATCTCAGTCTTAACAGACATGCATGTGGAATGTGAATACCGAGGTAATGTTGCAGTTTTCTTTCCAGTTGTGCTTGTTCCTGATATGGTGGAGATAGTAAAAGAGGAACATGCATCCGATGTAGACCGTGTTGCAATGAGTTCAAAACTAAATGGTGGGGAGACCATTGAGGGATGTATGCTGGATGGGAGTTCAGTTTTGTGGTTCTGAGATTGGATGGTTGTACCTTTAACTGCTCACGAACAAATACTTCATGTTTACCACTAATCAAGATGGTTTGTTCACCCAGGTACATCGACGATGTATAAGGCGTTGAAGGCGCAGTTTTGTTGGAACAACATGAAAAGGAAAGTGGCCGAGTCTCGCGGTGCTGAACTTGTCATAAGGTTAATACTGAACATCAGAAACTAGATGGTATGTTACAATATTTACCAATCGTAGTGTGAAAATGGGATCATATAATATTGGATTTTGTAACACGTCTTCCAAGAACGGTCCGGAAACACGATGTCATTTAGGTGATAGTGTATCGTCTGACAAAGATGGCCCTTTCATCCCGATTCGGGAAACTCATACTGTGGATGATCATTCAAAAATCTATATACAAGAAGTGGTAAAGAGGAATGGGGTACCAATGTCTATACTCTCAGTTAGAGATTTCAGGTTCACATCTTGTTTCTGGAAATCGTAACAGCAAGCCCTTGGGACTTAGTTGATGATGAGCACGGTGAGTCATTCTCATACTGATGGGAAATCCGAGCGGACGATACAAATGTTGGAAGATATGTTACAGGATTATGTAATGGATTTTGGTAGCTCTTGGGAGGAGAATATACCTCTAGTGGAGTTCTCATAAAGTAACAGTTATCAGGCCTCGATAAACATGGCTTTGTTTGATGCATTGTATGTACATCCTTGTCATCACTAGTGCAAAAAACGTTATTTACGTCACAATTTTTGACGTCAGTTATATATAACTGACACGATAATCTGTGAAATGTGGTTTTTTATATTGGTTATTTTATAACTGGTGTAACAAATGCTGTGAGTAGATTTTTAACGTCGGTTATTTTAATAACCGACGTTACAAATTGCTGGTGTTCGGTTTTTATGTCGGTTATAAATAAACCGATGTAAAAAAACAAAAGTGTGGGGTTTTTATATGTCCGTTATTTGATAACCGACATAAAAAACGAGATATCTACGAGTTTTTTAGGTTGGTTATAAAATAACCCACATAAAAAACCAAAGCGCGGTGGTTTTTTACGTCGATTATTTTATAACCGACGTAAAAAACTCATAGATAACCCGTTTTTTACGTCGGTTATAAAATAACCGAAGTAAAAAATGGGGATTATGAGGCCCTTTTGAAATCATCAATTTTATAACCGATGTAAAAAAACAACCCACATAACGTTTTTTACGTCGGTTATATAATACCCGACGTAAAAAACTGTGATTTTTTATGGCTTTTTTAAGTCGGTTAGAGAATAACCAAAGTAAAAAAACCAACACGCAGACATTTATAATGTCGGTTGACGTTATAAATGTAATAGAATAGTTTATAACATTGGTTATTAAATAACTGCCATTATAAAACATTTAAAAATTTGACAAGCCCCATGGATTGTCATTTATAGTTTTTCGATCGACAATCTGGCGGCTCGTCTCTCTCGCGCGGTAAACCCTAATCAACTCTTCGATCTCGCTGTGTTAAACTCATTTTTTCTTCATATTTTATCATATTTACTCGCCTCGGATCTATCTTCTCAACTCGTATCACTCAAGTAAGCCTTCCATGAATTTATTTCATTCATTTTTTTCCCTAATAGTCTATATTTATGTTTTTTGATTTTTGTGTTTAAACTAGGTAAGATTCTTCGATTTCGAACCCTCTTACCTCTTTTTTCCATCATCATATTATTTATCATCCCTAGATATATTAGATCGACCTGAAATATTCATTTAAGCCACAACTACTTCTATTTAGTTTGTTTTTGTTTCCCAAATGCCCGACATTGATAGTAATTTTTGTTGTCATTGACCACTAATGATCTCATTCACCTATATTTCTGCATAGAATGGTTATTGGTTAATATACGAATTCAGAAATGATATTTCATTTTTTGTTGCTGCTTATGTTTATCCTATTTTATTTGAGAATCTGTTAGACATATAATGTAATGGTTGTTGACCTCTATGGCCCTTTGGTGCATCGCTTTGTCTCATGATTCCAAATAAAAATGGGTTCTGCTGAGGGCTTACGCAAGTATTTTTTGAGGCCTTGGACAAGGCCTCGACAATATGTTTAAGATTTCTAGAATTATCCATTACCTCATTATGATATTAGATATCGAGAAAAATTGTGATCATTTGACTAGTTGAATATCAATGGTTATTTTTAATTATCATACGATCATTTAAGTAGCCATATTTCATAATATTTAATTCCATCCCTTTCATGCTGAAGTATATATTAAATTCATGTGTTTTTAGTTGTTCACCATGCCTAGTTTTTATATGTAAACCAATGTTTGGGGGGTTTTCCGGGGGTGGGGGGCTTTCCAGAGGGTTGGGGCGGTGTCCAAGGGGGTGTCCAAGGGGGTGGGTGGGTGTGGGGGGTTGTCCAAGGGGGTTGAGGCCTGTCTAGAGGGTTTGGGGAGTTGTCTATGGGGTGGGGGCTGTCCAGAGGGTTGGGGGAGTCTAGGGGGGTGTCCAAGGGGGTCGAAGGTGGGGGGGTGTCGAGGAGGGGGGTGATGTCTGGAGGGGTGGGGTGCTGTCCAAGGGGTGGGGGGATGTCCAAAGGGTTAGGGGTGTCCAGCGGGGTGTCCAATGGGGTAGGGGGTGGTGGTGGGGTCCAGGAGGGGTGGGGTGTTTTCTAGAGGAGTGGGGGGCTGTCCAGGGGGTTGGGGGCCTGTCTAGAGGGTTGGGGGTGTCCAGGGGGTGTCCACGGGGGTGGGAGGGTGTGGGGGGTTGTCCAAGGGGGTGGGTGGGTGTGAGTGGATGTCCACGGGGGTGGGGGCCTATCCAGAGGGTTTTGGTGGTTGTCCGGGGGGTGGGTGACTGTCCAGAGGGTTGGGGGTTTTTAGGGGGTGTCCAAGGGGGTGGGTCTGTGTGGGGGCATAGTCCAAGGGGGTGGGGGCCTATCCAGAAGGTTTTGGGGGTTGTCCGGGGGTGGGGGGTTGTCCAGTGGGTTGGGGGTGTCCAGGGGGGTGTCCAAGGGGGTAGGGGGTGGGGTGGTGTCCATGAGGGGTGGGGGTGGGAGTGTTGTATAGAGGGGTGGGGTCTGTCCTGGGTGTGGGGGCGGGGGGGTTGTCCAGATGGTTGGGGTGTGTCCAAGGGGGTGGGTGGGTGTGGGTGGGTGTCCACGGGGCTGGGGGCCTGTCCAGAGGGTTTTGGGGGTTGTTCGAGGGTGGGAGTTGTCCAGAGAGTTGGGGGTGTTTAGGGGGATTGACTACTGCATCGTGGTTTATGAGATTATGACATGAGGATTGTGCTGTGATGATTGGATTTACATTGTGATTTTCTCCATCTGAATTTTTATTTTATATATGATTTGATTCTCCGGTTTACTCCATTCTCTCCAATTTTCTATCAACCATGTAGGCGCTATGGTTTTCTTTCATTCAATGGAATTAAAATCTATTATATCTAACTATATTTTGTTTTTATAATAATATTCAAGCATATTTTTTAAAATACGCATAGATTTGATTTATATTTCAAAATTGTGTTACATTCAAATTATGATTTTTTTCATATAATCTTATATTTGTCTTATCTTAAAAATATATATATTTTTGATATTTGTTATAGGTAATAATGAGTCGAAGTTGGATTACGGCACATCGAATGAGAAATGAATATGAGGAAGGTGTTGATGCCTTTTTGGAATTTTCTAAATGAAATCTTCCAAGTAGTGACATTTTTTTCTGTCCATGCCTGAAATGTTTGAATATGAAGAAGATGAGAAGTAGAGTGATAAAATATCATATGATATGTCCTGGTTTTAATCTGAGTTACAGCCCTTGGATTTGGAATGTTGAAACTGGATGAAATGTCAGTGATGATGATGATTCACAAGATGGTAACTCCGATGGAAGTGAAGAAATGATTCGTGATATTGTAGCAGAACAAATTGAGATAGACCCGACAGTTGTACGTCTATATAGTGATGCTGAAAAACCATTATATCCTGGTTGTACAGATTTTACGATTTTGTCAGTGGTGTTAAGATTGATTAACCTGAAGCCGAAACATGGATGGAGTGACAGAAGTTTTACAGAGCTGCTAAAATTGATGAAAGACATTCTTCCAAAAGATAACGATCTTCCAGATTCACATTACAAGGCCAAGAAAATATTATGCCCGATGGTATTGGGATACAAGATTATACATGCATGTATTAATGACTACATTATATATAGGAAGGAATATGAATTTCTGTCAGAGTGTCCTAAATGTGGGACATCACAGTATAAGGTGAAAGAAAAATCACAGGCTGATGTAGAGATTACAAAGCTCCCATCAAAGGTATTTTGGTATCTTCCTATAATTCATCATTTCAAATGTTTATTTTTTTAATTCACATGATGCAAAAAGGTTAAGATGGCATGGTGATGAGAAGGTATGTGATGGAAAAGTATTTCATCCAGGTGATTGTCCACAATGGAAGAAAATTGATGCGCAATATTCTACATTTGGAAATGAAATAATAAATCTCAGATTAGGGTTATGCACAGATGGAATGAATCCATACTGAACCCTAAGTAGCACACATAGTTCATGACCTGTTTTATTGGTAATTTACAACCTCTCTCTTGAAGTTTGTATGAAGTGGAAATATTTCATGTTGAGTATAATGATCTCTGCTCTAAAGCAACCCAGCAATGATATTGATGTTTACTTGTCACCATTGATTGATGATTTGAAACTGTAATAGGATGATGGTATTAGGGTGTATGATTCATATAAAATGGAATATTTTCAACTGCATGCAGTGCTTTTGTTCACTATGAATGAATTACCAATGTATGGAAATTTGTCTAGATATAGTGTTAAAGGGCATAAAGCATGTCCTATTTGCGAACGACAGACGTCATATTGTCAATTGCATCATGGGAGGAAAACAATGTACATGGGTCATCGAAATTGTTTTCCTATGGATCACCCTTATAGAAGACTAAAGAAGGCATTCAATAGCACACAATAAGTTGATACTACTCCAAAACCGTTATCCCCAGATCTGTATTTGGAGAGGGTGAAAAATCTTGATGTGACATTTGGAAAGACACAGAAATCTGGTAATGATAGAAAAATTTGGAAGAAAAGGTCAATATTTTTTGAGCTACCATATTGGAGGTATCATGAAGTTGAACATAATATTAATGTCATGCACATGGAGAAGAATATATGTGATTGTTTGATGGGAACATTGTTAGATATTAAAGGAATGAATAAAGATGGGTTGGATGCAATATTAGACTTACTATCAATGGGAATACGTTTGGAGTTAGCTCCCACTCCTAAAGAAAGACAAACATTTCTTCCCACGGCTTTCCAAACATTATCGAAGAGGGAGAAAATTAGATTTTGTCAGTGTCTTCAGGATATCAAAGTGCCTCAAGGTTATTCTTCAAATGTAAATTTTTTTGTCTCATTGAAGGACTTGAAGTTGATAGGTATGAAATCACCTGATTGTCACGTCATGATGCAAAAAATTCTACCAATTGCATTGCGCGAAATATTTCCCATTCGTGTCAGAATGACTATGATGAAGTTGTGTTATTTTTTCAATTCAATTTGTAACAAGCCGATTGATGTGAATGCTTTGAACATTTTGGAAAAGGATGCAATTTTTATACTTTTTCAATTGGAAATGTCTTTTCCTCCAATTGTTTTTGATATAATGGTGTATTTAATGATTTATCTGGTTCTAGAAATAAATCTTTGTGGACCTGTATATCTTCGTTGGATGAATCCTTTTGAAAGATATATGAAAATTTTAAATGGGCATGTTAAAAATCCATATCGACCTGAAGCCTCCATTATTGAAATGTATATTTCTGAGGAGGTAGTAGAGTTTTGTACGAGCTACTTGGCTGCATCGCAACACATAGGTTTGACTCCATCTTGGCATGAACGAGTTAATAATGAGGGAAAGGGGATTCATGGGTTGAAAGTCAAATAATTGTTAGCTGAACAGATGAAAAAGTTATAATCATACATCTTGAATAACATATCTTAAGCTCAACCATATATCACATTGCATATTAATGAGTTGAAACAATGTCATCCAAAGAAGAATGAAACGTGGATTTTGAATGAGCAGAACAAAACTTTTTTGTCATGGATTAAAAATACATTGCTTGGTAGATCAGATGTATCAGAGACATTAAAATGGATAGTGGGTGGTCTATGTTTAAATGTGATAACATGTTCCACTTATGAGATTAATGGATATACATTTCATACGAAATCTCAGGACAACATAAGTGCAGTTCAGAATAGTGGTGTATTGATGTTTGCAGAAGTAATGCATTTTTCGAGTGCTAGGGACAAAAATCCAATGTCTGCATCAAGTGCATATTATGGAGTGATTGAAGACATATGGGAGGTTGATTACTTTAAAATTAAAGTTCTTGTTTTTAACTTTAAATGGTTTATCAGTAACAACAGTGTCAGACCTGATGAATTTGGAATGAAACTTGTAAATTTGAATAGATTGGAAGACACAACTGATTCTTTTAAAATAGAAACACATTCAAAACAAATTGTCTATGTAGTAGATTAATCAATTATGCAGTGGGCTGTTGTTTTATAAGGGAAAAACAATATGTTGGTGAGGATGAAGTTGATGAAGATGCTAATTTATGTAAGATCCCTACTTCTATGGAAATATTAACAGAATATAATGATGAGTATGTTGAAGACATGGCTTGTGCCATAAGGAAGGATCATGAAGAAGGAATTTGGGAAAACAATCCATTTTTACCTTCTTAAAATTACTTGTAACATATGTTTATTTCTTGTTTACATTTATTTTTTTCATAAATGTTAGAGGTTGTAAGTTTTTTATTTATTAAAACATGTTTTAAAACAAAATAAGTATAATTTTTTGTGTGTTTTATGTTTTTTTAGTTTACTTTATCATATTTACCATTACATGAATTATATATCTATTATTTTTGTTCAGTGACAATTACTTTACCATGTTTACCAGGTTTACCATGTTTACCATGTTTACCATCTTGACCATATTTACCATTGTTTAACATGATTACCATATTACCAATGTTTACTATTACATAACTTAGTACACTTTTCTATTTTCTGATTAAAGTAGTATTAAAATATTTGAATTTGTATATTTTTGAACTAACAGTTTTTTTATTTGATGGATAATGACATATCATTTAGTTAATCAACCACATGATTCTGGAGATGATCATATTGGTAATACCTCTGGGGAGGAACATTGACATGCTCCTGTTACGACAAAGAGTTCAAAGGTTGGTAAACGTGGGTGCACATGTTTAACAAAATTATCAGTTGCATGTATGCAGTATCAGAGGATAATCGTTGAGTTTGATGATGATGATATTCCTAAAGGTCCAAATGCAAAAGATTTTAAGAGTTTTGTAGCAACTCAGGCTAAGAGAAAAGTAAGCATTCTGTATGATGACTGGAGAAGTGTGGATAAAGAGATAATCTCTCAGTTATGGTAGACGATTTTGGTAAGATCTTTTGATATTGTTTGAATATTCATTAAATGTTTCTTGTATATATAATATGTTTAACCTCTTCATTATCATATGGCATTTGGTATTCTTGACACTAGAGGAGTCAGGAAGAAATGCTTATCGTTGGCTTCCAAGAGATGGAGGGATTTCAAATCAACCCTCTCATCAGATTTCATTTATGGTCATAGGAGTCATGACAATCCATGTCGTATATATCTTATTATAGATGAAGAAACATGGAGAAAATTTTTTCAAAGTAGAAGACAAGAGTCATTTTTGGTAAGGGAAATGTGAACTTTTATAATATTTCTTATATAAATGATCTTATTGTTGTTTTGTTAATGAATTCTTATTCTTAGTTTACAGAAAACAAGGAAATCTCATCAAGAGATCCAATCTAAAAATGTATACCCTCAAAGTTTATCTCGGGGAGGGTATGCATTATTAAAGAACAAATGATGGCGGAAAATTTCAACAACTAAGAGCTGAGTATTCAAGCTCTAGAGAGGTGGCCCCTCCATCCCCTCCATCTAGACATGAAAAATGGAGAGAGCTCGGAAGGGAAAAAAGGGCAATATCTTTCAGATGAATCGAGTATCGTAGATGAGAGGATTGTAAGATATATATCTTATTTATTTATGTTAACCATTTTCTTCATATAATTTCAATCATTACAGATATTTTCAATTAAATCTTGAGGAGTAGAGTTCACAGGGGACATTTACAGCTACTGGGAGAGAAGATATATTATCTGTAGCATTGGAAAGGCCCGAACATCATGGTCGTGTAAGAGGACTGGAATGTGTATCAGTAAGAAAAGTGTTTCCACATTCATCAACTTCAAAACTTGAGGGGGTTTATAAAAAAATAGAATCCTTGGAGGCTGAAGTTCATAATATTAATGCGATTATGGAGGAAAAGATTAGAGCATCAGTGCAGTCTATGTTTGTAGACATGCAAAGACAATTTTAGACTACATCTCCCACTCCTCCACCTCCCCCTGAAAACCCCATTATTTATCCTCCACCTCCACTAGTAGCTCCCACTCCCCCACCTCAGCCTGCTAACCCCATTTTTTATCCTACTCCTACGCCGCAGCTTCCTACTTATTGCGAGTTGTATGTTGATGATTCTCAACATCATATAGTAGCATATGGGTTGGTATATTGTATAGGAGATATAGTTCATCATCAACAATTAGAGGTAGAGAATCAGAAGGTCATTGTACATGATATTATAGATAGATCAGCTCGGGTACCATTACCTACAGATGAGGTGGCGAAAGTTGGACATAGTATCGACCATTTTGTAATTTGGCCATCCAGACTTCCTCAACTCATTACTATAGAGGTATGAATGTGGTATCTTTTATATAATTTTTTTTATTAAAGGTATTTTATCATTTTAACACTAATATATTTTTCAATTTATTTTTAGAGGAATACTTAAAAGGATAAGAAATATTGTATAGACAACAAAAAAGACCAATGGCTATGAAATCAGATACAGATTCTAGTAGTCTTGACAGATTGTCAAGATATTCAAATTTGTTGGCAGTTCATTATGAGTTTCCAAGGGAAGCACATGTTTTCAGACATGAAATAAATGTGGGGATTATGAAAACAGACATCATGGAGCTTATAACTGGAGATAAGTTGGGCATCAACGTGGTGCAAAATTTTTCCATGTAAGTCTTAACACATTTTCCTTGCATTATATTTATTAAAAATGTATACTTATGTCTATTTTGTAATAGGTATATTTATAAAATTTGTGAGAGGAATGAGATGAGAGATGTATATGGATTCATGGACCCTCAATTGATTTCCGCTGAATCATGTGCATTGGATGAGGAACAAGTAATGTTTTACATTGCTGAAAGACTTGAAAAGAATATAGTCACACAGTGTTGGATGATTCTTTTTTGTGAGAGGTATGAAATTCATCTCTCTCAAAGAGTTAATTATCTTTTAACATAAAAAAACCACTAAATTTAAGTTTCCATTTATTAGTGATCATTGGATGTTAGGGGTTTTTTGCCAAAGGGAGAAAGCACTTTATTGGATATGCTCTGTCCATGATGATGTGCGGTAAAGTTTTAAGAATATATTTGAAAATTATGTTTCAATTTCTCAATAGTTTTATATATTTTAATGAATTTTAAATTTACACCATTATTATTATTTTCTAACAGGGCATGGGCCTAATTTCGAAAAAACACAAAGAAAAGGAATGCAAAGATAAAATACGTAAATGCGAAGGTAAATATACATTTATAATTTGTACTTTTTGATTTATTACATTAAAATAATATATTGAATTTACACTCATTCAAACAGAATTATCATGAACAACAAGGCGTCATCGAATGTAGATGTTATATGTTAAGATTTATGTATGAAATAATAACAACTGGGACAGTTGTTAATTTTGACCTGGTAAGATTTCCTCTTAAACATTTCCATAATATTTCAATTTGATTTACACATTATACACATTAACTAATATCCTTTTCATTTGTAACTTTTTGATGACCCTCAACCCTATAATGTTGAAGACATATAACACTTACAAGTGGAGTGGTCAAATTATTTTACAGGTTTGATTAATTTTTAGTTGTTTGTAATGTAAAATGTAATTTTGAATATTGTCATTGTAATTGTGTATTTGGTAGTCGTTTAGGTTGGATTTAGTTTTTTTTTAAGTTGACAGTGTATGTTTTGAAAGTTATATATGTGAATGTTTAATTTTTCTCTACTTCTTGTTTTGGTCTACTTAAGATGGTTTTTCTGGTATGGATTTTGGTCTGGGGGGGAGGGGTTTCAAGGGTGTAGGGGGGTGTTCAGTGGGTTTGGGGGTGTCCAGGGGTCTGGGAGGGCTTTCCGGTGAGGTGGGGGGTATACATGAGGGTGGGGGATGTCAAGGGGTGTTTAAGGCTATCCAGGGGGGGCAGTCCAAGGGAATGGTGGGGGCTCGAATGGGGTGGGGGAGGGCTGTCCAGGGAGTGGGGGTATACATGAGGGTTTGGGGTTGTCCCAGGGTGTTTGGAGCTATCCAGGGGGTCGGGGGCAATCCAGGGGTGTGGTGGGGGCGGTCAAGTGGGGTGAGGGGGTGCTATTCAGGAGGGTAGGGGATTGTAGAGGGGTGTTTGGGGATGTCCAGGGGGTTGGGGGCCAGTCCAGGGGTGTGGTGGGGGCTCCAATTGGGTGGGGGCTATCATGTGGGGTGAGGGGGTACTGTTTAGGAGGGTGGGGGGTTGTCGAGGGGTGTTTGGGGCTGTCCAGGGTGTCGGGGGGCAGTCTAGTGGTGTGGTGGGGGCTCCAATGGGGTGGGGGAGGGCTGTACAGGGGGTATACATGAGGTTGGGGGCTATCAAGTGGGTTAAGTTTTATATGTTATCAATGTAAATTCTTAAATTTGCTTTAGTTCATGTTTTGATCTCCTTCTGTTTTTGCGGTACGAATTATTGATTAGGTTTCTAGTTGATTTTGGGGGGGGGGGGGAGTAGAAAACTGCAGTCAATTTTTTTAAAAAAAAATTTGTCTTCCACGTTGGTTATTTTATAACCGACCTAACAAATAAATTGAGATGTGTTTATCACGTCAGTTTTTTCATAACCGACGTGATAAACACCAATGGCATGGTTTATCACGTCGGTTATGTAATAACCGATGTGATAAAGGACCTGGGAAATGATTTATCATGTCAGTTAATCAATAATCGACAAGATTAACGGCCTGGGAAATGGGTTATCATGTTAGTTAATCAATAACCGACGTGATAACCCCCCCCCCCCCCCCCCCCCCCCCCGCGGACTGGTTTAGCACGTCGGTTATTAAATAACCGATGTAATAAACCATCAACTCAAAGTTTATCAAGTCGGTTATTAAATAACTGACGTGATAAACTCCCCCGCACGTGTTTATAACGTCGGTTATTGTAAAACAAACATGATAAAGCCCCCCCTCCCAGTTTATCACGGCGGTTATAGAATAACCGACATTAAAAACCCCGCCCCCACCCCCACCCCCCACCCCCGGGGTTTTTTCACGCCGGTTATTAATTAACCGATGTGATAAACACCGCGATCTTATGTTTGTTACATCAGTTTTTAAATAATCGGCGTATGAAATGTTATTTATAACATTGTCCATATTAACGTCGGCTAAAAACTGACATAAAAATGGAAAATAACCTACGTAAATAACATTTTCTGCACTAGTGAGTTCTCCACTTTGCTGGGTGGAAACAGGTGTGACTTAACTAGTTGGGTCGAGCCTTTTCCAAGAAACAATGGAGAAGATTATGTTGATTAGAAAGAGGATGGAGACGGATCAGAGTCATCATAAATCTTATACAGATCACCGTCGAAGACCGTTATCATTCGTAGTAGATGATCATGTCTTTTTGAGAATCTCTCCAAGGCTTGGGAATCGTTGTTTCAAGAAGCATGGAAAGTTATCTCCTAAATTCATTGGACATTTTGAGATACTATAACAGGTTGGAGAGGTGGCATATCGGTTGGAATTTTCACCACGGTTTATAATGGTGTATAATGTGTTCCATGTATCTCAGTCGAAAAAGTTTTAGCCGGATTCTCACCATGTGATCAGATGGGATCACATTGACCATGAGCCAGATACTTCATTGATACATATCCTGGTACAGATTGTGGATAGTCAAGAAAAAGTCTTGCATGGAAAAAGCATCGGTTTAGTGTGGGTTTTATGGCAGCATAGTCAGATTCAAGAAGAGAATTAGGAACGCAAAAAAGAAATGAAAGGGCTGTGGCCAGAACTCTTTTAGGAATGCGATGGTTTTCTACTTTTCAGGGACGGAAAGTCCAATGGTGGGGAGAATGTAGTACCCCTTGTTTCTGGTAAGTATCCCTGGTTTTATGCTTTTTAAATACAAGAATAATATGAGAGATGTTTGGGGAATGTTTAGAGACTTTTGTAGTGAAAAATTTCAAAGAGTGGTGACGCACTGTCTACGCACAGTTTACCAAACCATGCGGAATCTGTGAAGGTGTGATCACCTTAGACAGAAGAGACTGGATGGTGTGCGCACGGTTTGGGAAAACCGTGCGAGGAGTCCGTGTGGAGTGTCGCTTCCAAATAGTGACTACCACATGGTTAGCGCACAGTTTTCCTAACTGTGCAGACTAACCGTGTATGCACTTAAAATTAGATCCTTAAATTTTGGATCTAACTCATTTTTTCCTCTAATCACTTAATTTAAGCTCCTATGTGGCCCTAACTCAGTATTATTGTTCTTCTAAGGTCAAAGAGGGTTCTCCAATCATTTCGAAGGCAATCCAAAGGCGTCTCGTGGCGAATCGAAGCTGGATTTTTGAGGTATGTGATGGTTCTGGATCGGTTTCTTTGATCTACATAGATCTACTTCTCATCTTCTCTCGGTTTATTATATTTACACCCTCTGTGGGTAGATATAAGTTTGTGGATTCCAAATATGATGATATTTGGTCTTGGTTGTTTTAGGAGAAGAGATCTAAGGAGGATCCTTAGTGAATCAGCCCGATCTTCTTGTGCGTTCTTCGACCGTTGTGGTTTTCATCTAAACCTTTGGTATAGGTGGCTTCACTCTCGACTCCTCTTGTTAGAAATTATTGGATTATTTTCAAATTGGTTATTTGAATTGATTTGATTGTGAAAATAATGGAATAAATCTTCTTTAGTGATGATTTTTGGTTTTGATGAAATTGTGAAATCTTGGTGAATTGTGTGCAAAGTGACTAGGATATTTGAATTTAAAATATTGATATTAAATTATGAAATTATTGAAATTGTAAATGGTTTGTTGAGAAATTGGTTTTCAATAATAGGGTGTTTTTTTGAAATGGTATTGAAGGATTTTTTTTCAATAAAAAGGTTGATTTATTGAAATGGTTTGAATTGCTTGAACACACTTGGTTTGGATGGAAAATAGTTATCGAGAAAAAGTATTTTATTGAATGGATGTTTTGGCTTTATTGTTGGGAATGTGTGGTGTGTGTTCATATTGCATGTATGAGGATTGGTTGAAATAGGAACTTGTGCTTGGTGCCAAACATTTAATGGAACGTGGTAACTATATGTACGTGGCTTGGTTGAAATATGACCTAATGCTCGGTGCCAAAGGTGTAATGGAACATAGGAAACAATTACCTTGTTACCACTTGGTAGATCGAAGAGAAACCGCTCATGAGTGTGGAACTGTCATAACGATGCATGCATGGTTGATTTCTCGGGTTTGTAAAATGGTTGGGTATGCCAAAATGGGATGTTTTTCAAATGGATTGGAAATTTTTTTGGTTGTTTATTTGGAAAAATAATGCATTGGAAAAGCTATTTTAAATTTCACTTTGATGATTTCAAGCATGGATGATTTTGGAAAACTTGTTTATATTTAGTCATAAACTAATTTGATGAAAAAGTTTTATATAAACTGTTTTTTGAATAAATGTTTCTATCTCGTCTATCCCATTGTCGAGAGTAGGGAAGTCGTTGGGGGAAAAACTACTGAGTTTTATACTCACCCCTACTTTGGCACGTTGGTGCTTTTAGAGATGTTGTATTCTGTGACACAGGTAAAGGTAAAGTATCTCATTACTAGTGGCTTGTGGTGATGTTTGAGAGATGATGTGGAGCTTGGAGGTTGTGGACCACTGAGTCATGGTCTCTTTTGAGAGTCTTGTGTTGTCCTTTTGCTATGTATTTTGATGTTTGGTTTGGTTTTCCACTATTGTGTACTCTGATGTTGTTTAACATAAATGAAGTTATTGATTGGTCTTTCATTTGTTCATGCATCATATAGTGAATGATTAATTGATGGGTTATTGATGAAAGGGTAAATCACCCCCCACATTGCTTGATACCCTTAGGAATTTATTTCCCACATTTTACATCTTGGGGATGTCCCTTAAGGCCTAGTAATGACTCGTTGAACTATCAAGCCAATAGGAATTCGCAGGTCATTACATTTTTCATCCCTTTGATATGGAATTTTAGATTTTTATTAATAATTGGTTGAACTAGTAACATTATAAGAATACATTTGTAGGATTTATAGGCTAATGAAATCTTTAAAATTAGTTTATATAGAATGCAATAAATTTCTATTTTAAAAAAATATTTTTCAGTATGTCTTAATTAATTTGGTTCATACCCTAAAACACTACCCATAATACCACCTACATTAATTTTAATGTTTGTGGTTAAACTAACCCATTTTGACTATATTTCCAAAGCCTCTATAACACCATAAATATATATATAATTAAAATATAACTCTAAAATTTGAAAGTTTCCCAGAATTATATTACTTTTTCCTCATTCGTTCTAAACATCAACAATAAATATTTATTGTGAAACAACATTTTATATAACCCCTCAAATGTATATATATCAGTTTATAATTTTTACAATCCTTAGTAAACTCTCCAACATTTTAATTTTTTTAACCATATATTGGTATCCTATAAATTTTTGAATTATTGGTATTAGTTACTTTAGCTACATTCATGGTCTCTATGACTTGATTCTTTTTATTGATATTTTCAAGGTTGTTTCTTTACTCTGTGGAAGATAATTATTGGTCTTTATAAATTTATCACTTTATATAACATTCACCAACTTGTAAAATTGAGTTTTAGATGTCTGATATTCTCTATTCAATTTTATATAGATTTTTTCAAACAAAGTCAAATTCATTCTCAATTAACTTTAACATTTATTAAAGATTTATATTAAATTTAATTTCATTTTCATGTAACTTGTTATTCTCACCAATCTATTTTAACAATTTTCTTTTTTATGGAATCCCAAATTCATGCTTGTTTGGTGATAAATCCACGTTCATCATATTTCTATTTTATTTATCGAGTTTATTATTTTTGAAATACATTATTTTGTTTTTCTTTTAATCATAAACCCTATATGAGTTTATTTTTATTCATCAATATATATTTTCATTCATCTTTGGTAAAACACTCATCCATTACCTTTATGATAACCACTTTTTCTATAACATCATCACTGGAATTATCATTTTCTATTTCAAAATCATCATCAATTTAGAATATTAAAAAAAAGATTATAATTTAAAAAATGAAGAAAAATACTATTATTTTTATTTTGAATATGAATTTGATTTTTCTATATTTTTCCTCTGATAAAATATTTAATTATCATCTACCTCATCTATATCATCATAATCCTTCTTCATTAGGTTTTTTGGTGAAATATATAAACGAATAATAGTTGAGTCACTTCGATGAAATCATTCCTTTATACTACTTAGTTATTATTTTAAAATTTCTAGAAAACAATTATGTTATTTCATGAAATATTTTCCTTTATTTATTATTGGTTAATAATAAATATTTTCTTCTTTTATGACACTCTCAGACATAAATTTTTTAGAATCTCTGATGGATAATTCCTAGTAAAACTTATCCTTATTTTTGACATCAATATATCTTTTAATTTAATATGTTCTTAGAAAACTATAATGGTTATATATAGACTTACCTTCAACATATCTATCTTATATTTTTTATACCATGGAGTTAAATTTTTTAGGAACAATTCATAAAATCATTTTAAAGGCTTCCAAATTTTCTTATATCTCACCAAACATATAATAGTATTATAATTAAATTGACCCATGTAATGAAATAACCAATAGTTTCATCATATTACATTTTAGGCCCCCATTCATTAATATCAAGATATGTAACATAACATTCATCACATAAATAATCCATTAATTAATATTTTTTGAACTTATCATTGGTGCCTTTATATGTAACACTTCCTATAACACTTCAAAATTTAATTATAGAGAGTGAAAAAGGTATAAAATATCTATTTATCCCATAAATAACATTATTCATCTTGATCATTGATATTAAGTGTAGTCCCTCTAATGGATAAGGGAAACCATATATAATAGTATGAAAAAATTATGTCCAATGGATTAAAGATATGCTAACTATAGTAACATAAACTCTAGTACCTTGGGGAGGATGTCTATATTTTTTCATTCCATACAAAAAATGTTTCTTTTATCGAAATAAAAATTAGTTTACTTGTGATATAAAAAAGGATACATACGTGATACACATCTTTTGTTGGTAATAGAATAAAAAAATAACAAAAAAATCCATACATATTTCAATATCATTGAAAGGGTTTATAATCATGTATTTTGGAAATGAAAAAAATCATATGAATAAATGTTCATTAAGGGTATCCTATAAGGGATGATGTCATGAATAAATAAATAATACAGAATATGTTAATGTACAAAATTGAAAACATATTAAATATAATCAATAACATGCCTATCATGATTAGATAAAGAATGATCAATATTTTAAGATAAATAACTGAAAATAGATTCAATTTATTCAAATACATGATAATAAACTAAATTTATTGACAATATCAATGAAATAATCCCATATATATTTATAATTGAAATATTTTTTAGGGAAATTGATAATACTTGAGATCATGAACAAAGATATAATGATATTTATAACATCAATACCTTATGGAACGTTCGTTAAAAACTATAGTGAAAAACAAAATTAATATGGAATGATTATCTATCTCATGATACATATCGATTCATTGAGAGAATATATAATTTTTTTCAACACATCACTACATTTCCAATGACTTCTTTGTATATTTATTTGTCTTTTTAATTCATAAATAATATTAATTATTAACAAATATCTATATTGATTAAATAATATAAATTTGTCTATCTTTTCATATCCAGTCATATAAATTCAATAGTAAAACACCAAATTTTGAGATTATATATTGTTTATGGGATAACAACATCCCTGACAAAATGAGTAAAAAATTTTAATTTAAATTTAATTTTAAATGAAAAAAATATCACAAAAAATTTATTGTCTCATGGGGTTTTTAATAACCATAAAATTAATAAATTGATGACAGGTATGTATTAGTTCATTATTTGTATTGGTTTTGTATTAAAATTATGAACTTTTGAATAATAAATGGAATGGATGTGAAATATTAAAATAATATTTCATAAAATATTTTTTAAATTAGTGAAAATTTATAGTAGGATATATATTTAAAAATATGATTTCAATATTGGGTAAAACCATTACCAGCCTATAGGGTTTGATTTTTTTAAGGAAATTAAACAATTATACTTTTATAAATTATTAGCAGGAATTACATTATCCCCATATTTAAATTCATGGACAAAATAAAGGTCTTTAAAAAATAATTTAGGAAACTTTTTTTTAAATATATAATCATAGAAGAAAATAATATATTATTTTATGAAATATTAAAATGGGTTTCAAATAATTTATTTTGATTACTCAATTACTAATGAGATTAATGTTTATATAAATTATATTGAAACAAAATAATTATATATTCGATAAAAAATTATTTAATCATCTAAAGTATAATTAAATTTTTACATTAGAAAAAGTAAAACAAATACCAAAATAATTGATAATCTCAAAATAGACTCATACTTATTTGGTACAATTTAATTTATAACCACTTAAAATAATAAACATGAATTGAAGAATTAAACATAATAACAAAATAGTAGTTCAATATAAGAACTTGATTTTAGAACTATATACACTTAAAAATAAATAGTTACATATTAATAAAATATGTCTCTATTGAATGGAAATTTACATTATATCACTTACCCTACACTTCCCTTTAGTTTAATGTGAATAAACCTCATATATATTGATTTTTAGCAAGTTATTTATATATAACAGTGCTATATTGATATATATTATATCACATATATTTTTCTTATAATATTCACATCCAATTCATTAATAATGTTTCATTATTACCATTATTTTTTGTGTCATATGCTCTGTTTATGATGAATGTTATTTGATGGATGTTATAGTTCTAGTGCATAAGATATTGATCCATAATCTCTATAATGATAAAAATTCAATATATATTAAATGTATTCATTATATATCTTTTTCAAACGATTTGTAAAAATTGGAAAATGAAAATGAATTGCATTTATTCATAGAGATGGTCAACTGTACATAGGCACGAGCAATGTTATAATACTGTTAATGGGTAAATGAATATGGAATTGGATGATAAATATGTTTTCAAGATAGAGTATCATGTAATATTTATCATATATGGTAATTATTTAAACAATTATGACGATTTATGTATGTCAGTGGTAATAATATTATATCGATTCGTGAGGTGGTAAGCCAACGTACACACAAGTGATGAATTTAGTTCCCATTTTATTGATAAATATGTTGGAACCAGGGATGATCGTTGATGAAAATGGCTCTTGGATTGTGTTCTCTTTCAATGATTACATTAATGAGTAGTGAAATTTTAAGGAAATGAATCATATACTTCAAGTTAACAACTTTTTTGAAGGTGGAATCATTTCCCAGAGTTTTCCAAATTATTGTTGTCCAAAATATAAAGGATTACAATAAACATGAGTTTTTTTCTTAAATTACCTATGAAGATATGGAAAAGGTATGAGTTTCACGAAGAGGGTCTATTATACATTTGTTCATGAAGGATTAGAGAATTTAGATGGTGATCTAAAAGATTATGATGAGCTTCACAAAATTACCTATATTTTGAGCATCGCGATCAGTTACAGTGGACTATGTAATTACAATAATTGGTGCATCATGGCGGCATAAAGGGTTTGATGATATTAATCCTGACAACATCAAATTTTACCAATGCGTCACTATGGTAAGAGTGTTACAAATATATTATTAAAATATTTGGAAAATCTACAAAGAGGTGGTGGAGCTTCATGAACGGTCAAGCCCATAAATACGACGCCACCCCTCCCCACTTATAATGAATTTTTCAATGGAAATTCCAAAATAATGTGACTTTGTGAAGAAAAGAGAGCTACAAAAAACTTGGTTTCTATAGGTTCTTCAGAATTGTGAAAAGACATTCTGAGTCTGGACTAATTCTAATTATTTAGGTTTATAAGTTCTTCATGATTATGGGGTATTTCACAATGATTTTGTGAGCTTCTCAATGGTGATATTTTTTCGAATTCATGGTTTCTTCTCATAGGTATTTTATTTCACAATGTCACGGGAAAATTGAAAAAGAGTTTATTAAAAGAAAGTTTTGAATATTATCTTTTTTGTGTATCATGCTTTTAAAGGGAATCAACTCATGTATACAGTGCATGAAGAGTCTCTTGAAAATTTATGGACTATGAATTTAATGATATACACTTAAATCAAAATTCATGTAAATAAATTTAATTAGACTTATCTCAAAGTAGTGGGTTGGGGGGAAGTTGATATAATTGATTTAAGTGATATTTTTTCCTATCTTGAAAACATTCAAAAGGTAGTGCAACTAGAATATATTGACTATTTCATAACTAATGCACTCCACATCAAATAACGATTTTTGGATTATGGTATGACTAACTATATGTCAGTGAATGCTCCTTGGATTATCCATTAGTGGTGAATGAATTTAAAATTGGTGTGTTTTCTAGTTTCGTGTGATTGTTTTTATGGCTAAAAATAACCATCGGAAAGGTTTAATAGGTTTCCACCAACGTGAAAACAAGATCAATCACTTTAGGAAGAATAAGTTAACACATTGATTCCCCCCTCCCCTCTTAAGGTGTTTCGGGGTCCTTCAAAAGAGATGAATAATTATTATGAAATAAATATAATAAAATATATGTATATGTTATATCTTGGTTTTATTATGTTGTAACTATTACTAACATATTTATTATTATTAAAGACGAATTTATAAAGGAGAAGCATATTGAAGAAAAATGCCTTCACATTGAAGAGCCTCTGTTGGATCTCTTATTAAAGACAATAGGGATAGTATACAGAAAGAATAAAATCCATTATATTGTTGATAAAGATGTTGGGAAGCAATTTTAGTAGGGTTTGGTAGAGTAATATTTATTGAGAGGTATGAAAAATGAGGTAATATAGTTCCATTTTATAAGTGAGGGGTGATATTTTGGTAAATACCCAACACAATTAAATAATGGGAAGTTACACTCAACCTTGGCACAAAAAATATTTTTACATAAAGGATTTAATAGAATATAAATTCTATAATTACCTCTAAAACAGATGATAACCATGTTTCATTTAATATATTTTCTTTACATCTACGGTTACCCACTTTTACCATTTTTTTGTTAACCATTTTAATGGGTTATTTAACCTAGTAAATTTATCCTGTTAGCCAAAAATATAGTTAATACTATATTAAAATTCCAAAAAATTGATTATAAATAAGAAATTTAATGTATCAATTTTATTATAAAAATAATCTTAACAGAAGCACATATAATGTGCAAAACACTATTTTTACCACAACCATTGAAATTAATATTTCTTAGTTTTTGTTATTCAATTTGACAAAAAACTATGTTTTTATTATTATATATTATTAATTAGTAATTTTAAAAATACAGAATCTTTATTATCGAATTACTATATAAAAATATGTATAATTTATTTTTTAAAAAAACTTGATAATTCTGCTGAGAAATTTGTTTACAATAAATATACATTTTCTAGAGTAATATAATATTATATTAAATAAATTACAAGTAAAAATTAATAGATTGGTTTAAATTTAAATATATATATTTTTTATATCCATAAAAATTTTATGTAATTCAAAACTAGAAATTTTTTAATTAATTACAGTTGGTATTAATTATGCCTTAAAATACAGATTTCGAAACAATTGTTTTCTTGAAAAATTAACTTTTACCTCAGAATGATCATATATTTATTTGTATAAAATATATTTTTAATAAGTTTTAAAAACTAAATGTTAATATAAAATTGAAAATATATTTTTAAGTTGTTAAAGACTACATTTTCTTCAAATTTTAAAAGGTTATTTCCAAGGGATAATTTAAAAAATGCATTCGATGGAAAATTTGAGAAATTTTGTTCAAAATTGTTAAAAATGTTATAAAATTTGAATTTCAATTTTGAATTATTAATATATTAATTTTATTTTAGTTTTATTGAAATAAAATTTTTACCTAGTATAATTGAGGAACATATTTCACATTGTTTCCTAATAATAAAAATTTTCATCAAATGTTTTTTTGTATTACCATTTAAAAATGAGTGTGGTTATTATACTAAACACAACTTACTTCTAATTATTCATCACCAATTTTTTTAATTTTTTATTTTACCTTTAATAGTAGTGTAATTTTTTTCTCAATAATTTCAATATGGTGTCATGTATCTTCATGTTCTCATCCTTATAATATAGATGTGGTTAAAACTCAATAACATTAAATGTGACCATATGTTTTAGGTCTAGAATGTACATACATAACCATGATATATGGAACACAACAGGTACATTAGAGAGGCTTTGTACCATGTATAATATGTAAGAAATAGATCTAATATATTCCTAAATTTTAGTGGATCTGAATTTTTAGTGGATTGATTTTCTATTTGAACTAAAAATGCAGCACCCTTCAATGGAGGTAATATAAAAACATGATATAAAACTGAAAAACCCACATCATTCCTCTAATTCTAAATATTAAATCCAATTTATAAATAAAAATCTATATATTTTGAGAATTTATTTTATCACTATTTCTTGAAACGTACAAAACTATATTTTCACCATACCATGGTAATTAAATTCTTTTTTTGTTATCCATTATGACCATAAATTATTTTGAATGAAATAATTTTTTTATATATTTTTAAAAACATGGAATCAAATTTAATAAATTAAAATCAAAAAATATTTATACTTTAGTTTCAAAATAATCCAATAAAGTGTGTTGAAAGACATGTTTTCTGGGATAGAATTTTTGAATCATATGATAATACTTTTTTACCTGTATGACTAGTAATAATAATTTATTGGGTTAAAATTCACATATCATTATATATTACATATGAATTTTATAGAAATAATTCATCATTAAATACTATTTTAATTAATTAAAATTGATATACATTATTCATTTTTATGAGAAAAATATTTTTCATAAAAAATAATAATTTTACTTAGAAAATATATTATATGATTTCTATAAAATTGATTTTTAATAAATATTTAATTATACTTATTATTACAAATTATTATAAATAAATTTGGGGTGTTTTAAATTATACATTTTTTTCTATTTATGAAACCTTATTTTTATGTTAAAAGTTCAAAAAATCTTTATAGGGTTATTTTGACAATGAATGGTCTAATCATATATTCATCGAATAAAATATTAATTCTTATTACATTAAATAATAATAAATTTATATCAAATTTTGTTATAATATTATTTTATACTACTATAATTAAGGCTCAGGTGTCAGAATAGCATTCTCTATTTATAAATATCGTAGTTTGTTCCACTGAAGACCAGACTCCAATTACAATTAATAGAATTATAAACATCTATGGCAGTTGTATTCATTATAAAACATCAACAATCCAATAATCAATGTATTATCTATAATTATGATACCCCATTGAATTATATTTCAACGTCAATGTGTCAACTAGGTGGTGGGTAGTGATTCAATTTCTTTTTTTTAGGTTTTTTTTAAAATATCCTTCCATTAGAGAGAACCGAATCTCCTAAAAAGTAATAAAAAATAACACTCAATGGAACACATTTATTTATAAAGTTTAATAATTAATAGTATAAGATAGTACAAAACATGGTTTCTAAATTTTCCAATGCCAAAAATCCAATTGAAGATAATCCTTTATTGTTTACCTAAAGCATGAAATACATATCAAATGCACAAAACTATAAGTCGTTGATAGTGTATATATATTTTTCACATATAATATGATAAAATAATATTTTTACCAATAAGATAAAAAATAACCAACATTATTCAATACTATATCACTATGATTCTTTAATTCATTACACATTTCTTCGAAAAAAATTCTTCTTCTTCGACTATAATTTCATGGAAAAAGAGTGTGAATTAAATACTCGAAAAACATTTATGTCTGAAAATATCTATCTAATAAATTAATTTTTGGGTAGTAGTTCATTTGGTAAACTATATCTACTACCATTAGTCTGATTACACACTATATAATATCCACGAAATATCAATTTATGTAATAACCTCTCTACATCACACCACTAAATTCCTTCATGTTAGCACATAATCTGATAAATTAACTATAGTATAATTATATCCAATTTTTTTACAATAATCTCTCTCATGCTCTTTATTCATCACTTGAAATCATAAGTAACTCTCACAACATTAATAAACCATATCCTAGCATAGCATCTCCCCTATAAAATAGACATCATATCTTCAGAAATATTGTTGTATGAATAGTCATAAAATTTAAATTGACCTATTATATTATGTGTATCTCATTGAATTGTTTCTTTTATGACTATAATTAGTCCATAAAATATATTGTATCCAATAATATGTTTCTAGAAATTCCATAAAATTGAGGTCTAACAATATTCCCACATCCTATATACTTAGCAATAATTAAGATCATTCATTCATGATAATTAATTTATTGAATATAAAACATACCCCCATATCAATGTGTAATAGTAAAAAATCATAATGTTTCTCAAAAAATCATCCGTTATAACATTATATGGATATACATAGAAGATAGTCCTATATCTCATATACCCTCATAAGTATCATCATTTTCCATATGTTCTCTTTCTAATGAAAAAAATCATGATTGATGGGATCTGTTGGATTATTTTATCTATATACTTTAGAGTTAAACATCTAATGGATTTGGTGATATATATCAAATATATACCTATTTTAGATACCTATTCACAAACTCATCATACAATGGAATCTAAAAATTTATTATATTCAATTATTTTGTAAATTTATTTCATGTAATATCCCGATAGGATATAAAATTATCTATGAAATTCACTCCACTAAACATGATCCCATAACACATTACAAAAAGTAGTTACACCATTTTCAATAAATAATTCATTTGAAAAACTTATTATAGTATCATGAATTTAATTGTATTAAAATGATCTTATGTTATTTTTAAATCAGAAAATCATTACTGTGTTTTTCTTTGTTCAAGAATCTATGACTGATGGAATTATGAATACTATTTTACCAACATTTACTTCCATAATCCATTTAATAACATTATTTTCTTTTCTTATTTATAATTACCATTCTAATTATTGATTTCAAAATGTCATGTCATTTATATATTGAAAAAAAATCAAATTACAATAATTTCGTATTGAAAAGAAATTCATTCTTATTGAAATAAAAAAATCTATACATCTTGGTCTTAGATAAGTAGTTTTCAGATATTTATTTTATATATTAGATCATGATGTATATGAATTCCTCTCCAAATGGGTATTTCATATACTGAAAGGTGAATTGTGTTATTATGTTTTCTATTGTGGACTAAGGATTATGTGTTGGTTATGTTATTTTACTGGCATAAGGAACATCATATATGGTTTGTTATTGAGGATAATGTTTTGATTGTTTCTGTAGTAAGGAATTTTAGTATAAAATATGTTGAGTTGTTATATTTTATCCTCTCACTAAGTGTTACTTATAGATATTTTTATTAAATTGTGATATATTATAGAATATGTGTTCTATTTTCTATTTATTAAATACCCAAAACAAATTGTTTGTCAATATATGGTAATGTTTTATCCTAGAGCCCTTTGGATCTTAGTTGATTGCAATATCACTAAGTTTATTATACATTTTATTCTCTATGAATATCATTGAAGTTTTAAATAATCCCTAGAAATTACTCTATCATGTTATGAAAACATTATATCATTCCCTAATACATCTCAATTATTGGTTTTGTGAAATGTTGTGATAGTTTGGTAAAGGGGATTACAATATCCCTAAGGAATGGGTTTCAGAGATATATCATCCATGTTTACATCATAATCAGTGCTAGAGAAATTACATGATAATGTAATTATACCATGTATATTATCATTTTAGGTTATGATATAGATTCAATTTCCAATATTAGATTATGATATTTCAGATTGATAAGGATGAGATGGTTCGACATTCGGATTTGCTATAGTCCTGAAAACTAACATGTGGATATTAAATTTCGAAGGTGTTTGATATTTGTAAATTGTTTATAGATCAATATAATGTGAGATAATCCCCATTAAACCTATATTCTATAGATTATAACTCTTATTCAATTCATTGATGATTTTATTTTTTCAATTTATATGGCCTACATGATACTGTAATTGGTCTAAGCTAATGGGTTTCTATATTTGTGGTGTCATGTTCTAAAAAAATTTACCTGACTCATTTCCTTTTGTAATATATATTATTACATTTTTAATTTATTTTATATTAATACAATTTATAAGATAGAATATAAATGTATTGATATAGTTCCACCCAATTGAGATTTATGCCAACGAACTACATGAGAATCTTTTTAAACATGTATGAAAAATATTTCCTCTTTAGAATAATAGGTTCTGTTAGGGATTTGAATAAAGTTGACATATAGGGTTATAGAGACATGTTTGAGGAGGGACTAAATGGTTGTAAATATCCATATGTTTTTATATTAACTTTATATTATTTTCATATTTATTATCTTATTTTGTTATTTCTATTGTATGAATTTATGGTTATGAAGGATATTAATTTTTACAATATTATAAACATTTTACACTATTGGTGGTTTTTATATATTAGTAAAATATTTAAAAATCATGGATAATTTATATGATGATTCTATTATTAATATGTTATTTATAATTATGATACTAAATTTTTTATTTTCTTAACATCACTTGGAGTCTCATGTCACTATCTGGAGGATATGGAAATATTCGGAGGCATCCTTGTGGCCATGTATCATCACCATATACTATAATGATTTTTTATTCTGATTATGTTATTAGATAATAAATCTTATATATTTACAAAACATTTATGAAATTTTTTATGTACCCAAATAATGGAATATTTTAAAGAATAAAATAATCATTATATATTATATCTTTATACTAATATAATTTCATATAACATAAGGTTATTAATATTTTAAATATTGAACACTTTAAAATAGAAAATATAACATTTCTAAATAATAAAAGTGTTACAATAAAAAAATTCTATATTTTTTAAAAAATATCAGTTTTAAGAGGATCTTTAGATTGTTTTAATAGTAGATAAATTTTAATATGTAATATGTAGAATATTATCAGACTATAATTATAAATATAAATAAAATTATAACATAAAAATTTCAAGGATTTTTTGGGAAATAATGATCAGAGTGAAAAGTGTTAAATTATTTTATGTTATCATATATTCTGAAAGAAATGTATAAATAAAAATGACATAATATCATTATTATGTTAAAAATTGATGTTTTTAAATGTATAAAAATATATTAATGATGCAAAATGAATATTTTAAATTTTAGACATATAATAAAATTCTCAATTAGTAAAACATACATATTATAAATCATGATTAGACCAATATTCACACAAGGTATTTTTTTGATATAATTCATTAATATAGTTTTTTTATTGAATATACTAGATACTCTTAAATAAATGTGATATGAAATATTTTGAGATATAATAAATTTTAAAAAAACCCTAAAATATCATAAAACACAATGCATATTTCATCATATAACATATATGATATGATTATACGAGATCATATATATGGTTTATATAGAAATAATTAAATAAAAAATAGATAATAAATATATGTTTTAAAATTAATTGTAGTCTTCATATTATAATTGAATTATATTGGCTCATATATTAAGGAAAATAAATTTTATTTGACCTCTAAAAGTAAGAATTCCCCCCCCCATTTTTTTCCGCATAAATTATCATTATTTTTTATGACAAATGACAATTAGTATTGGTTGAGACTTTTATTGAGATATGAAGTCTCCTAATCGAATAAAATATGTTTTTTATAAAATATATGACACTATGTATAAAAGAAAAAATATTAAATGAAAATAACCATGTAAAAATATATATGAAGATTTAAAACATTAATGAGGCATGAAATTCATAAGTTACATACATTTTGTATATGTTTTAAAAAATCATTTTGAAAAGTAAATTTAAAAGATTATTTTTAAAATAATGTCCTATAAAAATATCATATCATTGAAGTGATAATTAATCAAATGATCCAACTATATATATTTAAATAAATAAATATATAATAAAAGTATATAAAAATAAGTGAAAAAATCTATTTCCCACATAATATAAGCATGACATGGTAAAAAATAATAAGTTTAACCCAATCAATGTAAATTTAGTACTAAAATCATTTATAACTATATTATTTACTAAATCATATACCAAATAAAAGTAGTAGTTATAAAATTATATATTTATTTTTACTAAGACAATCAAATTAATTATATTCTATATTAAATGTATGTACAGACACCACACACAGGGAATATATTGTGAACAAGTCTTATAAATCACCAAAGTAAATGTGAGATGAGAAAACCATTTCCTCATGTTTCTCTTTAGTGGTGAGCAGTTTACCTGCTTTTCAAATATTTTTACGACAGAAATTTGATAATTTTTTAAATATATGTATAATTAAAATACCTTACAAGATGATTTTATAAACCATATTACCAATTTATCAATAATATTTCGTTATATTCATGGTTCTAGGTGGGTTTATTTCATGGTTTCATGATCAGTTCATTTGTCTATAATTATGGATTTTAGTGTAGATACAAATTTATAATATATTTGTGTAATTAAATGATATTAATTAAATTCTATAATTTTTAATGGTACCAATTATAGATTCCCATTCATTCTTTAGGATGATTCATTTTATATAATATTAATGATATATGTTGGGTTTATTATGGTGGTTTTTTTGAAAATCATGAACTTGTTACATTATATTTAGTATTATGAGTATATATTTGTTAACAAACATATTATAGGATATAAAAATATTATTATAATCATGTTTAATAATAATAATTATTTTATTAAAATCCATTGGGGAATTAATGGAATACAAAAAATCATCATTCCTAGATAGGATCAATCACCCTAACATGCATAATGGTTTGGTATCGTTGAGTAATTGGAGGTAATAAAACATATTATTATAAGATATTATATAAGAAACATGAAAAAATATTTTATAAATGACTCTTGAATTTTCTAAATTTTATTAATAAACATGGAGTGTATAAATTATATAAAGAAAAGAAATTATCTATAGATTTTTGATAAAATTACTTCTAGAAAATCATCTCCTTGGATGACCCTATTAGGACCTTTGATTTGTACATCTGGTGATAATAGTAGAACATGGAGGTGGGGAGGGTTAGTAAGAGATTTATTGTAATAATTATTAGTTGCATCATGTCTAGTGGGTCAAAATGGGTTGGTGAAGTGTTATACTTATACAGGATGAGAGGTTGGTTTATGTGATTAAATTACAATTAGTTTATGATTAAAGCAAAAAAATTGACTTGAAATAACATTACATGAATTTTTATAAAAAAAATTGTAGTAAATTATTTTAGGGTTCATAAATACGTTGTAAATTAATTTAATTATGTTATTTTTAGGTATTTTAAGCTATTACCTTTTTTCTATAACCCTGTTCTTTATTTTACATATATTGCAGAAAATGAATTTTTTACCATGGTAATTTCTTAAGTCTATATATAATTTTTACCTCATAACATAATTTTACATTATTATTAAAAATATTTAATCCATATTATTTAATTAAATTAAAATTATTGAAAAAAATTGTTTTAATATTAATCATACACACACAAAAAAAGTGATGGTTTTTACTATAAAATGATCAAAAGATTGATATTTTTTATATCCAATTTCCCTGTGAAATTGGTTCAAATAATATTATTTTTTTAATTTTTTATAAAGGATTTATTATATATTATGACCCATTTAAAATATTATCTATTTTTATAAATAAATTAGATTAATTGTAGTTTTTATTTATTATTCAGTATTTTTAATTATTTATCAAAAAATGAAACTTTTTAGAAAAAAAATTCATCTTAAACTAATTATCTATTTCCAATTTTTAAAATGAATTATATTTTTCCCAATAAAATTAATAAAAATTGGAAAATTTATTATTTATATAGTGGCTTCATTAAAATGATAACAAATTTTCTTTTAGAAAAGCATACCATTTTATGCTTAAAATCAGATTTATTTTTCTCTAAAACCTCTTAAACATGTTGGATGAATTTAAAATCATTTTCAAATTATATAACCGATAAAATTTATTTACATATTATATTAATAGGGATTTATTTATCTTATTATAATAAAATTCCACTTGGTTAAAATAGTTATTTTTATAAAAAACCATGTTCTTTATATTAAATTAATTTTTATTTTAATTTAAAATTAATTGTTAACTGATGGGATAACATTATAATCAATTTAAAAAAAATAATTTACAAAAAATAATTATTTCCCTCTATTCAAATGGATTGGTGATAAATATCACAATTATTTAACAATATTTATTCATGTTTTATACTCTGTGTTCTTAATTATGTAATCTATTATTAAAATTGAGATAATTTATGAAAAGACCAACCATAAAATCATGGGGTGAAACATTATCAGTGCATTATATTAATCTTATTCATATAATTTGAAATTCAAATTAAAAAATTAATTGTTTTTAAATGAGATTTCCTTTCTCAGAAACCCACATCGCAAGTAATATTAATAAAATATTCCCTTACAAAGAGCGAGAGGGAAATGCAATTTTTTGGAAAAAATTATGCTTTCTAATAAGATAAAATTTAAGTGAATAGAAAACTATGAGATGGAAGTGAAATAGAACTATAAATTATTGATCAATATGGATATAATACATGGTCCTTTAAAATTTTCCCATCCCAAAACCGTTAATCTGTGATGGGTTAATGGGGCTATAGGTTTTTTGTTAAGAAAATTAAATGAATCGTTTTTTCATTCCAAAAATCATTTTCCTAGAGTTGTGGAAATATTTTATAAACTATACAATAAATATGATAAAATAAAAATTCTTTATTTATTTCTATATCACTAGTATATTCTTGTCTATTTTTTGTGCTTCATTCAATTTATGCTCCATCTCATACATTTGGAAATGGATATTCAAGATGATTTTTTATACATGTATAACTTTAATCGAATTATCAATAAATCCATAATTTTTAATTTAAATATTTGACAAATTAATGTTGGTTATTACATGTTATCTAATATAATAAATAAAACATTAATAGCAAACAATAATATATAAAATTCAACATAATAAATTCATTGGGTAGATAATATTAATACTCATCGAAGATAAGTTTGTCCAAATTAAATGACCATAATCGTTGAATGATGGTCACTAAATTTACAAAATAATCATATTTTCAAACTAATGTAGATATTATTGTCTATAACACAACAAGGTTTTGCGAAATATCTTATTTTAAATTAATTCAACCTTTTTTATAAAGTTCAATTTACAAAATACTAAATAATTATTTTATTATTTGAAAAACACAAGGCATTTATTGCATTATATGAAAATATAATTAAATATATAACTACCTGAAGAACATGTATTATATTTCCTTATATAAAATATTTTGTCTTCATTTTTTACCCTCATTGTAGAGTTCTTTGGATAACTTGAATTACTCAGAAGACCTTGTTTTACCAAAAAATGATATTTTATTAAAATATTATTCCTTAATATAATAATATATATCCTATATTTTAATCTATAATTTATTTATATAAATATCAAACATTTAAAAATATAAGTATATAAGATGAAATGGATTTTTATGAATTTGTTGGAATTGAATATATTGGCCAATTTATAATAAAAATAATATTTTTATATTTCAAATGTTATTTTATCTAAATATATGAAATAAATTAAAATTTGGGAATAATATCAGTGGAAAATATACGTGACATATGCATTAAAATATTTTTAATAATTATCCATTATCTTTTTTAGACATATGACTATGACCAACAAAATTTTATGCATAAAAACCAATATTTATTAAAAAAAATTAATTTTATACCCTTTTAATTGAGAAGTAATTTTTAATAAATTTTTTTACACATTTAAATATTATACATAAAAAATGAACTTATTATTTAAAATAGGTATTTAATAATTTGCTTTCATGTAATTTTATTAACTTTTCTAATAATTTTTAGGTTTTCATGAATGGTAAAAAATACAAAATTTTAATTGTAAACAATTCTTTCATCGAACTAATTTATCCTTTTAAATTAAATATTTATTTGATTTAAGGTATAATTAGATTAATTTTTTTCATTTAATATAATTTAGGATATTGGGATTAATTTTACATTGAATTTATATATAAAAAAATTTCAATGTTTCTCATGTTTTACCTTTTATAACCTATTTTCTCTCCTCATCAACAATATTAATTTTAAATTAATTAACTTAAAAACTATGCATTTATTTTGGAAAAATGGTTTATATATTTTTAATAATAGCTTACAGATTATTTAAAAAGTTTACCTTCATTTATTGTCCTTATGAATAATAACATAATTAATATTTTCTTTAACATGGTAAAAAGTTATGTAAGATAATATTGGGTAAATTTAAAAATATAAATAAATGAAGCAAACAATAAAACTTTTATTAATTTATTTGGGTGAGTTCATTTTGACCTGAATAATTGTTTGGCTGAAATTACATCCTTTTTGACCCACATGGATGAGAGTAAGAGATTTATTATATTTTATATAAAGATAAGTTAAAAATTTCATACTCATGTTTTTAATAAGTATTACATTTTTTCTATATGTATATTAACAAGATAAATTCATATATTAAAAATAATTAAAATTATAATTAATATATATTCATCATGATATTTAAATTTTAAATTTTAGTAAATAAATAATTCCATTAACGACTTTCGATGCAGTAATTGTTTGGTTAATGAAAATATCTAATAAATGATACTAAAAATATTAAAATGAATATAATATTACATAATTAATGACATATATGTTTTTTTACAATAATTAGTCATGATATAATTATATTAGATCTGTTGTTTATAATTTATCTTGCTGTTATTGAATTTTTTAAAATAAAAAAATGAATAGTCCCAAAATTGACATAAATGATACTTTAAAATCAATAATATTTTATTAAATGTCTTAAAATAACAAAAATATATAATAAACAAACTAACTATAATATAGTTAAAAATGACATAAATGATCAATTTTGGGTCACATTTTAATTTTATAGTAACTATATTAATCCTGAAGAATAAAATTCCTTAATGTCGCGGTTATTTTTAAAGGGTTTAACTAAGTCTTATACCAATTGATTTGGTTAATATATTGACCTATAGATATCTAAACATAATTGGTTGAATATATTTTTACACATTATCATATTATATTCCAAATAACCCATTATTGATCTATTTGAAATCAAAAATAAATTTAAATTAAATTACAATTTTCAGAGTTTCCAAAAGTACCCCTCCCCTCTCATATAAAAGGGCCCCTATACATATCATTTATTCAAACCACTAATTCCATTATTCCCAAATATACTCTTCCATATTCTCTTTAAAGCATAATTCCATTCATTTTTGAATTCTATCTCGATTAAGATATCAACCGAATGAATTCAATTTTAACTCATCAAAAGAAGATATCCAAAGAAGTGGAAACATTCATAAATGAATGTTTTTATTTTATTTATTACTTAAACACCATCCATTAATTTTATTAAATTTTTATATAATAACCTATGTATAATAAATATACTATTTTTTGTGATATTGTTTTTTGTATGACACTCATAAAAACCTCCTTCAAATTGGTACGGATCTTACCATTTTTTGGTGCGGATAACTACTGCCTCACGAAATAAAATTGTTCATATTTCCTATACATTCAATAAAATTTGATAATTTTGATGAAAACAATATTTTTATATGTTATATATGAAATTTTTAAAAAAATTCAACTTATGAAATGTTAATATCAAATTTACCTTTAACCAAATTAGTTTTTGGTAAAATGATAATGTTGTTCAAGTGTACATATGGATTACCATTTCAAAGATGCAATGTTATTCGTTATTCACCGATATTTCATGGATGGTAATACTGATGCAGTTTTATGAATATTAATTTTTCACATGAAAAAAAATATTTTTAATGAAAATATGTAACATACTATACATTATTTCATCCTAAAAAAATTATCACACGGTTCATGTGTATGTTCGACATACCATCTTCATGAATGTTGATTTCCATTTCATATATATAACATTTTATAATATTATAATAAATTTTTATTTACAGAATATATATGTTATATAATTCCTTGTTTACATTATAGAAATATTTATTTCTTGATTTAAGTAACAGGGTCACGAAGGACTTGTCAAAACACATATGAAATAGATATGTTTTTATAAAAAATGTTATTTTATCATGGGAATTATTAATAAATGAGTAATATAATGTATTAATAAAATATTAGAGGTTATAATATATGTATATTTATATATATACAGATATTATTTTTTTATTGGAATAATAAACATATACTGCTTATACAGGGTGCTTGTATGTGTAGAATGAAAGGCAAGACATATGTTAAGCAGATTTCATGTCACCTTTTTACTTAAATTAGATGCATGCTTTATTTAGAAGTGATTTGTTTTTTATGGAGTAAATACATCCCATTAATGTATTCAATAATTTTTATACATTAATTTTGATTAATTTAAAAATCCATTTGATGGTTTAGTTTTCATGGGGTTTTACATTTCTAAGGGTACCAATTGATTAAGGTAGTTTTTTATATATTTACATTCTTTGAAAAAACTAGTTTTTTCACCAATGTTGTTTTACGAGGTATATTTAATGACTATTGACAATTTATTTAGGTATATCATTATTTTCAAGATATTTCACACATGTGTAATGTCATTATTTCATGGGGATTATGATTCAAATCTTTCATGGTGGTATGGGACATGTTGAAATGTTAAACATTATTTTATATAATAAATGATTTCAAAATATATTTTCATATAATTATTAATTTTATAGATTTTAAAAATATATATTTTTGTTTTGAAGTATTTTTCTAGGATTCCATTACATGTTTTGAAATCTATTTTTAAAGGAAAATTATTTCAATTTTTTTTCATTCGTCATTATTATGTTTTAAATGTAAAGTGTTTTTAAAATGTTTTAAAGCGTTGTTTT
Organism: Viscum album; assembly: GCA_963277665.1. NCBI lineage: Eukaryota > Viridiplantae > Streptophyta > Magnoliopsida > Santalales > Viscaceae > Viscum > Viscum album. The sequence continues at coordinate 301,712 of CAUJRU010000612.1, forward strand.
CAAGATTTCATGTTGAATTAAAAAAAAGGGTTTTCAAAATATTTTATGTTTCAAAAACAATTCTCAAATACGAAATGATATTTTCCTTAACAAAATTTTAAATTATTATTCATGATACCTTTCTATGTTTTCAATTTATTTTTTTAAAAAAATCATTGATAATGTTTATTGTTTTAAAAAGAGACTTTTAAGAAAAAGAAATATACAATGTAGTCATTCAAAATCTTCCCCCCATTATTATAGAATGCACTTTTATAGTATAAGAATATGATTCATATTCACTCTCTAAATGGTTTAGGTTTTGATGTCAGGATTTTTTTTCAAACTCATCTCTCTTTTATTGGATTATATTCCTTTGAAACATGTTTATTTATATAGGATATGATTTTGATTATATGACTATGAACCTATATATTTTTTATAGTTTATGATATTATTACATGTTTATGAAACCCATTACATTTCATTAGTTATGATATGGTTACTTATGATCTTGTGTTACATTTATGGAAGATTTCATTATGATATGGGTGGGACCTATATATATGTCCATGGAATTGGGTAAATATTTAAATATCATGATGAAAAATATTATTATATTGAGAGAGATACATGACTATTAAGATGGAAATCTAAGTAAATGATGACTTATAAGATTGTATGTTGATTGAAATCATACAACTAAAATGTCCATCAGAGTGAACCATGAAAACTAATATAGAATGTGAAATGATCTCATACTTCTAAGATTTCTTAGAATACTACGCAAATAATATTATATTCTTATCTGTATGAAATAGATACCTTTTATTATTCATATGTTATGATTTCCTGTATTATGTTCTTTAAATACTTATTCTTCATTATTATTAACTAAAAAAAATTTCCATGATTTTTATTTATGATATTTTTTATGTTGGGTATAATATTGTACTTTCATGATCCAATAATAATACCGTTATTCACTTTGAATATGTTTACTTGTATCCATATTATTTAATTATATAGAATTTTATCTCGTTCTTTTCATATGTTTATTTTTTTAAAATATAAGGGGAAATGTACTAAATATGATCTTTCATACATAGTTCTATTTATTTTGAAATAGGAAAGCGATGAATTTGATATGTTATGAACAAATTGTTTAGGATTCCATGTTTTCTAAGGCATTATCCTAATATGTTATTTGGGAATGTCTTTGTGTAATGTCGGAAATGTTCTGTAAAAATGATGTAATGTAAATGTATGAAAAGAGAGGATCTCTATGGTTGGTATCCTAAGAAAAATTCGCTAACAGTTGGACACTAGGATGATACAATATAGTGAGGACCCAAAATACATGTATGAGAAAAATTCCATGGATAAGAAATAGTGTATCAAAATTTCTGTGAATTATGGTAATTTTATGAGTGAGTGTATTCCTGAAATAAAACCATGTAACAATATTATAAGTTGATTTCATTCTATTATAGTCATTCCTAGGGGAAACAAAAATGACAAGGTTCATCAGGACTTAATCGTCATAACTTAGTTCACAATAGTGGCCCTTGTTGCAGACCAAGTTTAACAATCTACGTGGAAATGAGTTGTAATTAAAAAAATCTTAACCAACCACTATGAAGGATTTAAATATAACTTTTATATGACTGCCCTATAATGAACCTAATGTTTCAAAGATTAAAGAAGGTTTCATTATTTTTTATCCTATATGTAAATTTTCATTATTATATGGTTCCTCAATATGTAAATTATTTCATACTCAATTATTTTTTGTTTTAGTCAATGGAGTATACCGTAAGGAATTGGGTTAACAATGAATACAGTAGCCAATCTACGGATGAAGAGTTAAATGTGATAATCATTGGATAGAAATATATTTTTACTATGATGAATCAAATATCTCTATATATATGATTAACAATGTTATATTTATTGAAACTCACAACATTTTTAATAAGTGTGGTATAGAATTTTATAAATTTTAATATAGAAAGGAACACATAAGAATGAATATTCATATTCCTTCACATCATAAAGAAATAAAGATGAACCTTGGGTAAAACATTAAGTGGATTCAATTATGTAATCTATGAAGCAAAAATGGGTTATAGTGTGATGAACTCTCATAGAGTTAGGTTTCATTTCTATGGAGAACATAAGAATTACCAAACTCAATTCCCAGATATAAGAACATAATTTTAACCCTAGAATGAAATTATTCCATTTCAATCATTGAAGGTGGAAAATAGAAGTATTTATATATTTAGATTCACAAATTATGGAATATTTAAGGATTTTTTAGATTTTTTTTCTCAAACAATTCTCAATTACATATTTAGAGGAGTTGATCAACTATAACATTGATTTAATGGCATGATGAAATTTTGAGTAAGGTATGATTACCCTTAATTTATTATTAATGTTGTGATGATAATGTTTGGATGATGATATGATGGATATCAATAAGTGAAATGGACATTATTTACTACCTCATAACTGATTACAGATTTCTAACAATGTAATATATGTTATCATGGATTAAGTTTAAAACTTCTTTGTTTTAATTAATATATCTACTAATATTTTTAATAAGTAATAAAGCATGTTTCAATAGTATATTCATGATATGTATGGTTAATAATATATTTAATGAAAATATATGAAAAGGTTTTTCACATTTTTGGAATGTGTTTCCCAAGAAATACACTACGTTATATGGGGGTTATTGTTATAATGGTGTGACATATTCATAATGTGTTATATTTTAATCATATAAAATATAAATAAGGTTAATCATTTAAGAAATGATTATGTTACACCTTGAGTTAATTTTTGTGATAAAATTATTGTATCACCTCACAATTATTTCTTCACATTGGATAACCACTTTTAAAAAATATATATTAATGAAAACTAATGATAGGTGGGATGGCGTATCTGGGATATCATGATCTGTTATCACTTCAAAATGGAAAAATTTACCTTCTTTTTTGAAAAAATGGTTATGTTGATCAAGGAACAAAAATAGGAGTGTATTTCATGAAATCAGAAAAGTGTATATATTTCTTATTATTCATTATATTTTGGAAAAATTATCTTGAAACAAAAAATTATATCTTAGTATCTTTGTTTCTTGTGAATCAAATTGTCCAATAGATCATCAGAGATTTATGTATTTGTGATTGTTAACATTCAACTAACCATGTTTTCTATCACTCTCCATCAGAACATGATAGATTGATTACTATTCAATGTCAAAATTTTCAAATCTCACATATGTACTCTTATGTAAAGTCTGGTTATGAGTATCATTGGATATTCTTTTATGTTCCATCAATATTTTTGAATGTATTTTTAGTATTTTTTTCCTATATGAGTTTATATGAAAGGAACATATAAATATTAAACATTTTATTACAAATATGGATATTGAGAGAAAAATTTATTTTAATGCGAGAAGAATGTAACTCCCATCATTTTATTGAAGTATCTTATTTTTAATTAATTGAATATTTTTTATATTTTTCTTCTTATAAAATTGTGAATAAATATTTTGTTATATGAATCACATTGTGGGTATTACATTAAATGTATCTCTAAGTCAAGAATGAAATACATGAAACACATATATATTCTTTTTTATATGCAACTCTATGATTTCTTTGTGTTATACCCAACACCAATTTTCTTTTAATAGATTTCATTACATGCATGTCAGAGTTCTACCGATCATTGGTATTTTTTAAAAGTATCGTTATTTGACATAATAAGATACATTGTAGCCATTGAACTACAAATAATTGATATTACTATATAACTTATATAGATAAATGTTTTATATGATGTATTCAATTGAAATAATTTAATTATAAATGAACATATAAAAGTTAATATAAAGGAAATATTATTAATCTTTGAAATTTGATTTTTCTAAATAAATAATATAAAATAAAATTAGGCAATGATATTAATTAAATGTATATGTTTTTTAATCAATAAAATATTTTTTATATTTATATCTAAGATGCTTCTCATTTAATATAATATAGATCATTTATATAAATTTTACATTGAATTGATATATAAAAATATTTCAATATCTTCCATGTTTTAAATTTAAAAACTCATTTTCTATCCATCATCATCGAGATTATTTTTTAATTAATTTCTACTAATTATTTACTTTGAATTATGTAAGATGAAATACATTTTTTAAATAATAGTTTCCTAAATATGTACATAGGTTACTTTTATTTTTGGGTATAATGAATTGTATAATTATTAATTTTTCAATTAACATATTAAAAGGTAAATCAGTTAATCAAGGGTAAAAATAATATTATAAATAAAATAATATAATATAACACTTGTCCTAATTTTATTGGGTGAGTTGATTTCGACCAAAATCTCCATTGGTCTAAAATTAAATGCTTTTGGAACCACATGGATATGAGTATGACATTTATTATTTTTTATTTAAAGATATGAACAAAATGTCAAACACATGTCTTTTGATAAGAATTAAATTATTAATTAATTTATAACAAGATGTAAAATTCAACAGTAAATAGTTAGTTTTATTGAAATATATTTACCTTCATTGTGAAATTTTTTTTATTTTTCTACCAAGATATAATTTAATTATAGTCCTTAATAATAATAATGTAGTAATTTTTTAGTCAACAGATATATAAAATAAATGATATTAATATTATTATAAAAATATAATATGAAATAATTAATGACCAAAAATAATTTTCTATAAAACTAAGAAATAGTATGGATATAGTATATTTTTTTCCAAAAAAATTCTTGTCATTATGATATTTTTTAAAAAGAAAACAATGAATTGTCTCGAATTTGACATATATGAAACTTTAAAATAAATTATATTAAAATAAATAATATTAAATCCATAAAATCTAGAATCGGAAAATTGACTAAAATAAGGCTAAATATTTCATGATTAATCCATTTGGGTTTTTTGGAAGTTTACAGTAACTATATTAATGTTAATCATTTAAAATCCATGTTATCATGGTAAAAGATAATGGGTTTCACTCAGGGATAAATAAAAATTATATGATTAATATTGTGTGATAAACATTTAAAAATATCATTGGTTGAGATGATTTCACCATAGTTGTTTTTGTATCTAAATTACCCACTTATAAACATTTTTATTAGGAAATTTAAAATATATGAAATTATTATTGTGAGAGTTTCTAAATGTTCCCTTCCATTAACTTATAAAACGGAACAACTAATTATATTTTATTCACAACAATAATGCCTTTTTCACAAACAAAATATTTCGAAGTCTCCAACATGCATTCATCCATTCATCCAGGAATCCTTACATTAGTCATATACCTATCCAATGGAGTCCTTTTGTAGAAATAAAAATGAGATACCGAGTGAAGTGGTAAAGTTCATCTAAGAACATTTTTTTATTGCTTCCTAAAACTAAAAATAATTATTTTTATTTTTATTTTTATAAAAATATAAGTATCCTCAAAATTCTAGGATGTTTTTATATTATTTTTTGGACCTACACTGACACACACTTCACCTTAATGCATAACAAACTTACCGTACTTATGTATGGTGAACTACTTCCTCACGATAATATATTGTTCATTATTACTTAACCACCTCTCACGGTAGAGAAATATGATGGAAACTCTATTTTTAAGTATCATATTAAATTTTTCTTATATAATTATACTTCTAAATTTATAATATAATATCTACCTTTTTAACATCATATGTTTTGTGAAAATGATAAGGTCTTTTTTGTATATGTATGTTTTACTATCTGTATGAGTCTATGTGATTCGTTATTCAATTATATTTCATGGATTCTAATAAGGATGATTTTTATTAATATTTATTTTTATATGACATAAAAATTACTCTATAATGAAAATATATCTTATAATCTCATTTCACTTGACACTAAAAAATTGAATCAATGTTTATATATATGCATAGCCAATAGTCTCCATGAATGATGTACTCTATTTCATATATCTATCTTTGAATAGAATATTATAAATGGTAATTTTTTTAAAATATATTACATATAATTCATGATTTACATTTTCAAAATATATAAATCATGATTATTAGTATGAGGATATAGCATGACATGTTAAAACATGTTTGATTAAAAAAGCTGTTATTACCCGAAATATAACCTTACCATGGTAATTTTAAATAAATGGTAATATAAGGCCATAATAAAATATTATATGGTATTACATACATAAATATGGTTCTATGATAAATTTATAATCAAATTATATTTATTATACATGATTAGTGTATGTGTAAAATGGAAGTCAAGACACTATATAAGGTAATTTCGTCACACTATCCCAATTCTGTCAGATACATACCTTGATGAGAAAATATTATTGTTGTGTACATACATACCATGAATATATTATATTATTATTATAAATTAATTTATTTTTATTGATATATAAATTTATTCATTTCTAAATCATTGGTTTTTACGGATCAAATGTTACTAAATGAGTAAGGTAGTTTTTTATATATTTTACTTCATTGAAACAAAAATACTCTATGAACCTATAATCCATTATAGGGTGTATATAATTTTATTTGACATGTTGTTTAGGTTTATCATTATTTACATGATATTTTTTTATTTCCTATAATTTGAGTATTTAATTTGGAATATTATTCAAATGTCTCAAAGTGGTATGGGAAAATATTGAAATGTTTAATGATAATTTTCCTCAAGAATTTTTTTTAAAATTTCTATTAAGCTCATTTTCAAGATGATTTTTAAAAAAAAAATTAATCATTAATTTTTTTTCATGGATTATTTTATAACATTTCAAATACATTTTCATGGAAAACCAATAATATTTTTTCCATATTCCTCCATTTGATTAAAATAGAATAGTTTCTTATAATGTTTTCAATCATTATTTTAGGTTTTATTTTTTATTAAAAAATATAACGAGTTTTCTTTATTATGAAATAAATTTTAAAAGAGGAAATGATATTTTCCTCAATAAATGTTTTAAATTGTTTTTCATGATTCATTTATATGATATTAATATGTTTTCAAATAATTTTTTTTGAAATGTTTCCCATTTTACAATGTGTTTTTTATTGAATTTTCATATTCCAAGTGATCTTTCAATATCATTCACCTTTTAAGATAAAATACATTATTATACTCTAAAGATACCATTTATAGTCATTCACTAATGGGTTTCTTTTGGAAGGGAATGATGTTTAAGAAAAACATATCTCTTTCATGTGACAATATTCTTTTGAAATCAAATTCATTTAATAGGATATGTGTTCAATGAAATATTGTGAAACCTATATCTTTTCCATTTGTTATTATATGATTACATGTTTATTACACCCATTCCTTTTCATTGGTTATGATATGATTATTTATTATCTTTTTAAACATGTATTTATAGTTTCGGTATGGTGTAGTTGGGACCAATATCTATCTCGACGACATCAACTTATGATTTATATCTCATTAGATATACTAAGATGGTCTTTGGAGGGAACCTAGAATACTACAATTCCCAGGGGATTATATGAGGACTACAGAGACAATATGTTTTGTGAAAACATACTACTAATTAAGACATGGGAGTGAACCAAGACAACCATGATAGTATAGGGAGTGATCCTTCGCTACTATGATTTCCATTTCAGTGATGTGTTTACATCTATGGAAGTCATTTTGTATTTTTATGTGTTTTATAGATATTCCTCGTCTTACACATAAGTTATTAGTTTATGGATTATGTTCATTATATTCTTATGATTAATGTCTTATAAAATACCAATATTTATTCCATTATATCTATTTATGATTTTTGATATGTTTTGTACAATCTTCTATTCTCATTATCATGTTCTCAAACCCTTGTTCTCTTGAATATGTTTACATATCTACCATTTTAATCCTACTGAGAATTTTAGATCACCCTTTTCATATGTTAATTTTACCACGGGTATGATTAAAGCTATTAAGTATGATATGTCAAAATGGGTTTTATTTATGAATCAATAGGCCAGAGAAGTTTTAGATGTGCTATGAATCAGTTGTTATTATTTATATTTTTTAAAAAAACTACGCTAATACAATATTCAGGCATGTGTTTCAATAATGTATTAAATCTTCAAAAAAATGTAATGTAAATGTATGAAAAACAAGGTTCGATATATTTTCTAATAAAAAATTATAACAATATAATGAATACATTTAATCATTAAGGAAAAAATAAAATTCTTTTAAATATATGTTCACCGTTTATTGAATATATTTCATAAATCAAAACATTTACTAATCCCAGCAATGATAGCATAAACTATAATATCAATGAAAACTTTCATTGTCTCCAATACTGTCCCAAAAATATATATAACTATTTATTGTCATAACATCATAAATATATTAACATTTATATTCAATTAATTATGTGTTTTCTGAATGATCATCTTTTCACTGATGTAATTTTCATGGTTATCGATATCATTAACACGTTCTTTCAAATACTAAAATAAGAAGTAGTATATATAAATCATTACATATCACAAGATTTATTTAGATATAGAATCATTGATAATATATTTCTTGAATCCTAATACTCAATAATATAAATCATTCTACATAATTTTTAATCCATTTATTATACTACAACATCCTAGTCCTTAATGACTCCTTTATATTATTTTATATTTATATTCTCTTCATTGTCATTATTATAACCATTACATATATAAACATTCAGGAATTATTCATTATTTTCCACCTTGTGACAAATGATTTAATAATTTTCATACATTCCACATTTAATAAATTTATCTATTCATAATACCATTGAGAGATTATTCCAAAATTATCATTTTTCCATAGAAGTTACATACATTGTATACTTATTCCTACACTAAAAACTTCATATTTTCCTTTAATAAATTCAATTAGTTTTTTATTGTCACATTCTAAACATATTGAAATCCAATTTGCTTTTTCTCTATGATCTACACCACCAAATCACTCATCAAATTCAATTCTTCTCTACTTTAGTGGTTATGAGTGTTTTTGAAGGTGTATGTTTTTTATTATATATAGTGATAAATGAATAGTAATAAAAACTATATTTTTTACTGAATTCATCATCCCATTCAGTTTATAAACCATAAATTATCCATAACATTAAATTTTATCCAGCACTTTCTAGTTCCCACCAATGATTGAAGCCAAAAAAATAGTTTAAGAATCATTCTACAGTAGCCAAATTTAGAAACTATTATTAATTGTATGTATAAATAATGAAATATTTATCTCAATATATGAGTATTCAGGTTTAATATAGTTCATCCATAGTTATTACCAAATATAAACGATTTTATCCTATACATGAACATATCTTCAATTTTTCCATAGGGTTATATTCCCTAATATAGTAATCCAAAATCCAGTTATCATGGTTTCTACTAAATATGATTTGATACAAACAATAAAAACCACATCCCTAGTAGCATATATTTGGTTGTTACATTATTATAATAGTAAAATAAACATTTAATCACATTCTAATGGACATAATAGTTTAGTAGTTTTGGAAAACTTGACACATATTTTTACAATATATTATAATTGTAAATATAAAACACAACATCCTAAATTCTTTTTGTACAATGTTAATCACCTCTATTAACCATGCATATTAAACCTAATTTTTTTTTGTCATACTTCAAAAAATAAAACTTAAAAATTCTTGATCTCAAATTCTTAATAGGGGTTATGTATATAGAGGAAGCAATTAATAAACAAGATATATATATTTCAACAAGGTAAATAATAGAAACAAATGTAATTAAATCTATAATTTTTACCACAAATATGTTGGAAAAATAATTATAACATAATTCCATATAAATAATAATATGATCTAGAAAACATAACCATATATATTATACAAATCAAATAACCAATAGAAAAATAAAAAACTGTGAACATACTAATAGAATGCATAATTTTAGACATTTGAAATTTACCATTGATGCTTCATACTAATAATTAAATAATATGAAAGCTTTATTCCAGGAATTTATCATTATGAAGGATTTATACTAATAATCTAATAAATGGTTAATTCCTTGGACAAAACCCTATATAGTTTTTGACATGAGACTTACCGGCACATTGAGGGACTATAAAGGACCCCCACGATCAGTTACATAGCCCAATAGATTAATCATATGAATGGGGTGACACATAACAAATGTAACACCCCAGGTAAATAAAGAATATGAAATTTTTATATTTATCCATATTTTTGAATAAAATATTAATATTACTTTAAAGGGGATGTTATGCTCGATGGCTTACCCAACACACAACAACAAGTTTCTTGGGAATCTTACGTTGCACTCTAATAATAAAATAATATTATTTTAAATAGTAATTAAGGCCTAGCCGTTGTAATGGAGGGAATGAACAGAACTAACTACAAAAAGATAATACAAGTTTGCCAAATATTTTTACTTTTTATAACAAATGTTAGAGGATTAAAAATGCAAATGAATCTAATTTTAAGCGTAAACATTCTAATATTCTTTAAAAGGTCGATTAACCGCCTTTTGATGGTGAACCACTTTTAAATCCACTTTTTGAAAATTTTATGTGTTATATTTGACAAAATAAAATTCTTCTTTAGAATCGGGACATCAAAATTTACTTTGTGTAAATTTTTGGTATTTTTCCGAAAAAGTTCAATTTTTAATGAATAGTGAAAAATGTTCTATTTTAATTCAAAATGACTTTTAATCTAATTTATTTATATGATTAGATTATCTTTTGAATTGGCTTTAAAGTGAAATTAGAATATATTTTTACCATATAATCCAATAGTGGTCATTGGAATTAATTTCACTTTGAAATCGGACGTAAACTAGTGTCAATCTTTTGATACATTTTGTTTCATAAAGGCACGCTATTTGTTTTGACAGTGGGAATTAATTATTAAATTAATTAATTCAACTTAAATTTTTTGAATTTTTTAAAATAGATATCATTTTTGAATTTGTAATATCAAATATAGATTAGGGTGAACTTTTGGTAATTTTCTGAAAAACTTCAATTTTTGATGAATAGTGAAACAACTAAGTGGTACTTATAAAAACTAATTTTTCCGTTTAAATTAAATTTTTCCATAATTGTGTTCTGAATTTCCAAAATCCGACATACAAGGTTGTCATTAATAATTAAAATGTGGTTCAATGGGATTAAAATAATTTTTTGGTGAATAGTAACTTATTAAGATTTTAATCGCGATTAGAGTTAATTAGTGTAGATTAAGGTAAGAATAATGTGTCAATAAAATAAAATGACCTAGACACATGTCCTACCCGCATTGGATGTGTCATGGCCGACCAAGAAAATCCATGGGTCAACTTTGGGGCCCCATGGAGCCACTTTGGTTGGAAAATGACATAGATATCTTTTTATTTAATGTTAAAGTAAAAATGACACAAACATGAAATGTTTTACTAAAACAAATTTTACATGGGGTTATAGAAGTCAGATTTTTTACTAGAAATATTCATTGTAAATCTAAAAAGGTTTCCTACATTATAGTTTTCATTTATAATTGTTAGACTTTAAATAAATTTATTTATTTATGACATCATGATGATGCAGTGATTACCTCATTAATAAAGGATTTAAATAAAATGAAAAGATAATGTAACGTCTATGAGCTACACATGTCCAAAACCTATTAGATGGGTATATTTCGAACCATTATAACCTTATCCACGAATTATATCAATGTGGGACATTTTAAATTCGAAACTCATTTTAAAATAAAGATACATTTCATTACATTCCAAGAGTGCCCCTCCTCTCCTCTTATAAAAGGCCCCCACCTCTACCTTCTTACCCACACTTCCAATGCCTTTGGCTCGGCCAAACCCTGCCCATTTTGTCTCTCCAAATCTGTCTATAACTCCTTGAAGCCTCACTTTGGGTATAAGTCTTCCCAAGGAATCCTTTGAGCTCAAACCAAAGGGAGTTACCCGATTTTAAGGTAATGTCTTCACTTGTGTCCTTTTGTTTTATTTTTCTTCTCCAACCCCCTAAACTCTTTTTATTCATTTTTTTGTAACAAATCCAGTATCTTAAATATACTATGATGTTGTTATAAGAATGATTTGGGCTACAATTACACAAACCTTTGTCTAATGGTTAAATAATATATTGTTTCTGTGGTTGGCGATTTTCTACCTCACGAAACGACGATTGTTCAATATTCTTTTAACAACTTTAAAGGTGTCCATTATGATGTCACTATATTTTATATATGATATATATGGTATTTATGTTTACTATATGCTTCTGTATTTTATATTTAAACCATACCTTTATTCTTTTCATGTTGTGTAAATGCGATAATTTCATATGAGGAAGTGTGGACTACCGCCCCCTCAAGTGATGTGACTCGTACATGCAATACATGGAACGTATAAAGAATGAAATTAACGATCATATGTGTCCTATATAACACATATATTATAATGGAATTATAATATATATATATCATTTATTTTTAATTCCTTTAATATGACAAAGAAAAAATTGAAAGTAGCATTCATGCGTACGTACGGCCTACCGTCTCCATGAACGGTGCTTTTCGTTTTTTATCTCCAAATGATATGGAATATTATAAAATGAATATGTAATGGATATATATGATATTTTAATAATTTATACTATTCTGGAAATTATTTACTTATAACTACATGGACAATCATTTTTCAAACAAGTTCATTTTTGACTCATGTAGCAAACATCGGCAAAAACGTCTAATATGAACTAACATTATTAAACATTTATTATAACATTATAATCAGTGATATTAAATGAATAATAATCTTTAAAGGATGTCCTTAGGCAATTATAAATTGACCAAAGTTTATTATTCTGGAATATAAAGAAACGAACAAGATAAGTTGGACTTGAGGTAAGGGATCTGACTCCTCTCTTTCTTTTAAAGTACACTCTTTTATGTCATTCCTTTTAAAAGTTCATCTTTCTTGTTATTGGGATATTACTTTATATTAATATTACTTTAATTTTTATTTACATATTATGAGAGACCATATTCTATATCATCAATCTATTTTGAATGTTTTGAGTGTCGCCGTTAGGCTGCCGAGTTTTCGTAAGAGATCTAACCTCTCTCTTTCATTTTAAGTACACTTCTTTATGTCACTTCTTTTAAGCTCCTATTTGTTATGTTGGGGGATGTTATTTTATATTCCTCATTTTGTAAACATTATTTTAGTATGATAAGAGACCCTATTTGATCTCATCAATCCATTTTGGAAGTTTTATGTGGCGTCGTTAGGCTGCTGAGTTTTCGTAAGGGATTTTTCATCTCACTTTTATTCCCGTGAGATTTATGCTACATTTGCCACAATTTCCTTTGAGTGGTGTATGTACTGCCCATTATTTTACTCATTGTGTAATATAATTTCATTTATGATTATTTTCATCAATGTTGTATTGTCCCTTTTTCACGGGGTGTATGTTTCGAAAGATACCCATGTCGGTAAGGGAACCTTTCACCCTCCTCTTTTTAAAAGACTTCTTTTGTTATGTCTTTTAATTCACATAGTATTATGTTGGGATATGTTCTTCTATAACCTTATTGATTTAAATTTTATGTCCATGTGATGAGATACCCTTTTTATCTTTCATCAACTCATTTTCTTAATTTTGTAGTGACGCCGTTAGGCTGTCAAATTTTTGCAAGGGAAATTCATAACCCAAATTTGATTCTTTGGGATAAACATGTACTTCTTGAATACATCATTCTATGAATATGTGTGAATAACCTGTGGTTGTTTTACACTTAATATCCACTTATATTTGGTGTATTTGTTTGTCACACATAATTATGTAATTGATTTATCCTTAAACCAAGGATACTGTCTTTGTAAGGGACTCTGTCTCAATCTCCTTTCATTGAAAAATATTTTGTTTTATACACAACCTTATTTTATACAGTGTATAAAACCCTTCGTCATTTACGTTTATTCAAAAGGAATATTTTTTATATGAAGCGTTTACTAAATGACAAAAGGGAATTTTTTTTGTTGTACGTATGGGGAGACAACGACTTCTCTGCCGCCATGACCATTATTTGAGTTTCGGCTTCCTCTACAAGCAATACCGTTTTTTTAAAAGAAAAATAAATACCATGTTTTACTTTTCTTTTGTTTTGGTATTGAAAATGGTTTTCATAATGTTTTTATATCAATGTGTTGTATTGATATCTTGCGATTGAAAGGTGGAAATGTTATGTTTCCTTTATGCATGTTTTATGTGATACGATTATGTTGAGGTTCTTGGGCATTATTATGAAGACGGGTGGTTTCGTGATAAACTAAGGGCGGGTGAGCCAGATATAGATCTCCAATGCATTGCGTAACGTGAAGGAGTGAAATGTTAAGGTTTCTCTGAAGATATTTTGGGAATATAGTGTGGTGGGTATTCCAAACGTAACCAAGAGGGTTACTCCCTACGTAAGAATGTTATGAATGCCTCAAGTTACCTTTATGTCTTATAATTTCTATGATTTATTCATGTTTGATGAGAAATGTTAAAGTGACTATGTTTTATGGGTAATGTATGATTTCATTCTTATGTATATATGAACTCATGTTTCCTTTCCATATTTTTATAACCCTTACTGAGCTTTTTATACTCATCCCAAGTTTTTGAAATGTTTTTCACAGGTCAAGGGAACGGTACATGATATGATGATAATGTCAAAGAAGTGTCAAGAAAGAATCCATGCTTTATTTTTAAATATGTTTCCGTTGATGGGAAAAAAATTAATACTATCTTCTATGTAACCACTTTGTTTAAATGTGGAATGTAATGTAAGTTTTATGATCTAATTCTTTAAAACTCTAAACCTAAAAATATCCTCAATGTGTAATCTTTTAATAACTCAAGATTAAGTAATGTTTAAGGTTGGGGCCTTATAGTTGGTATCAGAGGTCTGTTTAGATAACATTAGTGGTTAGGGTATCCTCTAAGCATAAGTGAAATTACCATAATGGTTAGGATTTCGGAAAGAGTCCTAGTTTTAGATAAAGTGAATAAGTAAGTATATCTTAGTGGTTATCTTCCTCATTAGTACATTATGGTTTTGTTGATATACTCACACTGAATTTTCTGTTTTTTGTGAATGGATAGATCTAGCAGGCACCAATGTGACAATAGGTTTGAAGGAAACTGTGGTGGTTCTCTGATTAAGAGACAGGATGAAATGTGGTATTCAATGAGGAAACTCGTGGTTGTTCTAAACCAACTATCAAGGAGTCATGATCAACCACTTGAACCATGGTATGTTCTGTAATGCATCATGTATGAGATGACCAATCGATGTGGAAGTTCCGGTAATAATTATAAACAGAACCATTAGGGTTTATATGATCTTTATTTTTGAGGTAATTATGGGTTATTATATGTTATGATGGAAGTGAAAGGCATGAGATAAAATTAAGGTTAAATTATGTTATGGTTATTTTTGAAGATTTTATCTCGTTTTGGGGAATGTTTTGAGAATTATACAGTTTTGGAAAAAGGACAACACGCAGACCATGTGACAACCTCTCGCATCAGACAAAGCTGCAGGAATCGAACCCACAACCAAAGTGCGACTGGTATTTATCGCCTACCACTGGACAATGTGAAGTCCCTGGATAGTTTGAATAATTCTTTTTAGTTAGATGATTTTAGGAATCAAGAGTTAGTTTATTTTGAGTTATCTATGGAAATGATTGACCTATCATGGAGGATAGGTGATTAGGGTAATTACTTTTCAATATGAGAATTTAAGAGCAACTGATGTTATTTGGAGATAAAAGTTAATTTGTACCTTGGAAGACTTTGTGATTAAATCCTTCAAATATTTGGGTTTCAATCTTACATTGGTTTACTTTAAATAATTTTATGGAAAAATTGTTTATCGAATGATCCTCGTTGAACTTTGGGTTTTGTTAGACAAATTTTAGAGATTAAGAATAGATTTTCTTTTTATAAAGGGTTATCCTTTTCTGGATTATCTGATCTTATAATAAAATTTTTGTTTTTGGTTTTGGTTAAAGTCAAATACATGGGAAGTATATAGTTCTCTTTTGTGGATTAGGTGATTCTCTATAAGTTGATTATAGTACTCTTAATGTGAACAAGTCATCATAAATACTCCTCTTTTAGAGAAAATATGAGTTTGTGTGAGGAATCTAATAAAAGTTGAAAGTCAACATGATAAGTGATTATGTTTCCTTATGAATAAATTCCTCAATAAAAAGTAACTTAAAAAAAATGTTGTCTATTAACTTTTCCTAATGGGGAATCGAATACCATTTAACCCATCACAAGTTTGTGATTTTTTTGTGGTTAACTTTCTCCTAAACATGTTTTCTATCACTCTCCATTAGAACATGACCCTATGTTTTCTCCTCCATGTCCATGTTTTCCTACATGGAATCCTAGTATGGGTTAACTCAGGTGACCTCTGTACTTATCTTTCTTTATTTTAAAGTTATTGTTTTACCAACTCTTGTTCTGATATGGGACTTTCAAGGATGTTTCCAAGCTCAATTTTAAAATTGCGAGGATGCAATTCCCAAAAGGGGGGAAGGATGTAACACCCCAGGTAAATAAATAATATTACATTTTCATATTTATCAATATTTGTGAATAAAATATTAATATTACTTTAAAGCAGATGCTATGCTCGATGGCGTACCCAACACACAACAACGAGTTTCTTAGGAATCTTACATTGCACTCTAATAATAAAATAATATTATTTTAAATAGTAGTTAATGCCTAGCCGTTGTAATGGTGGTAATGAAAAGAACTAACTACAAAATGATTATATATGTTTGTCAAATATTTTTACTTTTTACAATAAATGTTAGAGGATTAAAAATGAAAATGAATCCAATTTTAAGCGTAAACATTCTAATATTCATTAAATGGTCGATTAACCGCCTTTTGATGGAGAACTTCTTTTAAATCCACTTTTTGACAATTTTATGTGTTATATTTGACAAAATAAAATTCTTCTTTAGAATCGGGGAATCAAAATTTACTTTGTATAAATTTTTGGTATTTATACGAAAAAGTTCAATTTTTAATGAATAATGAAAAATGTTGTATTTTAACTCAAAACACCATTTAATCTAATTTATTTATATGATTAGATTATCTTTTGAATTGGTTTTAAAGTGAAATTAGAATATATTTTTACCATTTAATCCAATAGTTGTCTTTGGAATTAATTTCACTTTGAAATCGGACTTAAACTAGTGTCAATCTTTTGATACATTTTGTTTCATAAAAACAGGCTATTTGTTTTGACAATGGGAATTAATTATTAAATTAATTAATGAAACTTACATGTTTTTAATTTTTAAAAATAGAAATTATTTTTGAATTCGGAATATCAAATATTTCTTTGGGTGAACTTTTGGTAACTTTCTAAAAAACTTCAATTTTTGATGAATAGTGAAACCACTAAGTGGTATTTATAAAAACTGATATTTCCATTTAAATAACATTTTTCCATAATTGTGTTTTGAATTTAAAAAATATGACATACATGGTTTTAATTAATAATTAAAATTTTGTTCAATGGGGTTAAAATAATTTTTTGGTGGATAGTAACTTATTAAGTTTTTAATCGTGATTAGAGGTAATTAGTGTATTTTAAGGTAAGAATAATGTTTTAATAAACTGAAATGACCTAGACACATGTCCTACCCTCATTGGATGTGTCATGGCCTACCAAGAAAATCCTTGGGTCAACTTGGGGACCCCATGGAGCCAATATGGTTGGAAAATGACATAAATATGCTTTTATTTAATGTTAAACACTACTAGAAAAACAGGTATTTGCGATGGGGGGCCGTCGCAAATGGACCGTTGCTGAAAACGGTGTCGCAACAACAATTATTTGCGACGGTCCCGTCGCTAAAGCCTTTTTTTGCGACGGGGATTCTCCCCATCTCAAATAGTACTCCGTATATTTGTAAAAAGCTTTTCAAATAGTAATGGTGGTGGGCCCCGTCGCAAATACCTGTTGCGACGGGCCCACCGCAAATAGTTTTTGCGATGGGACCCGTCGCAAAAACTATTTAAAAAAAATAAAAAACTATTAATAAATTATTTTAATGCATATAATAATAATACTATTTGCGACTGGCATAGTATACCGTCGCAAATACTATAAAAAAAATAAAAAAAATTAAATTATTAATAAATTATTTTAATTAATATAATAATAATCCAATTATAATTCAAAAATAAAAATTAATAAAATATTATTAAATGATTTTAATTAATATAATAATAGAATTATAATTCACAAATAAAAATAATAAATTATTAATAAATTATTTTAATTAATATAATAATAATAGAATTATAATTCAAAAATAAAAAATAATAGAATATTAATAATTGATTTAATTAATATAATAATATTAGAATTATAATTCATAAATAAAAAAAAATATTAATAAGTTATTTTAATTAATATAAAAATAATAGAATTATTTTACATTCAAATATTATAATAATTAAAGTATTACAAAAAAAATATAATTAAATTATAATATTATAAAATTTTAATATATATATAAAATTTAATATTATAAAATATAAATAATTTTATTATTCATATTAATATTGTTATTTCAAAATATAATATTATTAATATTTTATAATGAGACAGAAACAACAAATAGAAAAAAAATTGTATTTTGATTTCACAAATTTTATAACATAAAAACAAACTCTAATCTGAAGGAGGGGGGAGGGGGATCTGGAGATGGTGGTGGAAGAAACTCCATCCCTAAAGCATGGGTGAGTCGACGCATGTACTCCATCTGCTCCTGATGCTGTTGCTGCCACCGACTCGTCTGCTCCTCGTACAGCTGCTGCTGGCGTCGATGCTCCTCCTCATGCTGCTGACGCATCTGCTCCTTCTCCGGTCGGAGACTCTCTATCAGTGCAGTCTGAGATCGCAACTGATCCTCATACTGTGTAGCAGAAGAAGATGCACGAGCTCCTCTCGAGATGGACACCGACATCGCAGCACTGCCATAATAATCTTCAGGAGTCAGTCGAGAGCTGATACCAACTACCCGGCCCTTCTCGAAGGCATACTGGGTGGCCTGTATCCATGCCGTCTCATCAAACTGACAGCCAGTGGTCTGATCTGATGACTCGGCCTGACTCTTAGGCCAGGCCTGTGACGCTACGGCCTCATAAGACTCCTGTAGTTGCAATTTAAAATTAAAATTGTGAATATATTATATGCAGTTAATTTTTAAACATGAAAACAAATAATACTGACCACGATGTGATGCTGACGATCACCTCTAAGCTCCCCAGTAGCAGGATCACTATACATCCTCCGATATACGTCGTACTCCATAATATCGGGGTGCTCGACAGCCTATAAAAATAAAAAATAAACTGTTAATATTTATAGTTATATAAAATATTTATAAATAATGTACGTACCAGATTCTGTCTTTGAGTACTGAAAGAACGACTCCCAGCTCGATGAGTCACCTCCTGTCTCCCCCAATTTTTCCTCCCCACCGATGATCTCCTCTAAAAGGCACCACTCAACCAGTGCGCACATAATCCATCCCATACATGGGATGAAATGTACTCTGGTCGGTGTGCTCTACATGACTCGTCAAAATCTGACACTCCTGCTTTATTCATGGCAGCTTTTCTTAAATTGTGCATAAACTGATGAAGGCGATCACGCATGGCCACCTCTCATGCCTCGTGGATGGCGTCATGCCTGGTATCCTCGATCAGAGACCATAAACCCTACAAATAAATCAAAATATCAAGTTAGAAATGAAATAATTTTCAAAATAAAAATTATTTATTTACGTATGTACCAACCAATGGCCGAACATGGCCTGCTGCACATCAATGGGAATCTGATCCCATGTGGTCCACAGCTGAGAGAAATAGTTGCGCAAAATAGCGCTGCCCTGTCCCACTGCTATATACGGAAAACTGTAAAAATAATAAACATTTATTATGTGAATAGATTAATGAAATCTTAGTCAAATTCACAGGTTATCACACACGTTATCACACCTCCGTGTGCATGGATCAAACCCAAGACGTGGGCGTCGCTCGGGGACGGGGTTAGGATTCATCAATCGTGCAAGACCGTGCCCCCTCCGCATACTCCCTGGAGCACCTACAGGCTGAGTGTCATCTTCCAGCAACTCATCCGCATCGAAAGGCAGGTCAGCATCCATCAACTCACGAAATGTGGCGTCTTCCATCTGAAACAGAAAATGTTAATGTTGTTAGAAATAAATTGATCATTACTATTATATATACATATATACATATTATGATTGTATATAAATACCATGGAATTATATCAGTGTTTATCTTGATCATCATCTTCATATATGTCAATGTCATCTTCATATTCCTCCTCAACATCATCGATATCCATTCGAGTTACAGTTGCTTCATCTCTTACCATTTCAAATTCATATGTGACATCATTAACATCATCGTCATCACCGACTCTTAAATGTGGGGTGTCGTCATCGATACTCATGTCTCTTTGTAAAAAAGATTGATTTTGAGTACTCTCTTGAAAAACTTCAATTCTTTGCACATTAGTGAAACCACATTCACTTTGACTAAACTGATTGTCTTGAATATTTATTTTTATTACACTCCAACAATCAGTCAAGTCTCTTGATGTAGCACAGTACTTTGCATAATAAACTTGATGTGCCTGTTGAGCCAATAAGAATGGTTCATTTACTGCGAGAACACTATTACATTTAATATTGATGATTCCATGAGTCGGATGAACATGCATGTCTCTCTCTGTATCTAACCACAGACATTTGAACATGGTTATGTAATGTTTTCCAAGATAACAGAGTTCAATGATTTCATCAAGTATGCCATAAAATTCAACTTCATTTTCTCTATGATGAGATCCTCTCATGCTAACTCCACTGTTTGTTGTTTTTTTCGATTCCCCATATGCATGTGTGTGAAATCAAAATCCATTCACTACATATGCATTATATGTTTTAACAAGTTTGGAAGGTGGGTTACTCAATACACACAGCCGTTTGTCAATTTTAACAGCTTGTCGAGACACCTAACAATTTGTGAAATAATTATCAATATAGTAAACTATACATTGAATGAGTTTCTAAAAGATAAAGAATTTATGTTACCAGTTTTTGAAACCACTGAGAGAAATTTTTCAGTCGACGTTCTTCGAGAGCAGCTGCTGTAATTTGTGGAATTTGTTTCTTGATATGATTATCATACAACCTATAAAAACCAAAGTTATTTACTGTAACATAAATGATAGAATAAGTGATATAAACACTTACAGTACAACTGATGTCATCTCTTCACAGTTGAGCAGAACATACGTATGAGCTCTATGATGTTCATCATCTGAAAGCCAGCGTTCATAAACTCCACCAAAACCAAGCTCTGGCTGGCTAAAAACAGATAATTGATTGTCAATTTCATCAATATTCCTCTCATTACGTCCCATTCGGTTGTGTTTTGAAGGATACTCAGATTTAAAATAATGGGAGCAGAAAAAAGATATTTCCTCTTGAAAATAAGATTCTGCAATAGATCCTTTAATAGATGCTTTGTTAAGTATTTTTCTTTTCAATTTTTGCATGCATCTTTCAAATGGGTACATCCATCGAAACTGTACTGGACCTCCACATTTGGCTTCATATGGCAAATTTAACATCAAATGTTCCATTGAGTCGAAGAAAGACGGCGTAAATATTTTTTCCAGTTTACATATAATTACAACAACATATTTTTCAAGTTTACCCAGAGTATTATAATCTGCTCTAGCCGCACAAATTTCCCGAAAAAAATGAGACATGTCTGTTATGGAATCCCAAATCACAGAATTCAACAGACCTCTTAATCCAATGGGTAGAAGTCTTTCCATTATAACATGACAATCATGATTTTTTAATCCAGTAATATGACCATTCTTTACACATCTACCCAAATTGGAAGCACAACCATCTGAAAGTATCAAATCTGCAATCCACTGACAAAATAATAAACGGTTTTCTTTAGATAGTGTATAAGCTGCTTTTGGTTTCAGTAACCTTTCTGTTCTGACATTCTCAAACAGTTCCAATTCTAGACACTTGCAATTTTGGGCAAGATCTAAACGTGCATTTACATTGTCTTTGCTCTTTCCTGGCGTATCCAAAACTGTATGAAACAAATTATCAAAACAGTTCTTCTCAATATGCATGACATCTAACATGTGTCGGACCAAAAAATCAGACCGATATGGAAAATCCCAAAATATGCTACGTTTAATCCAATTCTGTTCTTTCCCAAAACCAGAAATTTTTTGTTGGTTTATTGTGGGACCAAAAGTGATGGGAGTTAATGAAAATACAACTGATTTTAAATCCGAACCTGATATCATTTTTGGAGGTTCATCCCTTTCAACTGTTCCTTTTCTAAAATGAGATCTGTTTCTGCGGAAAGGATGATCAGCTGGAAGAAATCTGCGATGACAGTCAAAATAACAAGGTTTCTTTCCATGAATGATCATAAATGCTTTGTTCTCTCCCATACAGTAAGAATATGATTTCTGAGCATTTGTACTCCAGCCAAATAACATCCCAAAAGCCGGTAAGTCACTAATTTTCCACATCAATGCTGCTCTCAGTATGAAATTCTATTTCTTTGCAACATCATATGTACTAACACCAGTACTCCACAATAAATTTAATTCATCAATCAATGGTTTCAAATAAACATCAATATTTTTCTTCAGATGTCCTGGAATTAGTAAATTCAAAAATATATATGGCTCCTTCATCAACATCCATGGAGGTAAATTGTACAGAGTTAAAAAAACAGGACAACATGAATATTGACTACCATAAGATCCAAACGGACAGAAACCATCAGTGGAAAGGCCCAGTCGAACATTTCTAGCTTCTAAAGCAAAGGATGGATGCAGTCTATAAAATGTTTCCATGAATCACCATCGGCTGGATGATTCAAGCTTTTATCGGTTGAAATATTCTCTTTATGCCATGACATCATTGTCGTTGTATTCATAGACATGAATAAACGCTGAAGTCTGGATGTAAGCGGAAAATATCTCAACTATTTTACAGGAATCAAACCAGACTTCCTGTGTTGTCCTTCTTTATATCTCAGTTGCCCACATGTGGGACAACTATCCAACGACTCATTTTCCCCAGAATATAAAATGCAGTCATTTGAACATGCATGAATCATCTGACAAGTAAGTCCCAAATTTCGAACCAGCCTCTTACTCTCATAGTAATTTGCAGGCAAAACATTTCCTTCGGGTAACAGTGTATTAAGCAAAGAAAATATCTGTTCAAAACAGGAGTTTGACATTCCGTTATCAGATTTGATAGCAATAAATTTTGCAACCGCTTCTAATTTGCTCATCTTGTAGCCAGGATATAATGCATCCTCAGCAGACCTCAACAACTCATAAAATTCAGAGGGTGCCAACTCAGGATTTGAAGTTATATCAGCTGGAGTTTCTATATATTGAAGAGATGAACCTGCAACATCATGTACTAAATATTGAAACTGGGATGGATCCGGAATCAAGTTGGTATCACCTGCTCTAGAACTGTGTTCACCGTGTTGATACCAAAAAACATAATCTTGTTGAAAACCAAAACGCAAGAGATGTTCCCCCACTTTGACAAACGTGTCCAACGTTCTCAATGCACATTTTCTGCAAGGGCATTTTATTTTTCCTTCTGAAACAAATTCTGGATTTGATGCTGCAAATGACAAAAAAGTATCCACACCCTCTACATATACTGGATTTAAACCAGAACCGTTTGGATTTCTATGTTGATTTATCCATATGCGGTCACATAATAATGATTGTTGATGACCTCATTGTTCCATATTTTTCTATAAAATAGAAAGAATTACTGATTTTGAATAAATTGTTAGAAAAAACACTCAAGCTAGGATAATTATAGAGTTTACACATCATACACGACCGATGAAAACTTTTTATTGAGATTGACCTAAAAATTGATCCTTTAAGAATTAAATATATTGAGAATAAAGCAAAACCTGTTACAAATATTGATAATTTTAATATTATATAATTTTTCTATTATTTTCATAGTACTAATATTATTAGTAATTATTACTAATTATTGGTAATTATTACTAATTATTCATAATTATTACTAATTATTGGTATTTATTACTAATTATTGGTAATTATTACTAATTATTTGTAATTATAACTAATTATTACTAATTATTGGTAATTATTCCTAATTATTGGTAATTATTCCTAATTATTACTAATTATTACTAATTATTACTAATTATTACTAATTATTACTATTTACCGGTAATTATTGGTAATTATTGGTAATTATTCTTAATTATTGGTAATTATTACTAATTATTGTTAAAAATTACTAATTATTGGTAATTATTATTAATTATTACTAATTATTACTAATTATTGGTAATTATTACTAATTATTAATAATTATTACTATTTTTTTGTAATTATTTCTAATTATTGGTAATTATCGGTAATTATGGGTAATTATTGGTAATTAATACTAATTATTGGTAATTATTAGTAATTATTGGTAATTATTACTAATTATTGTTAATTATTACTAATTATTGTTAATTATTACTAATTATGGGTAATTATTACTAATTATTAATAATTATTACTAATTATTGGTAATTATTACTAATTATTACTAATTATTTCTAATTATTGGTAATTAATACTAATTATTGGTAATTATTATTAATTATTACTAATTATTACAAATTATTGGTAATTATTACTAATTATTGGTAATTATTACTAATTATTGGTAATTATTACTAATTATTGGTAATTATTACTAATTATTACTAATTATTGGTAATTATTACTAATTATTACTAATTATTGGTAATTATTACTAATTATTGGTAATTATCGGTAATTATTGTTAATTATTACTATTTATTTCTAATTATTACTAATTATTACTAATTATTGGTAATTATTACTAATTATTGGTAATTATTACTAATTATTACTAATTATTGTTACTTATTACTAATTATTACAAATTATTGGTAATTATTACTATATATTACTAATTATTGGTAATTATTACTAATTATTGGTAATTATCTGTAATTATTGCTAATTATTACTAATTATTGTTAATTATTACTAATTATTACTAATTATTGGTAATTATTACAAATTATTGCTAATTGTTACAAATTATTGTTAATTATTACTAATTATTGGTAATTATTACTAATTATTGGTAATTATTACTAATTATTACTAATTATTACTAATTATTACTAATTATTGGTAATTGTTACTAATTATTACTAATTATTACTAATTATTACTAATTATTGGTAATTATTATTAATTATTACTAATTATTACTAATTATTACTAATTATTGGTAATTATTACTAATTATTTGTAATTTTTACTAATTATTGGTAATTATTACTAATTATTGGTAATTATTACTAATTATTTGTAATTATTACTAATTATTTTTAATTATTACTAATTATTACTAATTATTACTAAATATTACTAATTATTACTATTTACTGGTAATTATTGGTAATTATTGGTAATTATTACTAATTATTGGTAATTATTACTAATTATTGGTAATTATTACTAATTATTATTAATTATTACTAATTATTACTAATTATTGGTAATTATTACTAATTATTACTAATTATTACTAATTATTGGTAAGTATTATTAATTATTGGTAATTATTACTAATTATTAGTAATTAATACTAATTGTTGGTAATTATTATTAATTATTACTAATTATTACTAATTATTGGTAATTATTACTAATTATTGGTAATTATTACTAATTATTACTAATTATTACTAATTATTACTAATTATTGGTAATTATTACTAATTATTATTAATTATTACTAATTATTAGTAATTATTACTAATTATTACTAATTATTGTTAATTATTCCTAATTATTACGAATTATTACTATTTACCGGTCATTATTGGTAATTATTGGTAGTTATTCCTAATTATTGATAATTATTACTAATTATTGTTAGGTATTACTAATTATTGGTAATTATTACTAATTATTGGTAATTATTAGTAATTATTCCTAATTATTAGTAACTATATGAATAATTACCAATAATTAGGAATAATTACCAATAATTAGGAATAATAACATTATTAGTATATTTTATTATTAATATTAAAATAATATAATTTTCTACATTATATACAATTTTCCTTTCATCTGTGTGTTTTCTATCTCCACATACAAATAATACATGTGGAGACAGAAAACACACAGATGAAAGGAGAATTGTATATAATATAAAAAATTATATTATTTTAATATTAAAAATAAAATATACTAATAATGTAATAATGTTATTATTCCTAATTGTTGGTATTTATTACTAATTATTAATATTTATTCTTAATTATTGAAAATTATTACTAATTATTCCTAATTACAATTAACTATGAACAATACTAATAATTTAAATTTATTAAGTAACAAAACAATGTAAACATAATTAAATTACAACTAATTAAGAATAATTGAAACTAATAAAAAATTTAAAATAAATATTAAATTAAAATAAACAGAAATACCTTGAAAACTGATCTGAGGTTGATCTCTGATCGTTCTTGAAAACTTCAATATCAACTCCGGAGAAAAAAATTAAACATGAGAAACGCTGAACTCTAGAAATAGAATTTTGAGAGAAAGAGAATATGGAGTTTGAGAATGAATTGAAAAAAACGGATGGGGGTATTTATAGGTTAGATTATTTGCGACGGGTCCATTTGCGATGGGATACCCGTCGCAAATAATATTATTTGCGACGGTACCCATCGCAAATACCTTAGCCATCATTTATTATGGTCAACGGTTAAATAGTTATTTGTGACGGGACCCGTCGCAAATAACCACCTGCCGACACACTATTTACAACTGGGGAATATTCCCGTCGCAAATACCTTTTACCGCCGCCGGTTATTTGCAACGGGCAATAACCGCCCATCGCAAATATGTTTCCCGCGATTTGGCGCGCAAAGCGCGCCAGTCCTTTTGCGACGGCGAAAGAAATCCCGTCGCAAAAGGCTACTTATTTGTGACGGGCAAATACCCCCGTCACATATAAGTTTTTAACGGGGCTATTTGCGACGGGATTTATCCCCGTCGCAAATAACTCGTCGCAAATACCCATTTTTCCCGTAGTGAAAGTAAAATTGACACAAACATGAAATGTTTTACTAAAACAATTATTACATGGGATTATTCATGTGAGATGTTTGACTATAAATATTCATTGGAAAGATAAAAAGATTTCATACATTATAGTATTTTTTTATAATTTTTAGACTTTAAGTAAATTAATTTATTTATGACATCATGATGATGCAGCGATAACCTCATTAATAAAGGATTTAAATAAATTAAAATATAATGTAACATCTATGACATAAACATGTCCAAAACCTATTGGATGGGTATATTTCGATCCCTTATAACTGTATCCACTAATTATATCAATATGGGAAATTTTAAATCCGAAACTCATTTTAAAATAAAGTTACATTTCATTACTTTCCAAGAGTGCCCCTCCTCTCCTCTTATAAAAGGCCTCCACCTCTACCTCCTTACCCACACATCTGAAGCCTTTGGCTCATCCAACCCCTTCCCATTTTGTCTCTCCACATCCCTCTATAACTCCTTGAAGCCTCACTTTGGCCAGAAGTCTTCCCAAGGAAGCCTTTGAGCTCAAACCAAAGGGAGTTACCCGATTTTAAGACAATGTCTTCACTTGTGTCCTTTTGTTTTATTTTGCTTCTCCAACCCCCTAAACTCTTTTTATTCATTTTTTTGTAACAACTCCAGTATCTTAAATATACTAGGATGTTGTTATAAGAAGTATTCGAGCTACACTTACACACACCTTCGTCTAATGGTTAAAGAACATACTGTTTTTGTGGTTGGTGATTTTCTTCCTCACAAAACGATGATTGTTCCATATTCTATTAACTCCTTTAAAGGTGGCCATTATGATGTCAATGTATTTTATATATGATATATATGGTATTTATTTTTACTATATGCTTCTTTATTTTATATTTAAACCATACCTTTATTCTTTTCATGTTGTGTAAATGCGATAATTTCATATGAGGAAATGTGGACTGCTGCCCCCTCATGTGATGTGACTCGTACATGCAATACATGGAACGTATAAAGAATGAAATTAATGATCATATGTGACCTATATAACTCATATATTATACTGGAATTATAATATATATATATATATATCATTTATTTTTAATTCCGTTAATATGACAAAGAAAAAAATGAAAGTAGCGTTCATGCGTACGTACGGCCTGCCGTCTCCATGAACGGTGCTTTTCGTTTTTTATCTCCAAATGATATGGAATAGTATAAAATGAATATGTACTGGATATATATGATATATTATTAATTAATACTATTCTGGAAATTATTTACTTATAACTACATGGACAATCATTTTTCAAACAAGTTCATTTTTGACTGATGTACAAAACATCGGCAAAAACGTCTGATATGAACTAACATTATTAAACAATTATTATAACATTATAATATGTTATATGAACTGAATAATAAAATTTAAAGGATTTACTTAGGCAATTATAAATTGACCAAAGTTTATTATTCAGGAATATAAAGAAACGAACAAGACAAGTTGGACTTGAGGTAAGGGATCTGACTCCTCTCTTTCTTTTAAAGTACACTCTTTTATGTCATTCCTTTTAAAAGCTCATATTTCTTGTTATTGGGATATTCTTTTATATTACTCTTACTGTAATTTTTATGTTCATATGATGAGAGACCCTATTCTCTCTCATCAATCCATTTTGGATGTTTTGAGTGGCGCCGTTAGGCTGCCGAGTTTTCGTAAGAGATCTAACCTCTCTCATTCTTATTAAGTACTCTTCTTTATTTCACTTCTTTTAAGCTCGTCGTTGTTATGTTGGGGGATGTTCTTTTATATTCATCTTTCTATAAACGTTATGTTAGTATGATGAGAGACCCTATATGATCTCATCAATCCATTTTGGATGTTTTATGTGGCGTCGTTAGGCTGTCGAGTTTTCGTAAGGGATTTTTCATCTCAGTTTAATTCCCGTGTGATTTATGCTACATTTTCCAGAATTTCCTTTGAGTTGTGTATGTACTGCCCATTATTTTACTCATTGTGTAATATAATTTCATTTATTAGTATTTACATCAATGTTGTATTGTCCCTCTTTCACGGGGAGTATGTTTCGAAAGATACCCATGTCAGTAAGGGAACCTTTCACCCTCCTCTTTTTAAAAGACTTCTTTTGTTATGTCTTTTAATTCACATAATATTATGTTGGGATATGTTCTTCTATATCCTTATTGATTTAAATTTTATGTCCACGTTATGAGATACACTTTTTAACTCTCATCAACTCATTTTCTGAATTTTGTAGTGATGCTGTTAGGCTGTCAATTTTTTTGCAAGGGAACTTCTTAATCCAAATTTGATTCTTTGGGATAAACATGTACTTCTTGAATATGTCATTCTATGAGTATTTGTGAATAACCTCTGGTTGTTTTAAACTTAATATCCACTTATATTAGGTGTATTTGTTTGTCACACATAATTATGTAATTGATTTTTCCTTAAACCAAGGATATCGTCTTTGTAAGGGACTTCGCCTCAACCTCCTTTCATTTAGGCATATTTTGTTTTATACACAACCTTATTTTATATAGTGTATAAACCCCTTTTACTTTTACGTTTATTCAAAAGGAATCTTTTTTATACGAAGCGTTTACTAAACGAAAAAAGGGAATGTTTTTGTCGTATGTGTGCGGCGACAATGACTTCTCCGCCGCCATGACCATTATTTGAGTTTCGGCTTCCTCTACAGGCTATACATTTTTTTTAAAAGAAAAATAAATACCATGTTTTACTTTTCTTTTGTTTTGGTATTGAAAATGGTTTTCATAATGTTTTTAAATCAATGTGTTGTATTGATATCTTGTGATTGAAAGGTGGAAATGTTATGTTTCCATAATGCATGTTTTATGTGATACGATTATGTTGAGGTTCTTGGGAAATATTATGAAGACGGGTGGTTCCGTGATAAACTAAGGGAAGGTGAGCCCGATATAGCTCTCCAATGCATTGGGTAACGTGAAGGAGTGAAACGTTAAGGTTTCTCTAAAGATATTTAGGGAATATACTGTGGTGGGTATTCCAAACATAACCAAGTGGGTTACTCCCTACATAAGAATGTTATGAATGCCTCAAGTTACCTTTATGTCATATAATTTCTTTGATTTATTCATGATTTGATGAGGTATGTTAAAGTGCCTATATTTTATGCATAAATTATGATTTCATTCTTATGTATATATGAACTCATGTTTCCTTTCCATATTTTTATAACCCTTACTGAGCTTTTTATGCTCATCCCATGTTTTTGAAATGTTTGTTACATGTCAAGGGAAAGGTACATTATATGATTATAGTGTCAAGGAAGTGTCAAGAAATAATCCAAGCTTTATTTTTAAATATGCTTCTGTTGATGGGAAAAAATGAATACAATCTTTTATGTAACCACTTTGTTTAAATGTTGAATGTAATGTAAGTTTTATGATCTAATTCTCTAAAACTCTAAACCTGAAAAGATCCTCAATGTGTAATCATGTAATAACTCAATATTATATAAGGTTTAAGGCTGGGGACTTATAATAAATATATGCATTTGTTTTAAAAATATAATACAAAATGTAAATAACATTCTTTATTATGTTATCATAATAAAAATACATCCTCATTAGTATGGAAAATGTTATCAAAATAGTAAAAAATAATCATTATCCATTTAATAAGTTATGGAATATTTTTTAACAAGATATCAACCTCAATGAATCCAAATATTCAAAAAATAATGTTGTCATATAAGAAAATATAATATTAAGATCATTAAAAAACTCATCAGAAAAACACCCTTTTGAGTTTGAAAAACAATTATTTCATAAAAAATGTGAAATTATAGAATAAAATATGTTATTTGAGAATAATGATTTAAAATATATAGTCAAATATAAAAAATTAATGAAACATGATATCATGGTATTCCATTCAATCCATATGTGTGAAAAAACATTTTATTTGAAAAAGGAACTATAAAATAGGATCTTTAAAAGAAAACCCCTTTCAAATAACATTTCACTAAAGTGATCCTTAATCAAATGAAACAATTATGAGTATTAACTATTAATGAAAGTAAAACAAGTGGAAATAAAATACAATAAAACAAAATTTAATATCACATATAATATTATAAAGGTATAATCCTGTAGTATATGTTTATCCCAGTGAATTGAAATTGAGTTAAGAAATCACATTCTACATTGTTATTAATTGATTTATATTCAATAAAAATATAATAATTATGAAATGAAACATTTAATGTAATGAATATAATAATATTAATTATATTATATATTTATGGTATGTATATACACCACATACATATAATATGTGATGAATAAGGCATATATCTCATGGAAGTAATATTAGATGATAAAACACTAACCTCAATCTTTCCAATATAGGGGTGTACATTAACCTCCTATATAAAAGTTTAAAGAATGTTATTAAATTATTAAGAACAATATTAATATTTATAACAAAAAACATGAATATTTTATAAAATATTATCACCCGTTCATTAATAATGTTTTGTTTTTTTAGGGTATCATGTAGTTTTTTCTATAGTATCATGACTAGTTCAATTTTGTATAATTGTGGATTTTTTTAAATAGTAAATAAAACAAAAGATTTTTATTGAATTGGTTTTAATATAATTCCAGTTTTTTAAATGGTCACATTTATCATTTTTCTATCATATATTTTGGTGATTCATTTGATTACATGTTAATAATAAATGATTGGTTTATTTTGGGGGTTTTCTTAACATCCTGAACAATTAATTTTTATTTAATATTATGGGTATATATTAGTTAAATGATTGGAAATATGATAAAATATTCTTATTAAAAAAATAGTAAACAAACATAATTTCTTTGACCATCCATTAAGGCTGTAATGGAAAATGAAAAAAAAATCATAATTCTGGGAGATAATTAATCTTCTTAAATTTTCCCATGGTATTGTTTCTTTGATTAAGAAGAGGTAACAAAATCGATGTGAATCGTATATTTATTTAAAAAAAACTAAAGTATTAATTTTATTATTCATTTATAATTCCATTATTGATGAAGTATATGAGAAGATAGTGTTTATGGAAATGAAATTAAGAGATATGTATTGATAAAATTACCTTTTTAATACCCCCTCAATCGAGGATCTCATATGGACCATGCTTTTGGCCTTTTGTTGAGGACATAAGAACATGCAATTAAGAAGAGTTAGTATTATAGGGTTTTGATCATATTTTGGGATCTTCATTTTTTTGTCGGAATGGGGTGGTGAGTGGTTCTATATATAATTGGGGAGAGGAGGATTTAAGTGATTAAATAGTAATTATTTTCTCATTAAAGACTACCAACATTAGTTGGAACTAATTTCCATGTATTTCGAAGAAAATTAATATGTTAATGGAATGAAAATGTATTTAAATAGTTCAGCAAACATTTTAATATTTTTTTTGTTTTTTAAAATTTTACCTATTATCTATAATAATTTTCATTATTTTACATTTACTGTAGTGAATAATTCTTTTAACACATTATCATTATTGTTTATATAATTTAAAATGATTTCAAATCATAATTTTAAACATATGATTAAAATAAATAATCTATTTTAATTTTCAATTTTAATATAATTTGAAAATTAAATCTAAAATTAATCTCACAGACACAATAAAAAACCATGTTTTTTAAATGAAAAGTTGAAATATTTTAAATGATTTTATATATAATTTCATTGAGAAATAGAATAAATGAACAAAAATGGTTTAAATTATTTATATTTTATCAAAATATACTATAAAACCCACATATAATATAATTTATCTCTATAGATAAATTAGACAAAAAAAATTTCAATTAAAATTCATTACGTTTCACTGTTCATTATAAAAAATGAAACTTTTCTGAAAAATTACAAAATATTATCTTAGACTTATTTTTATATTCCTATTAGTAAAATAATGTTTATATGTTCATATAATATTTATTTTAAGAGTCAAAATTCAGTTTTAAAATAACTTTTTTGTTAAAAGGTGGAATTTTAGCTTTTTGAGAAATATAACATTTTATGCATAAAATTTTATTTAGTTTTATCTTATGCCGGTAAAAGATATTCAATAAATATTAAAACAATATTTAAATACATTATTTATATATATTTAATTCATATATTTAATTAATAGTAGTTTATTAAATTTATTATCATAAAATATCATTATGGGCGTAAAATTGTTTTTTATAAAAACACATCATTTATGTTAAATTAATTTTTTTTATTTATAATAACTCAGTAACCAATAAATTAATATTATAAACATGGTTAAAATATATTTTAATATTTTTTTAGTGTCATTCGTTCCCAAAAATCCAATGGGTTGGTGATAAATATCACATTTAAATAATAATATTTAATTTGTTTTTTCTTCATGTCCTGTGTAATGTAATATATCGATGAAATTTATGTTATATGAGTAGAGGAATTACCTAAAACCATGATCTATTATAATATTTTTTGTATCATTAAAAAAATTACAAACCATCATTAATGATTTGAAAATATTTTTTTTCTTTAATGATAGTCCAAATTAAAATATATTTATGATTCTGAGAATAAAAATAAGTAAATGTCATATTT
This sequence comes from Viscum album, assembly GCA_963277665.1. Taxonomy (NCBI): domain Eukaryota; kingdom Viridiplantae; phylum Streptophyta; class Magnoliopsida; order Santalales; family Viscaceae; genus Viscum; species Viscum album. Next base: position 335,825 of record CAUJRU010000612.1, read on the forward strand.
ATGTTAATTGTTACTTAAAATTTATAATTACATGATATCATCATAATTTTTTCAGATATAAAAATAAATTTATAATATAAAAATTATTCTTAGATTGAATAAAATTGAATACTCCTAATCAATGTAGAAATATCACTTCTGATAACACTAATACATGCGGTATGGGATTTGAGTAGAAGATGGGTATATTATAGAAAAAATTGTTTTTTAATAATTACCATTCTCTAAGAAAGAAATATATTTTTACATTCTGTGATTCTCAAATATAGGATAAAATAATGAAATATTATCCCACATAATTCTGTGGTACTATTAATCAAATGGTAGCTTTGTAAATTATTAAGTACCATTAAATGATATTTCTGGCTCTAAGATGCCATGAAATGGAAATATTTTTACATGAATTATATTATTTAAAATTTGATTCTAATATGTGATGGCCATTGATTTGGAATACTTAGGAGAATGAAGAAATAAAACACATTGAATGGAGATAATTTTAGTAATATTCTAAGATAACAATTCTCCTAATGTTGAAAGAATAGAAATTAATAGAATGCTTATTATGATAAAAATTATGGAAAAAAAGTTGTTGCATAGGGTCATAATACCTTTGCAAGATTATCTAGTTTTTTTAAGGATAACATAATCCATAAATAATTTATTACTGTTAATTTCATTCAATGTATTTAGATATACCATTGAAGGGAAATGGTTTCTCTGAAATTTTAATCATAAGATGGAATTATTTTATGTTCCTTCGAAAAGAAGATGAAATTTTCAAGATCCAATATATTCATAAGGAATCATGAGAAGAATATTTGTAATGAACACCATTAATATGGTAGTGTATAAAAAAATCAAATGAATAAATTTTTATCATTTGATAATTGGGAAAATATAAATCCATGAAAATGAATATTGGGAATTGGAGTTTGTTAAAGGTGTGTGATAATAATAGTTGTTCAATTAATTATAGGTGTTGAAAAAATTAAATTATATCAAGATATTAAACTATAACTAAATGGGTGATTATTTTGATGAATTCCCCTAAAATGAAAGGAACACAATGTAGATTAGGATATTAAGAACAAGGGCAAGAAAATGTGATGAATATAGTTGACGTGGAAGTTATCAATGATGTGGTAGAATGTACATTAATTATATCATAGGAATTAGGTAATTATTTATTTTATTATAGATATTTTTAATCTTTTATATCATTCATGATTCCTAAAAAAAATTAGATATTTCTCTAGAACTATAATAATGAAGCTAGAATTGTGAAATCATTCAAGAAATCTCCTTAATAAAATTATGTGTCTAGAAGTTCCCATTATTAGACAGAAACATGATATATTTTTTGACATTATTATAGGGGAATCATATATTTTCCTTGGTATCACTACAAAAAAATTGGTTTATATCGACATAAAATTTGATATAGATAAAATTTCTGTCGGTATAATCAAGTAATTCAAACAGATATAATTTTTTATTGATATTAATTATAATTATCAACAATTGTTTTTACCAACAAATGAATTTGTCACTATTTACTATTTAATATTAAGGAATGTTTTACTTACAGTTCGATTTGTTACATTATCATGCTTATACCAACAATTTTTTTTTCTAAGAAATAAATTTGTTATTCCCACCATTGTATTTTTTTATTTTTAATAATATTATATTTTTAATAATTGTAATGAAGATAAATTTAATTAAATAGACATAAAATATAAATTACAAAACCCTACTCCCTCGACCCCAAACCCCTAAATTATTCTATGGAAGAACCCGTGTACCAGTTCATCAAGTTCAACTAGTATCCTCTACTTCTTCAGGTCACCGTTCATCGCCCTTCGATTCGTCGCCCTTCGATTCATCTCCCTTAGGTTCATCTTCCATCAGTTCATCGCCCTTCGGTTCATCGCCCCTCATTATTTCACCAGATACATGATGTTACGCCACTCGTAACCAAGTATGTTTCCCTTCACAAGCCACCCCTTCGGTTCGCTGATGTCATTCCTTCTCGATCTTTTGTTCATGTCATCGCATTTGGTAGGAAATAATTGTTTCTATGATCATTATCTTCCACTATAGTCAAAATATTGATGATACAAGGGTAGATTTTAATTTAAGGTAAAAGTGAATGAATTACGATGCGAAGAACTCATTGGAGGAAAAAATATAAATTTCTATCAATGTATCCCAATTTCTGGATCTGAGTGTTTAGTGAATGCCTCTTCTGTACATTTTATCTTTCATAGATTAAAGCACTACCTCAGTCATCATAAAAGTGATGAACCCATTCTAAAAGGTAGTTACCAAGGTGTGAATTTAATCTAGTTATCTCTAATACACAAGTTACATTGAAAATAACTAATCCCTTTACACATGAATGTTACTTGCTACATGTGGCCTTTGATTTTGAACAAGGGCAAGGGACCCATGATGATAAATGGGCATTTTTTTGAAATACAGATTGACTAAACTCTAAACCAAGTCTCATTCCAGGTACTAGTGTCATTTTTAATGAACTAAAATGTTTTTATTCTATAGACTATCATAAAATATACAATCCACATAAAACGGTTACACCTTAAATTTGTGGAGATTGAATTTTTTACATATGAATGAACCCCAAATTATGTACAAGCCATGTACATCATGTCACATTACTCATGGATTAAACACATGGCTTGTAACTAAACCATGGCCTATACATAACTATTCATCGTGGCCTGTACCGAACTATACATGGCTTGTCACTAAGCCATGGACTGTACATAACTATCATGGCTTGTCAGTAAGCCATGGGCTATCATGTCATGTCACTGAGCCAATTCTGTACAAGACAATTTATTACATGCCATGTACATCAGTTACAGTACTATCCTCTCTTGTCACTAATCTATGTACACCATGTTTTGAACTATCATGGATTGTCACTAATACAATTATGTACAATCCATGTACATCATGTACTAAACTATCATGTCTTTTCACTAAGATGTGGCCTATATAGAACTACAATGGCTTGTAACTAGGCTATGTCCTGTACAAAACTATACATCATGGCCTGTCATAGGCAGACCATTACATCATGTAACACTCATAATATTGATGATACAAGAGAAAATTTTAATTTTTGGGAAAAAGTAAATGAATTAGATTGTGGAGAACTCATTGGAGGAAAAAAATTGAAATTTATGTCATTGCTTCCAAATTTCTGGCTCTGAATTTTTAGTGAATGCCACTATTATACCTTTCATCTTTCATAGATTAAATCACTTCCTCATTCATCATAAAAGTGATGAACCCCTTCTAAAAATTAGTTACCATGGAGTGAATTAAATCCATATATCGCTAATAAATTGTTTACATTGAAAAGAATATAACCCTTTACACATGAAAGTTTGTAGGGGACCTATGATGATAAATGGGAACTTTTTTTTGAAATACAGATTGATCAGACTCCATTTAATGACTCATTCTAGGTACAAGTTTCATTTAAAATGAACTGAAATGTTTTTATTCTATGAACTGTAGTAAAATATACAATCCATATAAAACATTTACAATTTAAATTGGTGGAGATTGAATGTTTTACATATGAATGAAACCCCAGTTCTGTACAAGCCATATACATCATGTCACCTTACTCATGGCTTGAACACATAGATTTTCACTAAAACAAGTCCTTTATAGAAATATACATGGCTTTTTATTAATGAATGGCATGTATAGAACTATCATGGATTGTAATTAAGCTATGGTTGTGACTAAGACATGAACTATCATGGCTTATCACTATTTCAATTATGTACAAGCCATGTAAATCATTTACAGAACTATCATGGATTTTCACTTAGCCATGTAAACCATGTTTAGAACTATCATGGCTTGTAACTAAGAAAATTCTGTACAATCCATGTACATCATGTACAGAACTATCATGGCTTGTCACTAAGCCCTGGCCTGTATAGAACTATTCATGAGGGCATGTCATAGGGTCCTTACAGACCTGTACATCATGCCACACTGAAAATATTGATGATACAATGGAAAATTTTAATTTTGGGTAAAAAGTTAATGAATTTTGTTGTGGAGAACTCATTGGAAGACAAAATTTGAAATTTCTACCACTGTTTCCAAATTTCTGGCTTTAAATGTTTTGTGAATGCCTCAATTGTAAATTTCATCTTTCATAGAATAAAGAATGCCTCATTCATCATAAAAGTGATGAAACCCTACTAAAATGTCGGTATCAAGGAGTGAATTTAATCCAGTTATTGCTAATAAACTGGTTACATTGAAAAATACATAACCCTTTACACTTGAAAGTTGGCAGGGGACCCATAATGATAAATGGACACTTTTTTTGAAATATATATTGACCAAACAAACTTGAAAGTCTTATTACAGGTATGAGTGTCATTTTAAATTAACTAAGTTGATTTTATTCTATGGGATATATTGAAATATACAATCCACATAAAAATTTTACACCTTAAATTGGTGGATATTGAATGATTTACATATGAATGAACCCCCGATTCTATACAAGCCATGTACATCATGTCACATTACTCATGGCTTGAACACATGGATTTTCACTAAACCATGGACTATACATAATTATTTATCATGTCATGTATATATGGCTTGTCACTAAGCCATGAACTATACAGGTAACAGAACTATCATGGATTGTCACTTAGCATGGGTTGGGTAGTTTCCTATCAAGGCTTTTCACATAGGCAATTTTGTACCAGACAATTATGTACAATCCAATTGTGTACAATCCATTTAAGTACAACCCATGTACATCATTTACAAAACTATCATGGATTTTCACTGATCCATGTACACCATGTTCATAACTATCATGGATTGTCACTAAGAAAATTTTGTAAAAGCCATGTACATCATGTTCAAAAATATCATGGCTTGTCACTAAGCCCTGGCCTATACAGAACTATCATGGATTGTCACTAATCCATGGCTTGTCATTAAGACATGGCCTATAGAAGGCTATAAATCAAGTCCTGTCATAGGGTCCGTACAGACATGTACATCATTTCACATCACTCATGGACATGTGTACAAGAATTCATAGCTTGAAATTATATACAATTTCGATCATTCTTGTACATCATGTCCTATACAATTTGTGTGTTTAAGCCCAGTATATAATTCTTCACACACCCATGTTTCATAGTACTCATCTTCCAATTTTACAGGAACTGATTTACTCATATGTAATGTACCATGATTTCAATAAATTGAACATATTTCTAGACAAGGAATTCAAACCAATGCTCTTTGACTTTATTCTTTCCAAGATTGGTCTATCTTGGGATAAGACCTATGTTTCTACAGTGGTGATGGGGACCTATTGATATTTTTATCCTCGGTACATGGGTTGTGTTGTTGCCTACCTAATCTGATGGTACAAATCTGGTTTCTTGTTCGTGGAGATAATTAAGAGAAGGAAGTTTATTGATACTGTTATGTACACTAAATAGAAGAATATGATATAATGGTTACTTTTTATAGGCTATTATTTAAATCCTAATGCCATGTCCACATTGTTTTTCATTAAAAGTCTATATTTGAATGTTTATTTCCCTACTCTATAGGTATTACCTTTGTTGAATGACCAAATAAGTTCCCATATACCTTTTTCAAAATAAAAAAAGGTGGTTCACCTTAATGGTTAATCCATTTCTTGAAAAGAAGTATCCAATGTGTCTATACCAGGCTCTTAATGTTGGATCGATGGGTATAAATTAATGAAGGTAAAGAAAGGGAGATATTTCATAGTCTAATTATTTTTCTTGAATTTTCTTGTTATGAAATATAAAGCTGTGATATTGATTGAATTGATTATGTTTTTTTTATCCCAAGTCCTTGAATGAAAGGGTACAAGTTAGAGAGATTTTTTGGGATTTACAGGAAGATTTCTGGTATGGAGGTGGAATTTGAATACATTATTGGCCAAGCTCAACCTCCATTTATTATATTATTATGAATGTTTTTTTCATTCATTTAAATGCTATTTTTATTTACTACACTTTGGAAGGACATACCTTGAGTGGAAAATTGGTTTGATTGAGAAGGGTTTCAATTCAGCTTGTTGAAGAAGGCGCTGCTAGAATAGAAATGAATTCATCATATGAGCTCACGTCGTGCGCCATTTGAGATCCAGAGTCGCACTTCCCAAACATACCAAAACTGAATCGTGATGAACCAAAGCTCACATACCGCCAAAGATGATTTCCTAAAGAAGACGAAGAATTGATACTGTTGGGTCTTTTTATGGCGATGTTGAGATGATGCCTTGTGGATATGATTTTTGCCGAGGATGATTTTTGGAAGATGACTCAAGGTACTCCATTAAAGAAAGACTGAGATGAAAGGATTTTTCTTATCCAATGTTGTGTTTAATATGTAATTATTGATCTGTCAAGCTCGATTCGAGTAGGAGAATTGAAATATGGTTTCTATCGGATCTGATTGAAGGAGATGAAACTCTGTGTAAATTTTGTTTTGTTTGATATCTTTTTTTATTTTACCTTTTCTTTTTTTCTTTAATATAGATTGCATCTTCAATTAAATTCAGGTATTGAAAACTGCTTTATAGGACCTACCTTGAGTGATTTTTTATTTTTCCTAAATATTTTTCATTTAGAGTCTGGTTTTTTCCCTTGTGGTCGTATTTTTGATACTTGGGGTTTTTTTAGGTAGTGGTTAAAATGAATTATAGAAAACACCATCTGTACATGTTAAAATATGGTTTTTTTATTCATTTAAAATAATCTATGGAAAAATAAAATAAACTGTGGAAAACACATGTATTCACATCCTGTGTTTTTTATATGTGCTTGGAGAACTCTTTAAATTGGAAAATGTTACTTATCATGTTATCAGTTTTGAAATTGAAGCATTGGATGTTTAGTCATTCAACTCCCACATTTCCCAGTCTTACAACAATTTTGATTGAGGTAAATTTTGTCATTAATTAACACATGTATATTTAAAAGGTAATTTTTTATTAATTTTTCTTCCATTATCCATTGTTTTATTCATTTTTGTCCTATTCCCCAATTTTTTATTCATAATACTATTTTATTCATAATACCGGTTTATTCATACTTAACACATGGATAGAGGGTTTCCCATTAAGAGGTTTTGTTTTATTCCACTTTAAATGGCTCTCTGGCATGGATGGGATTTCCACTAGCATGGATGGGTCATTGGTGCTCACTGGAATGGACGGGCTAGTGCTGGAGCAATGGATTAGCTTGTGCTGGAGCTATGGATTGGCTGGTGCTGGAGATGACTCACTGGCATGGATTGCTCACTGACATAGATGATCTGAACTCATTGGCATAGATTGCTCCCTGACATAGATGAGATGATGATGCGTTAACATGTCTTGGATGGGACGCTGGTGGTACTCGTTGGATGCTAGTGTCGGAGCAGGTTTGTTGGTATTGATGGGTTATTGCTATGAAGGCATGGATGGGTCAGGGGGTGTTCTCGACATTATGTGGGTGGGGTGTGATTGATCATGTTGTATTAAATTTGAATATTAATATAATTAATTTTTTTCTACGATTGAACATGTGTTAAAATATTCTTCGATTTAATAATTAAATCACATGTATTATATATGATAAATTAATTAATAACTATAATATGAAATTTTTCAAGTAATAATAATTTCTAATTTTTATTCATTTGTAATTTATAAACATATAGTATATGTTGGTAATATTATTACCAATAGAAAAATGTGTCATCATGACTTGTTTCAAAACACTTTAACCAACATATATATTATCTGTTGGTATTATTATAATTGTAATAGAAAGATTTTATCGGTCGCAAAAACATTTATCAACAAAGTTTTTATCGATAGTTTAGGGACATAGACACGTGTGTTGGTAAAATGATTTACCAACAGAAAATACACTTTTACCAAAAGATATTCCCCTGTTGGAAAAAGTGAAATATTTTGTACTGTATGGACTATATTTAAATTTATTATGAAAAATATTATTTCTAGGAGAATGAGGTTTCTATTTGTGGTGATGATATTTACTTCCATATCTTTATATTAGATGCATCATCATATGATTTATGCCTAAATATACCCCCAGTGTACATTATGAATGGTATTTATGTGTAAGATGAAAAAAAATTATATATGGATATTTTATTAATCAAATTGAGGTTATATATTAAATACAAGAATAAATTAATGTATTTCCAATTGAATTACATATACAACCACCGTATAATGAAGTCTAGATTTCCATTTATTAATCATTGGATGCAATACCTGTATCCTATCCATGAAAAAGAATTTACCCTATAGTATTAGATGATTTAAATAATAAACTAGATTAATTTTGATTTATGGTGTACATTTACCCTAGTGTTCCACCATGGGATACATTGTTATTTTTTTTAAAGAATAATCATTTGACATTGATGCTTAGAATTTTCTATAGTATAATAAATACTATTAGGATAAATAAAATGTATAGAATTCCTAGTGTTGATATATTATTATGTCAAATTCAATGGGATCACTATTTTTCTATGATTTACCATCATTATAGGGATCACCAATTCTGAGTGTAGAATGAATATTTTTCAAATACATCATTTTGAATGAGGTATAAATATTATGATATTACCCTAACCCCATTTAAAATAATTAATCCACCCTCAATTTTTAGGGACCTAATCATCAAATTATAAAATAAATATCTTGATAATTTGGTAGTTTAATTAATTTATGATATTTTAGAGTATTCAAAAAAATTAAGATAATCCGAATTACATGGGGATTATATATAATTCTTATAGAAGAAAATAGTTAAATGGAAAAATTATCATGTGAGAATTATTGATTTAAAAAGTGTCATTTCTGGGACATATTGTCCCCAAATATTGAATCATAGATGATCATGTGAAAACATAGGTGGTCATAGACTGGACTCCACAATTCAACATTTTCAGGTTATGAATTTTCATTTTTTTCATGTCAATACTGATGATTCATATTGAATTATTTGGAATAAAAAACTAAATAAAATACTATTCACGTAATGTTGGTTTATAAATATGAAAAAATTAATTATAATAATTTTATGAATAATTATTTATTATATTTTACAATGTAATGATTTAGAAATTACCATAACTAAATGAAAGAATTCTGATTAGTAGGGTTCATCAATGAATGAACTTTTTTGTTTTTTATTAAAAAAATATAATGTTATTTTCAATGAAATATTTTATTTAACCCATCATTAATAATACTATACATACCATGATAATGAGTTTGAATTCATAATCATTTGAATGCATAAATATAGAAAATATATCCATTATGATAGATGTGAAATATTAATAGATCCTGAGATCCTAAAATAAATCTTTTCATATAAATAACTAATAATTATGAAAATTTTATGCCTCAATGTACTCATGAAATTTGATTTTTCGACAAACTACAACATGGAGAGCATAAATAAGTTGGTGAATTTTTTTGATTATGTAATTTTAGGGAGACATAATGTAAAACTTGACTGAGAGGGATAATGTGTTCATGAATATTCTAAAGATGGATATGGGTATTATTAAGGAAGGGAAGACATCACTCCTTTTTTAAGTAATTATGAAACCTTATTAATTGAAAATGAAAATATGATACCAATATAATAATGAAAATTATCTAAAAAAATTTAATGATTTAATGATGAGAAACTTTCATGATTTATTAGTGAATATGGTGTTATACAATTTGGAAGTAAATTGTGTGTTCCAACTCTTTCGGATCTAAAATGTGAACTGTTGGATGATGCTCAAATATTAAATTTCTCTATACACCCTGGTGTCACCATGATTTATATGGATTTGAGGGAACCTTTTTTTGGAATAATATGAAATAGGAAACATCTAATTATGTATCATGATTATTGCATTGTAAATAGGTGAATACTAAGAGACAACATCCTAGATGATTCATGCAATGTTTACCAATTCCTACTTCTGAATGGTAAGGAATTACTATATAAATTTTTAGAGGTATAATAGAGACACTTATAAAGAATAATGAAATATGGGTCACTATTGAATGCATAAATATATATAAAAATTTCTTCACTATAAGGGATGATTTAACTAATGATTTCCTCAAAAAGTATATAATAATAAATATTAAGACATCATGGTCCACCTATATCAATTATATATTTAAAGAATCCCTTTTTTAAATAAAAAATCATAAAGATCATTAATAATTGTATTGATATTATTTTTCATTTGATAACCTCCTGGTATCCTAAAATTTATGGATGTGATAAAATTAATATTCCAACATTAGGATACATGTTGATGTTATTCTAATATCACTTTCAATGCATATTAGATTAATATTTACCATTTATATTTTTTTACTATGTGAATATTTTTATTTTGTAGTATTTAATTTGATTTTTGTAATGAATTATATGAAAAAATATGACACACTTCATCTTTTAGAGATGAACTTGGTGAAACTAAACAAATAGGACTAGTATATGTTTAGGAGACATGAATAATATTAATACTATTCAGATGCATATCATAGAAGGTAATAGTAATAAATTTATTTACACCGATCACAAGAGGAATTATTGGTTATTTTGTGTGGGATATTACTCTCTCTTGTATGTATCTCTATTGAATTATGACAAAAACGTTTGTATAAAGGGAACAATAATCCCCAGGTAAATTAGAACCTTTTATATTTTTGAACTATGTGTAAATGTGGATAATAAACTTTAAATTACATCTTTAATCTATAATGTACATTATATATCAATATTTCCTTGTTTGGGAATAACATTAAAGTCTCAATTCATGTTCTCACCCAAAATTAAATATACTTGGAACCTGTACTGTATTAATGTAATGATCCTTTCATGATTCCTGTCACCAAAGAGTTGGTATTGAAGAATAATATAACATGAATAATAAAAGGACTTTTGTGAAATTATAAAATGGAATATAAAACATGGGCAAAATTGGATGTTGTGAATAATAACCACCCGCATATTTTTACAGTGTAATATAAATGTAATTTTAAAGCGTCAGATTTTATGGGATGGATGAGTAAAACACCTAATCCCAAACTATAGTAAGATAAAATTATATATTTATAACACCATAAATAATGAAAATTTAAATATTACTTTTCACATAAATTTTCTAATTTTATAGGATGAATATTTATTTAGAACAAAAAATTTTAAAAATTATTTTTAAATAAAATTTCTAAATTTTCTCATTGAAATAATGATTATGAAAAACTAATAATGTAGTATATAAATATATATTATTTACTTTTAATAAATTTAGAAAATAATGAGAATTAAAAATTTATTAAATAAAAATTTGATATAAAAAACCATATCATTCTTTAGAGGTAAAAGTTTTATTCTCAATAAACAATGTTTTTACAAAAAAAATTAATATAGAATTATATATATTGACATTATTTAAATAAAATTATATTTAATTGTTATTGATATAAATGATATTTTTATATAATGTATCCTTATAAATGAATTAATATCAATCTAATGATGATTACAAGTCCTAGTGCAAATATATGATGATTATATGTTTAAAAATTTCATTTATTGGAGAACAATTTCTTACATTAATTTCCCAACTATTTTTTAATTAATTTATACCAACTATTTGAATAAAATTTTATAAAATGGATTTGATTTTTTAAATTATAATTATAAATAATAGGTAATATGTTTGAATTATCTTTTTATTATAATTATTTGTAAATTATTCAAAATTAATTACCACAGTTAAAGAAGAAAAATGACTTTTCTCAATGTTAATCTACACGAACATAGTTCAAAATGACCTAAAAACGTTCATAAACCTCATTTTTTGGGTTTTATTCTAAAATCACCATTTCTCCATTTTAATGATCCATTTCGGGGCCATGTTTCTAGGAATTTTATGTAACGTTACTAAAATACATTGATAAATTACAAGTATGTGACATTCCTTAATTATAAAAGGTAGTACATCCCCTATCTTATTCACACATATAATGAAATTTATATTGACCATCTCTCATGAAAATCTGTAACAAAAAATTTTATGCTGGTTCTAGTGGTATTTATATTCCCACAATACCATCCTAATGAAACATAATAAGAGATCCAATATTGGTTCTTCAATCCAAGGTAATTGAATTTAGTAAGAACTATCATTTTTACAAATTTATTTTCAAACAGCAATTATTTCATAATAATTCCTATATAATAACAAAATTATAATCCGTAATATTAAATGTTTTTGAGTGAATGGATTATTATTTATTTATATCATTCTCCATAAAATGGGAAACAATTCCATCACATGTTTTTTATGGATGGCTATTGCCTTGTGCAATAACATATTTTTTCCAAAACTGGCACATTAGTATTATGATAATAATGGAAATAAAAAATATATTTAAAAATAATATATCACCCACATCCATAAAAATTCACCTAATAGATAAATGATATCATTTATCATGAATCCATACGAACTATCCTCTATATAAAGTGTTGTGGTTCATTTTAGATGTCCAACATTCAAGAATGATATACATCATGTATGTAATAAATAAATGTTATGATTTTTCATTAATATCATTACAGAGAAGATGTTTCTATATACTATGAGAAATAAATGTACTTTCATGATAAAAAACACTTGAAAAAATATAATAATTTACCCCCGAGACAATAGTAATAATGGAATAATAATAATAAATGTGTAAAAATACATTATTAGAGGGTAATAAATGAAATTATAAATTTGAATATGATAATATTATAAATTAATAAAATGAATAATTTCTTTATACATTATAGTACTGAATTTTTAACTAAAGGGAAGTGTGAGGTATGAAATTTTATCACAAGGTAGACTCCATTAAGGCATATTTTTTTATTATATAATTCACCTTTATGTACTATACATACACCCACTTTTATTTATTTTATATTAGAACATATATATTCCTGATTATTAATTATTAAATTCATGTCTATTCTTTAAAGGGGTTATAATTTTCATTTTACCAAATCTGAAAGAATTAATTTTATAATCTCACATTCTCTGTGGATTTTTTTCTAAAGATATATTAATATTTACCATTCCTAAAAATGTTATTTTATTATCCAATCAATATTTAAGTATATTCTATTTTTAATTCAATGTTTTCCAATCTTTGGTATTTGAATCAAGAAAATAAATGTTGAAAATAAAACAAAATTTTATTTCACTTTCAATCATATTTTTTTTCATGTACAAATTTTTTCTAAACGTGTTTACAGAGGTCCATTTAATTATTAATATTATTTTTCAATAATTTATGTTATCAATTATGTTTCAAAATAATTATTTTTAAATGAATCTTTCTAATTTTTTACAAAATTCTAGTTTTTCATTCATATTTATATGTCATCAGACATATTTTTTAATATATTTAGCAATAACAGATATCCCACTTTTATATCCATTTTAATAAATTTATCTTCCTCTAAAATTTTTAAATGATTTTGAATGCCAATAAATTTTATGAAAACATACATTAATATTTCACTTTAATTACATATAAACTTTAAAAAGAAATAAATTTATTAAAAACCATATGATCCTGATTAATTGATCGTCAAATACTATCGCTTATAAAATTTGTGGTGGTTAATATTCTTTTGAGACATTTAATTTCCGGTGATGCTTAAAAATTATTTTTCCATTATTATACTTTTTCCTTATCATGTATATTATTATTTGTTTAAACTTTTATAATTTAAATATATATTTTTTTCATCTCAAGATATTATTTTCACTAGTGAAATATTTATATTCTGCATTCTTCTTTCAATATATACATTTATTGAAAAGTAATTTATATCCTTAATTAAATCGATCATTTGCTAATGAGGATACTATAGTAATTACACATATCAACTAATCCCATATACTATGTTCTTGAATTATTTACACTGGATCAATTACCGTCCTTTAATGTTCTTAATTAATGATAATTGTGGAATTTATTGTAAGGGTTGGTGTCCTCAGAACCAACTGTTTTGTACTTTGATTACATAAATGTTCACTTATTATATATTGTTCATTGTTCTGCATGACTATAATATAATAATGTCCTGAAATATTTGTTGCATTAATAAGGTCATAGCAGATCCCCGCTATGATGAGAACCTTGAAATGCTATAACAATATTCTTAAATAAAGTTCTGCGGTTGGATGACATACTATGATAGGACACATAGTATACAGACCGTCATGTGCGAGTACTCATAAGAAGACGAGACTCTCTCTCATGGAGTTCGCACTTGGTAATCTCCAATATGGGAGATTATGAGAACAGACCCGCCAGTAGTAATTCCGAATGTCTTGGTGTCATCGGATATTGCTATCTACGAGCGTGTGTAATGGTCCTTGGACTCAAAGATTATCATTAACTCATGTCATGACTCGCGCACTTAGATTTACTGACGAAAACCGTCACGCAGATAGTTGGCAGGAAGTAGGGTACGTTGGGTGCGTCACGAGTGACATGTTGTTAATGGATAAGTCAAGGAAGGATTTGTCCCTTCCATTTATGGAAGTTGATATCTCGGCCCTTTGATTGAAATAGAACTGTCACATTAAATTCCATGGCCACGGTGTAAATGATGAGTTTATTTCAGGTAGTCAAAGAACGACATATCAAGCATATAGGTTTATGACACTGCAATGAAACCTGCTTGATGAGATATTGAGACAAAGGGATTAAATTACACAGTAAGCGCTCGTATGAGGTGATATGTCAATGCAGCGTAAACTTCTTTCTCTTGGGTGCCTTGACCCATTGCTAGACAGTAATCTTGTACTTTAGGCAAGCCTGCCTAATGCCAACGAGAAAGAGGCCTAGAGGGTCACACACTAAGTGTATCCAAGTATCTCAAGTTGAATAAAGATTATTCTCGTACGCGGTTTAATAATTATTCAAGGAAGCCTAAGTTGTTTTAAATGATGGAGGAAAAAGAAAATAAAACAAGTACACGTCGTGTATTATTATTACATGCCGTGTAGTTTTATTTTGGAAAGGAAATGAATAAATGAAAACAAGATATACACGCCGTGTACATTTAATGTACACACCGTGTAGTTTTTAATGAAAAACAAGTACACGCCGTGTATTTATTAATACACTCCGTGTAGTTTTTTTTAGTTGGGATTTTGAGGATATAATATTGTTTTAAATGATATTTATTATAATCAGCGTGGGCGCATGTCAAGGAATTATTTATTCGACATGGGGTTTTAAATAAAGAGTCAATGAAATAAATAAAACGCGTAACGCATTTATTTATTGTCATAACTCTATAACCCCACACACCCGATTATAAATATCCTCACAACCCCAACTCTTTTCATATACAAGAGAATCGTTGTGCACAACATCTCTGGAGAATTCTATCAAGGCCGAAAGAACCTCTTCCTCCAAGAACGCTCTCAAGACCGAGAGAGATCCTCTTCCATCGGATCAAGACAATCTAAGGCGGACAACGCAAGCAAAGGCTTCTCTACGCTAGCACCCGGAGAATCTTTTGGCGACGTCCAGATATACGAGGTACACGTGTGGATCACCGCTAGAGGGAGTCTACACTTGGCATCTGCGATGCAACGACGGATCACATTGACAACGTGATTGAGAACATCAACGAAGAAAGAACACCCAAAAGGTATTTCTTTATAATTAATTAAATTAATTATAATCAACCTGTAACGATCCTTGTTTGTGGTTCCGGGAAAAACCATCTTCTTTGTCTTTTTCTGTGATTCGATCCGTGGAGACTGGCGTTTATCGTCGTATTGATCCCGGATTGATCATTTCTAATGAAAAAAAGCCAAGTGGGCACATCCACCCACGCGCTTCCGCTGCGCCCGGAACCTTCAAATGGTATCAGAGCGAGGTTACAACGTTGATTATAGTTATTTAATTTTCGTTGATAATTTACGCATTCATATTTGATTCAATTCGAAATAAATCGTTCTATAAATCTGAATTAACGAGATCTATTCTTCCTCCTTCGTTTCTCGATTCATATCACAGAAACGACCTTTTAATTTTAATTTTGATTAAAATAAAAACGAGGAACTCATCCGGAGGAGCCGCTCTTTCTGTCTGTATAACACGGGATTACACGGCGTGTAATTAAAACTACACGTCGTGTACTTAGGTTCAACGAACCGGCACTGGTCCGCCAAACCACGTCGTGTGAATTGATTATGCCTAAGTTTTAATCACGCCATGTTGACCAGAATAGAACGGCGCGTGGAAACTGGAATACACGACGTGTATGTTGGAACAACACGCCGTGTAGTCCGTTCCGACCCAGGTGAAACCGTGTACAAAGATAAGTCGCGTACCGCGTATACGGGATCGCCAGGCCGGTTACCGCGTAACAAGGAAGTACACGCCGTGTATGATTCATCTACATGCCATGTACTCTAAAATTTCCAAAGTACAAAAAAACACGCCAAAGCCCCGGCGTGTACTTTGGACAAAGGGTGAAAAGATAAATACACGTCGTGTAATTATGAACTACACGCCGTGTACTTTACAGAAATGGAATTTCACCAGGTTTCCTCCAATGTACAAAGACCCGTACAAGTAATATGGATGAGAAGAATCTCAAGGAAATTCAGAAAGGAATTTAAGATAAAGAATTGATTAATTATAAGATCATAATTAATTGAATTCGAGCGCGTCTTATCTTAAATAAAACGATTAAATGAATTTGAATTCTAAATATGCGTAAATGTCGTTGCATACTATGGATGATCATGAGCTAGACCAAAGACCCTTTGTATGTGTATGGTTTCATTTAAATTTATTTAATTTAAATTTGTTGGCCTGCGAGCCTTCTTCCAATAAAATGTAGGGCCTGCGTGCCCATGGTTTCTTTAATGTAAACCCATGTAATGGAGGATCTCCCAAGCCAGAGGAGACGGTTCAAATACCGAAGCCGAGGCGAAACCGACACAAGAAGATACAAAGGTGGACAGGTGGGAGCTGCAAAACATGAACCATCAGGTTCAAGGTGTTTTCCCTAGGTCAGGGTAAGCTTATCAAAACCGCTAGATAAGCTAACCAAATAGAAGCTCATGATCATGCCATCTTATTTTATTTCTGTCTGATTGCATGGTTTATATATTATGCATGTGTTGTCGCGATCACATAATTAATAATATGAACAAGCATGCAAAGATGGAATAAAATAAAAACCGGTCTATGCGTATACATTATCGGAACATGGTTAATCACTTAAGCAAGCATCACTTAATATTAACAAGCATGTGATAATGCAAAGATACGCATAAAGAATAAAATCCCTCAAATACCATATTAAGTCAAACCAAGCCTTCCGTTACTTGATTAAGGGCAAGACTCAATAAAACTATGTGTTTGACTAACCCTTGTTGGGACACTTAATTTTATAAAGGAAGCCCTTATGAAAGGTTTCGGGTTGACTTAACCATATTACATCAAGAGAAGTAGCCCTTGCTAGACTTGATGTAATATTGGAGGCAAGAGTTGAGGAAATCCAAGTCAGGATTTCAGGATTGGGGAGTCCACTCAACAGATCAAGGAACTGTAAGCTCACAGTTGGCAAAGACCCGCCTACCTAAATACCTTTAAATAGCTTGATCAACCCTTGTTGGGGTTATGCGAAGGGAAATATGGATCCTTGCCATTAGAATGTCAAAGCAACTGGACATTCCGAGTTCAATGGTGAGGGCCATTGGGAATTGATAAAATAGTGTGAGACTTAATAAAATTTATTATTTCTCATAAAATGTAATCAAGAAAGTACGGATGAATCTGCTCTTTTAAATTGTAGAATCAAAATGACAAACACATCAACCACATTTTCTCTGTGATCAATTCTGGATAAAGACAACATCCTCACCGGCAGTAACTTTCAGGAATGGTTTAGGCGCCTTCGGGTTATCCTACGCCATGAACGGAAGTTTTATGTGCTGGAGTCCTCACTTCCTGATTCTCCTACCCCAGGGGCAAGTGATGAAGATTTCCTAGTCTATGATCAACATTTGAACGATGCTCTCGACGTTCAATGTTTGATGTTGTCATCTATGTCTAGTGAGCTCATGAAGTCTCATGAAGACATGGATGCCTACAGCATGCTCGAGCACCTCCGTGGTTTATACCAGGAGAGAGCAAGACAGGAAAGGTTTGAGATCTCCAAGGCTCTGTTTCAGAGAAAGCTTGGAGAGGGTGCCCCAGCTGGGCCTCATGTAGTCAAGCTCATTGGCTACATTGAGCGCTTGGAGGTTCTAGGGTTTAAACTCCCTGAAGAACTGGGTACCGATCTCATTCTCGCATCACTCCCCCAGAGCTTCTCAAACTTTGTTGTTAATTTCAACATGAACAATATTGAGAAGTCTCTATCTGATCTTCTTATCCTCATTCCCCAAGTGGACAATGACATGAAGCGTGAAAAACCTTCTATCCTTATGGTGAATAAAAGGAAAGGGAAGGAGAAGAGCTTTAAGCCCAAAGCTTCTTCAAGTCCTTCCAAGAAAAGGAAGATCAAAGGGGAGGCAAAGGAACAAGATGCTGTTTGTTTCGCATGTGGCAAGAAGGGTCACTGGAAGAAAAACTGCACCCAGCTGAGGAAGCAAGGGGAAGCTTCAGGTGCATTTGTTATCGAATGCAATCTATCTGTTTCTACTAATTGGGTATTAGATACTGCTTGTGGTGCTCACATCTGTATCCAAATACAGGAACCAAGTAGATTCAGGAAGATTGATCGAGGGGAGATAGATCTACGAGCAGCCAACGGAGCCAGACTTGCTGTTGTAGCTGTCGGGGACTACCACCTCACATTGCCTACCGGGATGGTCTTGGTTTTGAAAGGATGTTATTATGTACCCTCTGTAACCAAAAACATTATTTCAGAATTTAGATTAGATACTGATGGATTCATATTCAAGATTGGAAATGAATGTTGCTACTTTTATAAAGATAGCATTTGTTTTGGTAGGGCACATTTATATAACGGCCTTTATGTGTTAGACTACACAAACCAAGTAATGGCAATTGATAACAAAGTTAATTTACATGACTCATACCACACCCAACTTTGGCATCACCGGCTAGGTCATGTCAATGAGAAACGTTTGAAAAAATTACATCAAGATGGGTATTTAGATTCTTTCGAACTAAAACCACTTGGTGTATGTCATGCGTGTCTACAATGCAAAATGACCAAAGCCCCATTTAGTGGGAAAGGTGAAAGAGCTAAAGAGCTTCTAGAATTAGTTCACACAGATGTGTGTGGACCATTTCCAGTTGAAGCAAGGGGTGGGTTCTCGTACTTCATAACTTTTACTGATGATTTTAGTAGATATGGATATATCTATTTAATGAGGTATAAGTCAGATTCTTTTGATCGGTTCAAAGAATACAAGAATGAAGTTGAGAACCAGCTTGGTAAGAAGATTAAGAAACTCCGCTCAAACAGAGGAGGAGAATATCTTAATCAAGACTTCATTGATTTCTTACGGGAGTTTGGGATTCTATCTCAACTCACTCCTCCTTACACACCGTAGTGGATTGGTGTAAGTGAAAGGAGGAACCTCACCCTGTTGGACATGGTGAGATCAATGATGAGTCATGCGAGTCTTCCATTATCCTTTTGGGGATATGCATTACAAACAGCAACACACATACTAAACCAAGTACCAACTAAATCGATAAATGGTATTCCATACGAGTTATGGAGTGGACGCAAAGCCATGTTATCGAATTTACACGTGTGGGGTAGCGAAGAATTTGTTAAGGCCTCTTCAGGTAACAAACTTGCACCCTGAGGCACAAAGTGTATCTTTATAGGATATCCCAAGGAAACAAGGGGATATTACCTATACAACCCCTCAGACAAAAAGGTTACAGTGGCAAGACACGCCATATTCCTTGAGAGGGATCACATCTCCAGAAGAGATAGTGGGAGCGAGATAGACTTCGATGAAGTCGAGGCTCAAGATACACATGAGTTGGTACAAGAACAGATTCCACAAAGCCCCGTGGAAGAACAATCTGTTCCAGAGACACAAGAACTGCGTAGGAGCACGAGAGAGGTGAGAGAACCAGAACGATATGGTTTTCTTGTCACTGAGGATGGTGACTCATTATTGGTTGACAATGATGATCCTCTTACCTACAAGGAAGCAATTGAAGGCATAGACGTTGCCAAGTGGCAAGAAGCCATGAATTCTGAAATGGATTCCATGTACCAAAACCAAGTCTTGATTTTGGTAGATCCTCCAGTTGATGTAAAGCCTATTGGTAATAAATGGGTATTCAAGAAGAAACTGGACATGGAGGGGCAAGTCATCACCTACAAGGCACGACTGGTTGCAAAAGGTTTTAGACAGCGTCAAGGAATTGACTATGATGAAACCTTTTCACCGGTTGCAATGCTGAAGTCTATCAGAATCCTATTGGCCATTGCTACTTACCATGACTATGAAATTTGGCAAATGGATTTCAAAACAGCTTTCCTTAACGGGAACCTCCAGGAAGATGTCTACATGACACAACCTGAAGGGTTTGTGACTTCAAAGGATGCCAACAAGGTATGCAAGTTGCAAAAATCCATTTATGGATTAAAGCAAGCATCAAGGTCATGGAACATTCGTTTTGATGAAGCTGTTACAGAATTTGGCTTTGTTAAGAACGAATGTGAGCCTTGTGTCTACAAAAGGTTTAGTGGAAGTGCAGTCGTTTTCCTAATAGTATATGTTGATGACATATTGCTAATTGGAAACGAAGTACCTGTCTTACAGTCAGTTAAGACATGGTTGAATAAATGCTTCTCCATGAAAGACTTGGGCAAGGCGGAATATATTCTTGGGATCAAGATCCATCGTGATAGATCCAAGAAAATGTTGGGCCTAAGTCAAAGTACATACATTGACAAGATACTGAAGAGATTCAGTATGGAACAGTCCAAGAGGGGATTGTTGCCAGTGTCACATGGCATTCATCTTTCCAAGAAAATGTGTCCTCAGACACATGAGGAAAGAAAGAGAATGGCAAGGATCCCTTATGCATCCGCGATTGGGTCAGTCATGTATGCTATGCTATGTATGAGGCTAGATGCTGCTTATGCATTAAGTGCGGTAGGCAGATATCAAGCTGATCCAGGAGACCGCCATTGGATGGCAGTCAAGACTATCCTTAAGTATCTGAGGCGTACTAGGGATATGTTCTTGGTTTATGGAGGAGATGAGGAACTAGTCATCAGAGGACATGTAGATGCTAGTTTCCAGACTGATCAAGATGACATGAAGTCGCAGACTGGATACATCTTCAGTTTGAATGGAGGTGCAGTGAGCTGGAAGAGCTCAAAACAAAGTGTGGTGGCAGATTCTACAGCGGAGTCCGAGTATATCACAGCTTCTGAGGCAGCTAAAGAAGCAGTATGGATGCGAAGCTTCGTCCAAGAGATGGATGTTGTACCGAGCAGTAAAGATCCTATCACACTCTATTGTGATAATACTGCAGCGGTGGCACTTGCAAAAGAGCCAAGGTCACATCAACGGACAAAGCACATACTTCGGAAGTATCATCTCTTGAGGGATTTTTCTCAGAGAGGTGAAGTTGCTGTGAGCAGTATTTCCACGGAAGACAACGTGGCGGACCCATTGACTAAAGCCTTGACTCAGCAGAATCATGATCATCATGTGAGGTCTAGCGGACTAAAAGTCGTAGGCAGTTGGCTCTAGTCCAAGTGGGAGTTTGTAAGGGTTGGTGTCCTCAGAACCAACTGTTTTGTACTTTGATTACATAAATGTTCACTTATTATATATTGTTCATTGTTCTGCATGACTATAATATAATAATGTCATGAAATATTTGTTGCATTAATAAGGTCATAGCAGATCCCTGCTATGATGAGAACCTTGAAATGCTATAACAATATTCTTAAATAAAGTTCTGCGGTTGGATGACATACTATGATAGGACACATAGTATACAGACCGTCATGTGTGAGTACTCATAAGAAGACGAGACTCTCTCTCATGGAGTTCGCACTTGGTAATCTCCAAGATGGGAGATTATGAGAACAGACCCGCCAGTAGTAATTCCGCATGTCTTGGTGTCATCAGATATTGCTATCTACGAGCGTGTGTAATGGTCCTTGGACTGGAAGATTATCATTAACTCATGTCATGACTCGCGCACTTAGATTTACTGACGAAAACTATCACGCAGATAGTTGGCGGGAAGTAGGGTACGTTGGGTGCGTCACGAGTGACATGTTGTTAATGGATAAGTCAAGGAAGGATTTGTCCCTTCCATTTATGGAAGTTGATATCTCGTCCCTTTTATTGAAATAGAACTGTCACATTAAATTCCATGGCCATGGTGTAAACGATGAGTTTATTTCAGGTATTCAAAGAACGACATATCAAGCATATAGGTTTATGACACTGCCATGAAACCTGCTTGATGAGATATTGAGACAAAGGGATTAAATTACACAGTAAGCGCTCGTATGAGGTGATACGTCAATGCGGCGTAAACTTCTTTTTCTTGGGTGCCTTGACCCGTTGCTAGACAGTAATCTTGGACTTTAGGCAAGCCCACCTAATGCCAACGAGAAAGAGGCCTAGAGGGTCACAAACTAAGTGTATCCAAGTATCTCAAGTTGAATAAAGATTATTCTCGTACGCGGTTTAATAATTATTCAAGGAAGCCTAAGTTGTTTTAAATGATGGAGGAAAAAGAAAATAAAACAAGTACACGTCGTGTATTATTATTACATGCCGTGTAGTTTTATTTTGGAAAGGAAATGAATAAATGAAAACAAGATATACATTCCGTGTACATTTAATGTACACACCGTGTAGTTTTCAATGAAAAACAAGTACACACCGTGTATTTATTAATACACTCCGTGTAGTTTTTTTTTAGTTGGGATTTTGAGGATATAATATTGTTTTAAATGATATTTATTATAATCAGCGTGGGCGCATGTCAAGGAATTATTTATTCGACATGGGGTTTTAAATAAAGAGTCAATGAAATAAATAAAACGCGTAACGCGTTTATTTATTGTCATAACTCTATAACCCCACACACCCGATTATAAATATCCTCACAACCCCAACTCTTTTCATATACAAGAGAATCGTTGTGCACAACATCTCTGGAGAATTCTTTCAAGGCCGAAAGAACCTCTTCCTCCAAGAACGATCTCAAGACCGAGAGAGATCCTCTTCCATCGGATCAAGACAATCTAAGGCGGACAACGCAAGCAAAGGCTTCTCCACGCTAGCACCCGGAGAATCTTTTGGCGACGTCCAGAGATACGAGGTACACGTGTGGATCACCGCTAGAGGGAGTCTACACTTGGCTTCTGCGATGCAACGACGGATCACATTGACAACGTGATTGAGAATATCAATGAAGAAAGAACACCCAAAAGGTATTTCTTTATAATTAATTAAATTATTTATAATCAACTTGTAACGATCCTTGTTTGTGGTTCCGGGAAAAACCATCTTCTTTGTCTTTTTCTGTGATTCGATCCGTGGAGACTGGCGTTTATCGTCGTATTGATCCCGGATTGATCATTGCAAATGACAAAAAGTCAAGTGGGCACATCCACCCACGCGCTTCCGCTGCGCCCAGAACCTTCATTTATTTTCTCCATATGACTATATATAGTACCCTTACTACAAAATTTTAAAGTAAAGGGTGGGAAATAAATATTGTTAGTATTTTTTATCTCTAGTATCCACCTAGATCAGAGTGTGAAAGTTGTTTTAGGTTCCAATATTTAACAGATAATATAAAACAAAGATGCTTCAATCAATTATATTATTTAACTCAGGTTTTATAGGATTCTATGGTAGTATAAATTAGTAAAAGAGGGTGGATCTAGTTAGAGAAAAAAAAGGATCGATATTGGTATGAGATAAGGTATGTGGTTCCAGGATGGATTATGTGGAATAGGAGGGTCAGACACATCGTATAGGAGATTATAATGTGTATTTTAGTTGGTTACATTTTTTGTGTTGCAATATAATGGAAACATGTAAATGGAATATTAATTCAATTTAAATGGGTACTACATTGTGGACACTTTAGCTTCATTATAACAGTATTGGGTGAATATATAAATTGTTTTATAAATATACGAACCATTGAATCATGGATAGGGGTTACAATATATGCCCATATTTAGTAATAGAGGGTCCTTGGTACAGCATCATTGGGTACACTATCATCCCATCCTGGGTTTTCTGGATCTATGGGAAGGAGATATAAATAGATCATGGATCATTTTTAACTGTCATGTTATTAGAATAATTATGTGTATTTCATATATATACCTCGATCATTAAATATGTTATGTCTTGGTCTAGGTGGATACCATATGGTCCAGTGTGTTTCATGTTGGGAAAAAATTCTAATTCCATTTAAAATTAAGTATATTTCTTTAATTTTTCTCATTTATTTAGTGACCCATGATCTTCTGAAAAATTTCATGCATTCCCTTTATGTGCATTTTTTCCTCACATTTTCAGGATTATAATTTGGATGTTTATGTATTTTTATATATTATTTTTTATATTTTTCATTTGTTTAATGTCTAAGAGATTTTTTTCAAGATATATCTCATGTTTTAAATTTTATGGGATAATTAGCTGGAATATTTAGATGGTAATGTGTTATTATTAATTATACTTCTTAGTATTTCCCTTTGTTATAAGGTAAACATCTGCACTAGATTAAAAATCTACATTTTTGGAAGTGATTATTCATGCCACATATATTAAAAAAATTAAAGATGGATTATACTCTTATTTATCATTTAGAACATGTTTTTTCACTAACCTAATAATCATAATAAAATTAATGGGGGTTTAAAATGAATCACATGTATTTATAAAATTTTTATTTGTTTGATACTTATATTATTTATCATCATTTGACCACTAAAAATAATCATTTTGAGAAACTATTTTTATATTGAGATGATATCTATTATGGTTACCAAAATGTTTTATATTTTTCAAACTAGATTGAAAAATTAGAGAATCACTTATATTAAAAAAATGTCTTTTCCACATGGAAAATATGTTGATTTGTGAGAATTAACTAAAATAATGAAGTGGTATTGATGAAACCCCATTGCTAAATATAATAAATGTTAAGTTATTTTTTGTGGCTGTAGTTTTTTGGGATATGATATATGTGGGTAAGGTGTTGTTTAGTAGCTGGGTTTTGGTGTGGGGATGTGTATTTGTGTTGGCGGTTCATCATGAGATTAGTCACATTTTTGTTAGGTGGGAATGAGATGTGAATTTTTGTGAAGATTCATTGGTGTTGAGAATGTTTACGTGGGTATGAAATGATGGTTATGTGCGGGTTGTTGGATTGATGTGTATGATGTGTTACTTATGAGGAGTTGTGTTATTCTAGTCTATCATGTGGTTTTGGAATTAAATGAGAGTGATGATATTGAATATTCATTGGATGTTTTTGTTAATGGGATTAAAATGGATAATTAATTAACTAAGAATGGTTAGTTTTGTTAAATATGTTGATGTTTACTATAAACATAAATTGGATTAGTAATTAAATAATTGAATTAATAATTTAATTGATTGTTAATGTTAAATATAGAAAATATATTATGTTTATAATTATGTTTAAATATGAAATGTGGCTTTGGGCATGTTTTTGTTGTGTTTTGAATTTAGTAGTGGGTCTGATTGTTTTGGGGTTTTGAGGTTCACATGTGGTTCTATTCATTTTGTAGTTCTTTTTATTTAACACGCATATTTTTCTATTGTTTGGATATATATATACCAAGTATGTTCATTGATATTTTCTATACACAATCAACCATTGTTGAGAATCATGTAGAAAAACACATATATTTGGTGGGTGTTTTCCCCAATATCATGTTTGTGAGAATATATATATGGATGCCAACACATCCCTACTCTATCATTCATGTGATGATTATATGCATCAACATTGATGGATATATGTCAAAAGTGAACTCTAGTGATGTTTGTTGAAATATTGATAATTATAGTGGGTAATTATGTGTTGCATGGAGGGAATTTGGTTGATGTCTTTAATATTCCCAAAAATACACACACTAGTTATATTTTTTGGGGATATGTGATGTGATGGCCAAGGTATCTTCATTTGTGATGTGTTGTGATGAAATTAGTGTCTTTTTAATGTATGTGATGTTTTGGACTATGTTCATTTAGGAAATATTTTATTTTTTTCTATTTTAATGTATCTCACATGGTATTATGTGATTTTTGAAATTGAAATGAAAACCAAGTCCTAATATGATTGGGCGTGTGTGTGTTAAATTAATGGGAAAGCATTGTGGTGTACCAATAATAAATATAGATCTTATTCACTTTTTATATATGGATGCTTTATTTGGCGAGATTTTCATGGCGATGATGTGATTCGATAGTTGACCTATATATGTGTTATGGGATATGGTGTTTTCTCAGCCACGAATTAGTATGATCTTTTCACATATTAATGATATAATTTCATTACCCTACTATGTATACATGGATTCCCTCCAATAATAAACATAAACTGCATTTATGTTTGATGGAGGGCATCATGGTTAAGGATCAAAAAAATTATTATAGAATTCATAACATTTTTTGTCCCTACCTTTTCTTATTGTAGTTATTTATTTATATAAATTAGATATTTTGTTTCATTTATACATGCATGGTGTGGATTTTTTTTTGTTTCCATATATTAATATTTCATGGTATTTATTGTGGATGATTCATCCTATATTCTGATCCAATTATTATATAGTGTAATGAAAAAAATTTAAAATTTTTATACCCATGGTGCTAGTCGTCATCACTTGGGCTACATGAGGGGTGGTTTTAGGGCCAATATCTCTTCCACTATTTCTAACCTAGGATTTATATGTTTAGAGGAAATGTTTTGAGATAGATTATTATCATATATATGATTGAGTGAAAGTATTGGAGTTTTATGTAAGGTTATTTGAGTATTTCATTGGTTGGTAAGGTGAATGTAGCATTTGAACATAGTGTGTAACATAGGGTAGATAATATCATCTAAGAAAATGGATTTTTGGGATACTGTGACCTAATATAAATATTCATATCCTATCGAACGCCCAAGTGTGGTGCTGTTGATTTCATGTCAGCATGCAATCATATTTGTATGTTTCCTGATTTACATATTTTCTTATTTGAATTGGGTGGTTTTGGTTATGAGAAGATTATATGAAATATGATAATATTACGAAAATTACATTCCACAAGGAATAAAAAGAATTATTTATCATTTAGTTGTGGCTTGAATTCATCATCTATGTTTTCTTAGGAAATGTAGTCTTACATATATGAATCATTATATCCTTAGTGGTTTGGTTTTTTTGAGGTTGATAACGAGTGGAAGAAAACATTGTGGGATTTTCTGTTTTAGTATTTTGGTATGTATGATAGAATTATTACATTTATAGGGACACTAAAATTATTGGATGATTCTGAGATATCTTTTAGTTTGATCCCGACCTTGGTGGAGTACTTTTCCCATATATAAGTAAGTCATATTTGAGGATATCTCTAGAGTTGGTATACATTTCCCCTAGATATATTGAAGTATATAGTTGTTTTATTGGTTGACATTTAAAAAGTGTTTCCCTCATAGTTCTTCTTATAAACTATAAATGTATTTATGAAGAAGGATAATATGCACTTCAGTGGGGATGTCCATATATATGGGAAAATAATACCATGTTCGTTGTTTTTTTATATTTTTTTCTATACAATTTTTTTGATAGGAGTCCCGATAGTGGTGTCTTGAGAAGGAACTTCTGACTTCTACCTAGTATGTAGTTATAAATTTTATGTTTTTTGTGTCTATAGTGTTTAAGAATAAAGAAGAGGTGATAGAACATATACAACGATGAAGAGTTTTACTGAAATAGGGTAACAAAGAGGGTTCCATATGGAGCACAATGGTAAATGGATGGTCCCTTGTTCTATGGTTGTGTTGGATTTATCCCTAATAGAGTCAACCTTAGTAGATTTATTTCAATATTTATATATTAAGTGGTTTATATGATGTCTTTTTGGAATTTTTAATATTATAATGTCTATGTGGGGCTTGTGGTAATATTCAAAATCTATATCAATGGTTTTTTAGCACAGTATGATGGAGGCAAACAAGTTCAATGTCAAACCAAGAAGAAAGTACTAGTGATAGTAGTTAAATGGAAATTGATGATGGTTTATGCTCTACAAAGGGGACATGGTGCAATTTGAATTTGGTATTAGGATGTTCCCCAAGCTAACAGAACTCAATTTGTGTTCCTTCTTATGGGTGTCTATTAGTATGGGTGTTGGGCAGTTTGGTGTGGTCAGCTGAATGTCATGGGGGTGGCAGAACCTAGGGTCTAGAGATCATTTAGTGATTTTTGTTTTTTGTCTAACCTTATTTATGTATTTTATTATTCAAAATCATTGAATTTATTTTAATTACCAGCTATAGTTCATAATATAGGACTAAAAAATAGATCCATACCAAAATATTTTTATTTACTATGTGCAACATATGTAAGATCAGTATATACGATGTGTTCAATGTTTATAAACGGTTGATGGGGACATATAATCCTTGTGGGTATATGTTATTTCTATTAATTCAATGATATGATTTCACAATCATCATAATATTATTATAATCAACATGTGTAGCTATCTAATTCATTCTGGTGAGTTTTTTTTATATTTGGGTCTCCAATATCTAGTTTCCATTGGCGATAAAAGTAATATGTTTGTAAGTATATGTGTGGGGAACCTTCTTTACATGGTGATTTATTTTTATATGTAATAAAAGGAACATGGGACTATGGAGGTTCCTTAAGTTGTTAGGGAGTTTTTTATGTTTTTATCAAGGTTGTTGTGTTGCAACCTTTCTGATGTGATATTGAGTTCATTTTTTACATGTATCCATGAGATTCACTGATTTTAGTGGATCCATATCAGTTGAATACATATGAGATATGATTGTTGTGAAATATGATATATTAACTGATATATAGGTATTTCATTTGGAACAATGTGTTAGCATAGGGTGTTTTAGTGCTTTTTTTAAAAAATGTGAATGATAGTATAATGTTGTGTATAAACTATTAAAGGATGAATCAGGTGAAGATAAATAATTATTTCCATTTATTGATGAAATTTATTTTTTTTAACTTTTTTGGGGATCTATTTGGTTTTCAAATATTGATATATAGTCCGAGTATCAAAAAAAATTGAAGCTGGATGTTCTGTTGAAGACATCATTCAAATGCAATTATGGGCACTTCGAGTTTGTGGTCATGTTGTGTGGAGTCCTAAACGAAATATCTATGTTTTATTGGGTCATGAAATATGTTTTCATTGAAATAATAACCAATTTGTAGTCATTGACATTGAAAATATCAAGACATAATTGATGTTAGAGCATGATAATTCTGATCATCACATAGTTATTTTATAAGTTAATCGATGCCACATGCTCTATAGAATGTTTTCCAACTTTATGTTTTGTTCATGATTGGTTTATTTCAATTGGAATATAGTGTTCCATTAGGGACTGGTTATGAACCCATCAAAGGGTTAGGTAAGTGTTTCCTTAGAAAAAATGAAGACTGTGGTAGAGGATTGTTTCTTCCATGGATTTGTTGGTAATTACTAGATTTTTATATCAAACATCTCATAAATTAAAGAATTACTGATATCTATCACTAGAAAGAAAAATTATTTTCTGCGATAAATTACATTTTGGAATCCTTCAATCACATGTAGGGGAAAATGAATAGTTCTCTAGTTCTCTAGATGCTACTAGTGGTGGTGATGCATAACATGTTTTGTTATGATTAATGTCTATGAATGAGATGACTATTGATGTCAAAGAAGACAAATATCTCTTATCATTCTTGGTATTTTCTCTTCCATGAGTATAACTATTCCACCAATGATCTGTAGAAACCAGTGATTTTGTTTTAACTAAATCTATAGTGACATTACCTCATTGGAGAGAACATATTGGTCTTTATGGTTCACAATAGGTTGGGTTTTATTTTTTCATAGAATGATATTATTCTATGACATTGAAGGGTGATAGATTTTTTTCTAGACATGGACATTATGATATTCTATATGTTTAGACTGTGACTTTTTTTCTGATTCTTTGATAAAGAAGTCATCTAAGGATGTTGTCTCACATTATATTGATGCAGAATTGGTGGTTACAGAGTTTTCTCCAATTAATTATGTTCAAGGGTTATTTTATGGAGGTGGATTGATATTTTAGATGATGGTTCAGTATTTTATGATGTTGTAGGTGGAGAAATATCATTGGGGAGGCTCGATTTAGAGGTGAGGTGATATCACTCTTGGCGTGAAATTTCATGAGATGTTTTGTTATATGATTGTAAAATTTTAATTATGTTTTTAAGGAGTTTCTTTTTTGATAGAGATATGATATGATGTTCTCTATGATTTTAATAGATCACCTTTGATGGTAATATTGAGTGTGTACAAGATGATCAATTTTTTTAGGATGCAGTTTTGGTGGTCCGGATGTAGTGGGTGGTAGAAGTGGTAGATTATTAGTGATCAATTTCCCATAAATTAGAATTGAGAATTATTTTCATCCAACTAATATTGGTTCCTGAGTGTATATTGGATTACATGTCAAAAAATTTCATCAAACGGTTATCCTGAAATTAGGGATGGTGTTATGATATCTATGTAATTAGGGATTGGCTGATGAAATTGTAACACATCATAGAAATAATGTACTATGGTTAAATAGATGATTTGTAGAGGTTATATGTGGTTGATTTGGTGTAGTTTCATAGAGTTTCCTGGTATATTATCTCAGGCTGGGATGAAAAATTTACATCATGAGTTCATAGGGTATCTGTTAGGACATATGGATAATAGTTCTACTAAAAAACTGACTTCATCATTCATATATATGGGGTGGCATATTGTATTATTCAGACATTGGAAGATATTTTACTACTACGTCTCTTAGAAATTTTTGTATCTTTAAAAAAAATTGACTTTGGTTGAGTATTAATATAATAAGTAATATCACTCATCAACCAAAACTTCCACGTTCGATGATTTTTATTGGAGAAATTTACATTCTAAAATAAGCTTGTCAAGGTCTGGGAGTAATTTGTTCTTTATCCCTATGTGGAATATGGATGGATATGGATTTTTCTAGTTTCTTTCTAGATGAAGAAAGAAGAAATGGACTTGAATATTATTTATATATATCATAGTAGGATTCCCTTTGATTTTAATTTTTGGTACTACAAGTTCATTATTGTTTCCCCTATACCTGGGATGTTGATGTTTAGAAGGGGGGTTTTGTCACCCTAGTTTTTGGGAACATTATGGTTTTAGGGAACATTGGTGAAGTTTCCTATTGATTGGAACATCAACTATGACTGTGATAAATTCATCATATCTCCAAATTCCCGAACCACTATCGATATCATCAAAATGACTCCCATGTCTTTTTCTAGGATGTGTTTGATAACAATGATGATCCAGGATTAATAATGTGGCTAGTGGAGATCTAAGATTATTAGGAGAAGTTATTTTAGTGGTGAATAATCCCTTAACATTATGTTATGTGGAGGCCATGGTGTCATGGAGGAGAGTATATATAAGTGTTAAATATAGATGTTCTCTTAGTACCCAATGTTATTTTGATATTGTCATGTGCATCTTATTTTTTTTTATTCTGCACAATTTTATGTGACAAACTTTTTGTTTGTGGGATGTTCTTATTCTATATTTATTTGTTGTGTGTTTTAATTCTATAATAATATTGATATGGAAAGACCTGATTCTTTATCATGTTCTATTATACATTGACACTTTTAAATCAATAAATCCAGTTATTTTCTCCCAAATCAAACAATATCATTAAATTGAAAATAGAATTTATGAATTTTTGTATTTATATATCTATTATGTTGTGGATTTGATGATCCATGGATTTGGATTTGTGGTTTTTGAGTAAATTTTGTGGATTATTATGTATAAGTTTGGAGATTAGTTACTAGTATAGAATGTCATACGTTTCGATCGGTGGGTTGGATGTTAAGGTGGATTGATGAAGTGGTTTTTGGGATATCTGGGGGATTTGTTTCATTTCTGTGAATTGATGGTTATGTGGTTTTATTATAACATGATTCAATATAGGTTTCTCACGGGATAGTTGTTCGGACCTATTTTCCATTTATATTGTTGGTTGGTTTTGATTCTTGAGGGAGATAATAGAATGAGTGGTATAAGATGTAAGGACATTGACATTTTATCCACATATATTCTAAGAATATGGGTGTAGATCTCTATGAATTATTCTTGAGTAGTTAGATATGTGGAATCTTGAAAGAGAGTCTAGTTATGAGTGAACCCTATGGCATGGAAACTAGGTTGGGTCATAAACATGGACATTGTGGTGTAGGATGGTCTATTATGACCTAAAGGGTACTCAGGATTAGTTGTGATGAAACTATCATTTTCCCTAGTTGTTTCCTTCCGTGACAATGGATATTTCATAGCCCTACATGATTAATGGAGATTGTAGCATGGAGACCCTTAATATGGAAAAATGGCTCTAGGTAGAGATTTTTTGAGTTCTTTTATAATCAATACTAATGGACCATGGATATGGGATCCAATGTAGCACACTCCTCAGTTGTCAATGGTCTAGATCATTATGGACTTACTGATGTCATTATCTCCTAATAGATTTTTTAGATCTGAGGTGTCGATATATAAATTTATAATAGATCCAGATTCACAATCATGGAAACAGTGCAGTGTGGGGTCCTATTCCATATTCCATTATATTTTTTATGATGTTGGGGAGTGGTTTTGTTGCCTCCACCATGTCACATTATTTTTCATCATGGTTATATATTATTAAATAACCTTGATCCAAACAAATTTTTCAACATTTATCTATTTTCATTCGTTACCCATTTGTATTATATACCTCAATTTTATTCCCATTATAATGACATTCGTATTTAAATTTAGAGGTTAGGTATGGGGGTGTTTATGTGAGTCTACCTCTTCCTTTATATTGTTTTTCCTTTATTTTCTGATTTATGAGAATACAATTAAATGAAAAATATTGATTTAGGTTTTTTTTCAATGGAACAATGATGTAGTTGTTTTGTAATATGCTTTTAATGTGTTATTCATCCTTGGGGTGCTCGGTGGTGGTCCTTCAATTAATTTGAAAGCTAATATTATTCACCATAAATATGAATAATAATAATAAAAATAAACCCTCCATTTGATAATAAATCGACACCACTAATGATATAACAACAACATTCCTCTGGAAAACTACACATATTCCATATATCTGAAAACAAACAATTTTAGTTTAAAAATCATAATTTTTTTTCCAATACAAAACAATGGTTATCAGAAAATCACCAATGTAATCTTCTGAAGAAGAAAATTATATTTTCCCATTATACTTATAACTGTAATAAATTACACTAGAAAATAACATTTTAAAAATGTATATATTTTTCAATAAACTCAATGAATCTAAAATAGTTGCTGACTTATAATCATAGGAAAGGGAATAATCAGGAAGAGGGATGACATATTATAACCTCTCCGTCAAGAAAAATGTAATAGTTATATAGAAATAAACCCCCATTAGTTTGATCAAGACAATGAAAAATACATTATTCAAAATAACAAATCCATTATTATAATTTCTAAATATTCAATATTTGAATTCTCTAGGCTACCCTACATAAATATGTTGACATTTCTCAAATCCATCTCATAGAATAGAAATTAATTTACAACCCACTCCATGTAAGATAATTAGGATCTCCATAATAAAATAGAGTCTTAGAGTTTTTTTGCAATAAGACATATTATCCCAGCAAATATATTTTATAAACAATATTTATGAGCCCATAAAAAACAAACAGATTATTGATACATACTCATAAGTAGATAAACATTGATCTTTAATATACACAATAGGTAATAACTCTATTATTAAGTAATTATTGAATTACATAAAACCTTTATCTTCCTTTAATTTCATTCTTCAATAGTTTCAAATGGTGTTATAATTAGTTAACATAGATATTAACAATGATGTGTTATAGGTCACAATACAAATATAAATCCTGGAAAAAACATAAAACTGTTAAAATCATAGATGTGATGATTATTAATATAATCACATACACACAATTCATCCATTCCCCAATTACATCATTATTGAAAAAAACATAATCTATATAACTAGTTATGTCACTCAATCCAATGATATAATCCATCCACATCATTCATATATCCTTGAGACCTCTCAGTGATATAAAATGTTATCCCATAATCCATCTATTACCCCCTTAGTGTTCACTTCCATGTAATGGTATCTATGGTATCCCAATAATTCATATCCATTAACCATCAAAGGAGAATATTTCATAAGAAACCCACTTCTATAGAATACAAAAAAATTGATCATACCACATATAGAAATTTCAATTAATGGGAAATGTATTGACCACACCTCACTCATGTTAGGAGAATATTAAATCAAGGCCATCAGTCATTACAACATTAGTGATTGTAATTATATTGAACCCTTAAAATAATTTCATAAGATATTAAAATAACATTGATTCAAACTCAAATAAGATATTTAGACACATGAATATTACCTAGTTAGAGTGGAAAAACATAAATGATACTATGGTATCATTCAAAATCAATCTTTTCATGATTTCTACACCTATATTTTGGTCCTAACATCGAATTAAATACGCAAACCAGTAGACAATCATGTCATAAATTTGATGTGTTTCTGTAAATTATATTGTTGTTCTTACTCTATTGGGAATGGAGGATAAATACATAGTTTTCATATCCTCAAGGAATTTTATATTCTAATGGTCCATGTGAATCCCTAATAGGGGACAAATCACAATCAATCACATTATTACCCCATTGAAAATATAAATCCAGCTAAGATTATGTCGATCTAAACTATTTACCTATATACATCACCATCAAAGCTTACATGTTTTTCTCATTAAAAAATGATAACATGGTGTTAGAAATGTATAATTATGATAAATGTTGACATAGTCATAAATCCCTAATTATATTTGTGTTAAAAATATTAATAAAATCAGTAAAAAATAGTGGATATCTAAAAAATTAATGAAGAAAATATCATCCCTTGGTAAATAAATATCTCCCAACTAGAGGACAACTATCTGATTTTTTGTGGGTCCTATGAAAATAATTATTTTTAGTTATACTGTATCATATTATCTTTTTTCCATATCATAGTTATTCATAATATATTTATATAAGAATAATAAAATAGTTGAACCAAAAAAGAATAATTATTATCTTATAGTGGTCACTCCAATCCCAATAACATTGTGAATTATTAGGATGTTGAGAAATACTCAACAAGTTTTTCATAGTCCTACTAATTTCTTACTTAATGAGTTCAATCAAGAAACTTGATGTTCTTTAAACAAATCCATATAATGAATGATCCCCATGTATTTTCTTTTTTCCATTTACATTGTTATGAGTCCTATTTCATTAGTAAATTTTATGGTGATGAAATTTTCAAACACTACATCATTTACATACCACACTATAACGACTATTTGTTCCAAATATACTTAGTCAGACTCAAACATAATATCCCACTAAATCCCTACATTTTATTCTAATCCATAATCCATTTTATTCTTTTTAGGTCACATTATCTCATCTCAAATAACCATTAGTGAAATCTCCATGTTTTTTATACTAGATTAGTGGATAGAGTATTTTTCAAAGGTATCTATAGAAACATAAGAGGAATTATCTATATGTATATATATATCTTCCATAATAATACATCACCTTATTCCAGAAAACAATGAATTTTAAAAATTAAAATAAACTTCAACATATTATAAAAAATAAAATTTAATTAATATAAATGTACCTTCACTGTGAACGTTAATGTAAAACAATATATTACTAAAAAATAAATATAACATCCAAATCCTAGAAAATTAATATCTTGAAAGAGAATGGTCAGAAGTTATTCTTCATGATTCCATCCACTCCATTATATATCCACATCTACAATAAAATCAAGGTTCTATGGTCATCCAACATTTACATCAATAGGTATATGTTGACACATGGTAATTGATTTACATATTGAAATATATAAGTGATTTCTAATAGATCCATTATGATCACCATAATAAGTGGATCAAATGGAAAATAAATATTGAGGGAACATGATAAAATTTAAAATATGGTCTATATAATTGATTCCCTTAATATCATTACAAAAATAGATAGAGAAAAAAAGCAAACATATCGATCAAAAGATAGATCACATACCTTGTACTTAACAAAAAAAAGGACATATTTATATAATGAAGTAGATAATCAAAATGGATAACATACACTATAAATTACCAACCCACTAAATCAATATAGAGGCCCAAATTGTGATATGGTGGGAGATGTTAACTTCTCCACCTTCCTAAAATTTACTTGAGGGAAAATTGATCTCAATCTTTCATTAAATTGATAATGTATTTACACATCTCTATGAATGTGACATATACATATGAAAATATAGAATTTTATACCTAATGATTCAGTAGTGTAAATTCCCCTATCAATTGAAAAATATTTTTAAATTTTAATAAAATGAAATAAATAAATATATATAATATAATAAATTCATTAATGTCCTAAATCATTTGGTTAGAGGAGAGATATTGAATATCCATAATCATATACCATGATCCCAATTGTGTGGGTTAAGATAGATTTCATGATGAGAGGAATTTAATTCCATTGCCTTCACAAACTATGAATCTTGGAGGAACAATGCATTTTCCCTCATCACATCTATCAGGTTCTACAATTAAGAAATCTAAACTAATTAAACATATATATCATTTCTAAACATAATATGATTATGGATTTACATATTTCCAACAAAAATAGTATTAATATATAGTATAATTTATCATAGAGTATTTCAGGATATGGTTTAGAAAGTAGGAGAATCCTTCATTAAATTGCCTTCATATTAGAGGGTTAGAGAGGGTGTCTCCACTACCATCTTAGTGAAACCTACTTGAAGCGACTTCTATCATGATCAATAGATATATACATTCATCATCATTTTTTATAGACCAATGCAGAATCCTTACTAAATGTAGCCTGAAAATTGGAATAAATGTCTCAATCACAATTATGGGACAACATTATAAGTCAATTAGGACATCCTATGTCGTAATCAGATCTTCACATCTACTATAGTGAATTTTATTTCCCAAACATAAAGGAATAGAATGATTATTTAGAAAATGAAACTTGTTTTAATTTAATTATCAAGATACCCATATCGCTTATCTAATACTGTGTCACCCTATTGGGTTTTGTTTTTATTTTATGAAAATAAATAGTGTCTATTATAGGACTACTAAAAAATAGAGAATAAATATACATGCAAGAAATTGGAGATTGAATTCTTGAAGGATTGTTAAATGTTAGCTCTTCTAGAACTCAAATGGGTGGGATATAACATATATTATTTCATGGTTATAAAGTAGAAATTTGAAATATCCTTGTTTATGTATTTTATTTTAGATATATTTTACTTATAATGTTGTTTTATGATGAGGAAATAGTTACAAAAAATGGAATAAGTATTGAAGTTATTTGTAAATGTCCAGAAATTCAACAAGGATATCACAAGGTTATGAGTAGTCCTGAAAAGTGTAGGGGTTATGATGAATAAATTTTATATTGTAAAATCCTATATTATGTAAAAATTTCCCCCATATTGTAACCATTCCATATAAAACCTGTAATAAACAAGAATATTACCAATATAAAATTTGAAATAGTATAGGAACATTTTAATTCGTTGTGTATGAGGATAAAGAACGTATTTATTTTTATAAGGAGGGTTCTTAGAATATATACAGGTCATGTGAAGAGAAAATGGTCATCTAGAGGTTACAATTTTGTAGATCAAAATATGAATCAGTTAATATTTAGTTTTTTGAACCAGAAACACTCTGGATATTTTAGTGGATGTGGTGGACTACTGTATGTTGATTTGCAGTTGGATTATGTTGGAACTATTTAAATTAGAAATGGATGTTGTGGGCCAAGAGTTCAACCAAGAATTATTCAAGTGGATAATGGTTTTTATACAAGTTATTTCAATGTGGATAATACTAGAAGGACAAACTCCCCACTACATCATATTAAGTAGAAGAAAATATTGTATGAAATTTTCCTTGGTGAACTGTAAAACAAAAAATTGTGATGGTGGAAATGCCATGTTGGTGATCAGTTGGAAGATATTGAAATCTCAAAAATTCAAATAATTAAAAAACATTCTTATATTTTTTATAAATAAGTTTTCTTTGAAATAAATCCCTAATACCAGCCAAAATAAAATGTAATGAGAAATATTGAATTTGTGAAAAATTAAACTACACAATTATAACCCATGACACAAAATAATTATTTTCTTGAAATTGTGTTGTTTTGTGGATATCATAATTTAAAAAAAATTTAATTTTAAATACTCACAACTTATAGTGATCATTTGAAATAATAAAAGAAGAACCATGCATGGTTTTTTCCTTTTATAAAGAAAAGAAGAAATATTTAAGGATCAAAATAGAGTCCCTCTTGAATTTATTAAAATATGATTGTAGAATGAATGGAAATCTGCATTTCCATTATAATTATTTAATCTATCTATACCTAGAAATAGAATAAACCAATAATATCCTTGATGACCCTACGAAAAAATGCGAATTTAGCGGGTGTTCATTTTTCGTTTCATGGCGGTTTAAACTACTGCTAAATCGATTGACGGCTGTTTTGAAAAACCGCGGCTAAATTGTTTGTTGGGAAACTATTCGCGGTAGTTTTGAAAATATTCGTAGAATGTTTCGCGGCGGTTTTTTAGCCGCGGTTTATTGAATTAATTTTTTTTAATTTTTTTATTTTTTTTAATTTTTTTATACTTTTTTTATATAATTTTTTTATATTTTTTATACATTTTTTTATAATTTTTATAATTTTTATAATTTTTATTTTTTATTTTATTTATTTATTTATTTATTTATTTTATTTATTTCATATTTATTACATATTTATTTCATTTTATTTATTTTATTTTATTCATAATAGTTTATTTATCATGCATGCACATGCTCATGCACATGCACATGCCCATGCAATGTAAAGTAATACTACGTTTGGTGATATTGGACCTATAACTTCATGTATATTTTCCAAAAACTTTACCACTCCAGCAAACTCATCATGTGGTTAATAAGCAGAATTTAATATACTTATATATACTTATTGAAAAAACAAATAATACATATCTAATAGATATATACTCAATAATAATTAAAAAATAAGGAATAATTAATAATTATTGATTTATTAGTTATTTATTGAGCTATTTATTTGTTAATATTATTTACTTTTTATTATAATAAATAACAAATAAATTATATTAATATTTACATAAATTATAAAATTATGAAAATCAAATAATAAAATAATCAAATTATGAAATTAAGATAATAATATAATAAAATAATAATACAATAAATAATAAACAACAAATAACAAACAATAAAAAATAAATTTAAATAAATAATAAATAAATACTAAATAATAAATAATAAATAAAAAACAATAAACAATAAACAATAAATAATAAATAATAATAAACAAATATTAAATATTAAATATTAAATAACAATTAATAATTAATAATAATAAACAAATAATAAGTAATAAAAAATAAATAATAATAAATTAAAAAAAAATAATAATAAATAATGAATAAGAATAAATAATAAATAATAAAATTTAATAAATATTAATAACTAATAAATAATAAACAATAGATAATAAAAAATAACAATAAATAAATAATAAATAATAATAAATAATAAATAAATAATAAATAATAAATAATAATAGATAAATAATAAATACTAAATAAAAAAATATTAAATTATAAATAACACAAATTAAATTAATTATAATAAATAAATATAAATAATAAATAATAAATAATAAATAATTAATAATAAATAATACATAAAAACAAATAAATAATAAATAATAAATAATAATGAATAAATAAAAAATAAAAAATAAAAGATAAAAAATAAAAAATAAAAAATAAGAATAAATAATAAATAATAATAATAAATAATAAATAATAAATAATAATATATAGGAAATAAAAAATAATAAATAATAATGAATAATATATAATAAATAATAAATAATAATAAATAACAAAAACTAAATAAAAAATATATTAAACAATATATATCAAATAATAAATAATAAATAACACATAAAAAATATATTATAATAAATAAATATAAATAATAATTAATAATAATTAAATAATACTAATAATAAATAACACATAATTAATAATTATAAATAAAAAAATAATAAATAATAAATAATAAACAAAAATTAATAATAGATAATAATAAATATATAATAAATAATAAATAATCATAATAAATCATAATAATAAATCATGATAATAAATCATCATAATAAATAATAAATTATAAATTATAAATAATAAACAAAAATATATAATAAAAAATATATAATATATAATATATATTATATAATAAATAAAAAATAAAATATAAATAATAATAAAAATATATAATATATAATATATAATATATATAATAAATTAAAAATTATAAATTAAAAATTAAAAAATATAAATAAATATAAATAATAAATAATAAATAACCAGTAAAAAATATTAATAATAATAATAATATTTTATTAATTTGAATAATATTTAATAAATAAATATTAATAATAAATAATAAATAACTAGTAACAAATAATAGATAACAAATAAGTTAATGTATATTATAAATAATAAATTATAAATAATAAATAATAAATAATAAATAACAAATAATAAATAATAAATAACAAATGAAATGCAAAAAAAAGTATGAAAAGGCGTGATAAGGGATGAAAAATCATGAAAACACATGAAAACAGATGGAGAAGCATGAAGAATGAAGCATTGGAATGCATGAGAACGTATGAAAACTCTTGAAAACTCTGGAAAACCCCTTAAGAATTCAACATAATCGTCATAATAAACCAAAAAACCATTGATAAAGATAACAAGTCATGGAAACCCAAATAAACAGTAATAAATGGAGCTACCGTTAAAACCCATGATAACGGTAAAATAGTGAAAAAAGCATTGGACTCACATTAACAGAGATAACTTATGATCCGAGAGTCCGTTCAAGATCCGCGACCTGTCAAATCAAAGATCCTGAAACAATCTTCGACCTGATAGGTGAAAGTGGCTAAATGGACCGGTGGATCGGAAGTTACGACCATTTAAAAAAAGATGGTGGGGAAAGAGTGATTGAAATGAGGCATCGAAAAACATAACAAAACTGATACCCACTAAAAAGGACATATCATATGATCAAGGAGTCCATGTGGGCACTGCGACCAGTCAAACTAAAGACCATGGAACAAACTACCATCTGGAAGGCAGAGGAGTCCGAACTAACAAATGGATCGAATGTTAGGTCTGTTTGAAGACAAGTGTGACGGGACACCGGTGACGGAAATAGTGTTTTGGAGGCCATCTAAGTGGTTATTGTGGTCAAAAAACAAGATATAAGCTTGCTTGTGTTGAACAGGTGTGTATCCCTCTTCACTGGCTTCGATTTGATATGTGGTAGAGCCCAAACAGACACCCGGAACGAAAGTTATGGCCGTTTAAAGTTGGAGAATTTTTTCAACTTTCTTATAACGCTCATATCTTCTGCACCTTAGACCGTCTCATGGTTTTTATTACATGATCCTTTAGATATCTTCATTTTCTTCAATTTGACTGGTCATGGCGCTCCAACGGACGGCTGAATCAAAAGTTATGTTAGTTTTAGTGATTTCTGGGTTTCTCATGTTTTTTTTTCATTTCGCGGTAGTTTTTAAAACTACCGCCAAAAAACTCCTGTGAAATGACTGTTTTTCTGTAGTTTGAGGAGAAGAAAAAAATAAGGCCAATTTTTGAAAAATTTAATTGAATTTTGCTCAAATCATTAGAAAAATAATTACTTTTTTATGACCTCTCGTGGGAAGGTCCTCATTTATATTCATTAGTAAATTAAAATTTGTCTATGTGGAATGATAGAAAGTGATAAATATTAGATACATCCTTATTTATATTTTCATTTAGCCTCAAATCTATTTATGAATACAAAAGGACATACACTTCCAAAAACATTGTTATTTATGTTACCAAAGTGGTGAATAAAGGATAAAAATAATGGTTTATAGTGGAAGATGATGATTCAACATAAAACTATTAAAACATAGTGTGGATATTCATAGTGTGACCACAATCATTGTATCACTTAACTAGTAAAAATATTATATTTTTTCATAATTTTACATCATTAATGTGTACTCCCTAGAAATATCAATGCTTTAGTGAACCGGGTAATTTACCAGTTTACAATGAATAATATAACATACCGCAACTATTTCGGTGATTTCAGTGAGGCCGAAGAAACATAATTTTTAATGAAGGATAAACACAATTCCTACAAAATTATAAAAATGATATAATAGATAAAATTATCTAATATGTTTACATTAATAATTCAATGTTTAAATGTGGATTCATCCCAATTTTAAGGGTCCCTTTGGATGCAAGAAATTAGTTTTAAATCCCAAAACAAATCAGTGTTCAGTCGCAAGAACATTCTATGATATTCATTCCCAAACA
This sequence comes from Viscum album, assembly GCA_963277665.1. Classification (NCBI taxonomy): domain Eukaryota; kingdom Viridiplantae; phylum Streptophyta; class Magnoliopsida; order Santalales; family Viscaceae; genus Viscum; species Viscum album. The sequence goes on from CAUJRU010000612.1 coordinate 378,963, forward strand.
GTGTATTATTTTGAACCTCCATTTATTTAAAGAATAAATTTAGTAATGTCAAAAAATTATTTATTGATTTAGATGGTTGTATGTTTATAAATATATTGTGTAGTCAAGATAGAAGTTATTTTTCTACTTATTTGATGAGGATTAATATATAAAATAGGACAATGGAATTTATAGATTTATTCCATTGTTAAGAATAAATTTAATAGGGATATAAAATAATAAATTTTCAAGGTGGTGGTTTACTTAAAACTATATTGGGATATGTATATGGGAAATGATTACATATTGAATATTGAGGTTGTAAAATTTATGAAACTAGTGTACATAGAGCCACATATAATCTTAATTAGGATATATCTAAACCTAATAAATCAATGAAATTTATAAATTAACAAGATATGTCATGATATAAATAACTAGAAAAAAATGTTTCATATAGAGAAGGATATTCCCATAGATTAAAAATTTCAATGAATCAGGGATGACTTATGAAAAAAGAACTATGTCTGTTACATACATGTTTTAAAGAAGAATAAGGTTGGTAATAAGTGATACCAATCCACAAAGCATGCAGAATTATACCATTATTAATGAGAATATATTTGAAGATTCTATATGGTTACATTTTATAACTCTTTATTTATGTATGACCGAAATTTATAAACATATTTTTTTTAATGTACACCATATTTTGTTATCTAGGAAAATATATAATCAATAAATGATGTCTCCTAGATATAATGTAACTTAAAAATTTGTCTTAACTGATGATATTTAATTTTGGGAGAATATTTTAATTACATTTAGCATATTCTATGACTTATCTATCTATGGATCTAATCCATATACAACCTATAATATTGAGTTTTAAATTTAGGATTAGTTTTTTTTCATTCCAAAAGACTTTTTCATTTTCAAAGGGTTATAGAGTTATGTCGTAAAACTTATATAAGAACTCATTAAATTCAATGTGGAAACTTCAACCTAGTATAAATTTTATTCACAATACAACAATTATTAAAGAAAATGCATTAAGTAATCATGAATAATCAAATCAAGTTTCACATGAAATTATCGTGGCTCCTACACATCCATCATGAATATGATATGTTTAAAATATGGGACAAGAAATATAATATAATTTAAGGATATACATATAATATGAATGAATCAAGTGTTTTCATTTCAAAACCATGTGATCATATGAAGGTTTTCACTAAATATAAAAAAAATTCATGATAATCATTTACATCTAAATAAAACAATATTTACTACAAAATTTATTTCATAAAAAACATTATCATAAACAATAATGAAATAAATAATACTATTGAGGATTTATTATGGACTTGAGAACCAATGGAAAAAATTTCTTAAAAATCAACATTTATACTGTGATGGGGCATAATCTTTTATATATACAAAATATCATTATCACAACATATAAAAAAAGTATTTCCTTGAAAAATAATTAGAATGAATATAAAATTAATATTTGTTCCTTGGTATTTCATCATCATATAAACCTTAAAATATCACTTATAAATGTAATAACATACACACTAAATTATAATTTATTTCTCTATAGAACGTAATGATTACCCAATGTATTGTAATTATATATCATGTTCACCCTGAATAAATAAAATTTTAAACGGACTAATAAATTACTATAACTATTAAATTTAATGATTTTTGTAATCAAAATCATAATAATATACATGTTAACCCACAAGTAAAACATCTTCAGATATTTATATGTCAATTTTCATTACAATATTGATTTCAAAACAAAATTACCATTATCAATGAAAAGAAGTGTTTATCTTTGAACATAATATGCAATATATTAAAATATTTGAAATATAAAATTATGGATTTGGTGCATAGAAAATTTGATTACATCGTATATGATAATATGAAACAATAATTTTATAATTTTTTAAATAAATTAAAAACATTCCAAAGAAAATATTTAAATAGATTCCCTTTTAAACATTTTAATTAAATTAAAAAGTGACATAATATTTCCTTTTGAAATATATATAGTTGAATATAAATACCTCAACAAATTAATTTTTAGATAACATACATAAAGTAAAAAGATGATGAAAAAAATAATTAAAACATTTAAAATTGAGATTTCTGGTGATGTATCACTTAACATGAGTCATACTTTTAATTATTTTTCATAATGTTCCATAATAATATACACATGTTAATTTTTAAATTTCCTAAAAAAATTACATGTTTATTAAAAAATTTATTTATATTATACCAATGTTATATTTAATTAATTAATCATTTACGTTCACATCAGATATTTTGAGAACATTCATCTTATTAGTTGGAATTATCTTTGGTAAGTTGCATATTGTCAAATATATCAAGATTATATCATATTTTGGAATCGTGATAGTGTTATAATTATAATTTTTACACATTTTATATAATTTCATTACAAAAAATATTTAGTGGTTCTGAAAAATAAATAATGTTACTATGTTAATATTGTAGTCGGTATGTATACATGAGTAACATTGACATTAAAAAACATTTCTGGAAGAAGGTATATATATTGTTCACTATAAAAATAATTTTATTTATATAACTTGTATCATATATTTTATTAAAATAAACCTATATATAAAATCAAGGTTAAGAGGTGATTAAAACTATAATACAACGGTTTGTGAGGTGGATGTCTACACATACACACGAGAAATGTTTTTTTTTCATTGCCTTATACTAAGGAAGGAAGTATAATATTTATGTACCATGATAAAATAAAATATAAATAATACTATTTAATTTTTATCCATTACCATGACCATAAAAAGATATGAACATGTAAGATGATATATATCGTATCATGAGGTTGTAGTCTGTAGGTATGAACAAAAGTCATTTTTTTGAATTATATGGATATGTCGAAGAAATATAGTTATTCCATAAATAAGATAACATTTTAGTATATGGGAGATATTTATTTAATTATATGATCATTTTTAAAATATTTTTGAATTATTTAATTTCTAAAATTAAACTAACATACTTCGTTAAGAACTGAACCTATTCTTCAGAACACCACAACAATATTATACATAAAGCCTTCACATGATAGTTTTCTGATAATGAAAAGACCAATAAAAATTGTTTATGGATTTTATGAATGGATTACCGAAGGTAATGGTCATGTTATTATTCTCATTATGTGTTAAAAAATAGTGCATATTGTTTCCATTTTTAAGTTAGTGAGATGATAGAAATTGAAATATTATAAAGATAAAAATATAGTAATGAATCAATTAAAGAAAATGGATCCAAAATGGCTTATAATTTAATATATAACAATGTATGGTATAAATTATACAAATATAGAGGATTTATAAACAAAAAATATGCCATTTTTCCATTGTGATTTAATTTTTTATCCATTTATCATTTTTATCTCTTTTGTGGAAATTGTGTTTTTTACAAATGAAACTAATCATAATGATAAAAAATGAAAGTGTACCAAATATATATTCATACATTAGTACTCCCAATATTGATTAGATATTAAATTTTAACATTAAATTATAGATATTAATTTATTTTGGAATAAACCCATAAAACATGACGAAAAACGGTTTTTTAGATAATACACTTTTATTATTTAAATGTTTTTATACAATATTTTTTATAATTATTATTCAAATTAAATTATTTCTATTATATTTAATAAAAATTATATTATAAAATTTTAAATCCAATCCAAAACAATGTGATAATATGTAAATGTTTTAAAATAAATGATAGTTCTCATAATAATAATATTTTCTATTTTTTACCAAAAGTCAAATTTTTCATGAAACACCAATAAAAATTTCTCGTACATTAATTTGGAAATTTTCATTGATATAAAATACAATTTTTCTATAATTATTACTATTTAATTTATAATTTAATATTTTAAACAGAATCATATCATAAATATTTATAAATTTACTATGGATAAATCATATTTAATTATTATAAACAATGAAATGATATTATTATTGTAAACATAACACTATACAGTAATATTTATTTTTGTTTATAAGTAATTATAATGATTAATTATCAACATTAATTGTATTTATAAATTCTATGGACATTTTGAAAAATATCCATGTAATATTATATATTACATAATAAAATAGTGATATTTTTCCTTCATTTTTTTGATTCTCTAGTTTCTTATTCAATCATGTTGATTTCCTACAAAAAATAATATAGATAACTAAAAATTTTACAAATTATACTTTATATGATCAAGAATTTATATCAATAATCTGAGTTATCATGATGGTTTATTGGGGACCTAAGAACCCAGGAATAACATTATATTAAAAAAATAACTTTTTACCCAAAAAAGAAATACTTATTCCTAAAAAAGGTTCATTATATATCCGAATAAGATCAAATGTTTCTATTGAACACTCGTTATAAAGAATAAAATGTTATTTTAGTTTCATTGGGAAATCATCTTCAAATAACTCTAACAATATCCCTTACAATAACACTTACGAATGGAATAATATACTATATTAATACAAACATAACACATTGGAGAACATAATCTTTAACCCCTAAATTGGATAACTATATCAGGATCACCCGTAAACATAAAACATCTATAAATACTATAAAATATTGTAAATAAACAAAATATTTAATCTCTATCATTAAAATAAATAAAAGTTACTTATAAACACATGTGTATAATAAGTTTGAATAGTAATAAATCATTTTACTTTAAAATGCCATTTTACAATATCAAATACATAGAAGAATAGGATGAATGAATTTTATATAAAAAAACATTAAAACATTAAAATTAATCCAAATATCAAATAATTGTAATAGTAACAGGATACTCAATTGACATCGTATACATTAAAACAATACATCTCTTTTTCTTTTTTTAATAAAGATAAAAACATTCTATTTAAAAACAGAAAAGGAGTGGTTATGTAAATAATTAAAAGAATTTTAAAAAACATAAAAAATTTAATTTATAGTATAATTAAATCAATATAAATAATTCTATTAAATATAATTTTTAATATACGCATTAAAGAATAATATTAATAAATAAATCATTAAAACCATTAAAAAAAGGATTTAAGTTAAATTTTCCCCCGCCTCACATGTTATTTGTAATGTTAGTTATTTATCACAATAAATAAAAAATTTATTTTTTTATTTACTTAATTAATAATATTTATCATGATTATTATTCAATTTATTACACTATTATAATTAATTACATAATCTTTTAAGGTCACATCAGACAATTTGAGTACATTTTATATATAAGATGGATATGTTTTTGGAAGGTTGAATATTGTAAAATGTATCTTGACTATTCAACTTCTAGAATATTAGTAATATTTTTAATATAATTTTAATATGTTACTAATAATTACATAACCATCCAATTTAAATGGTTTTTAAAAATAAAATATTTTATAACCTAGATATAGCAATTTTTGTGTCAGGAAAAAAAAGTTTTCATTTCTTAAAAAATGTGGCGGAATGAAGGAAAGTGTTATTAAACAAAAATTAACTGTTATTATATCCTAAATATTATATAATTTGAATAATACACATATATTTATATGTAATATAAACTGCTTATGAAAAATGAAATACTTTGATTAGTGAGGCAACAACCTACAAGTATGCATGATCATTGTTTTTATTCATATTTTATGGTATATAATGATGTATAATATTTATTTATTTTTTCTAGAAATAAACATATATAATATATACCATAATATTTCATATCCAACAATTTTTATTACCATCATTATGGGAGAATATTATAAATTGATATAATTTTTCTTGTGATGCGGTATTCTTAACATATGTTCAAGTGAAGGTATTTATTGCCCCTTAGTTCGATATGATGATGAAAAAATATTATACAAAATACATAATGTTATTTTAGTAAATGGGAAACTGATGTTATTATTTGATAATTTTTAATATGTACATAATAAAGATAAATTACTTAATGAGAAATGAAAATTTCATATGTGAATTTAACCTATTCTTCAAACAATCACATTAATTTTATAACTAATTATATCATACGATTGCATTATTATATGACCAATGCCTCGAAGATGTGGGGATAGATTATTGGGTTATTTTTAAAACAATATTCAATGAGCTAATATACTATTATTTTATGAATAATATTGGGGATGTGTTTTCATTTTAAATTTCTAGATAGGGTACATTGGAAATGTTTCAAAATATTAAAATATATTAACATATTACTGAAGTAAAAAAGGATCTAAAATTACTCTACATCAAATATTAGATTTGATAAGAATGATAACGTTATTTGGAATAAAGAACATAGTCATTATGTTTTGGATAATGGGTCCCAACATTGTTCTTGGTTGTATTTAAATTTAATTTGATGATTCAAATATAAAATCTCATGAATAAATTAATGTCCAATTATTTAGTGGTGTGAAATTCAAATATCCTTTAGATTTTTAAATTCAACCTCCTCCTGTAATCAAGGTTGAAGACACACCTCAATTAAGAATGTGACACCTTCTATGACCTTTCTACTTATTATATCATTTCATCCCCTAATAATATAATCTTTATCACATGATGAACATATATATAGTTGAATGGAGTGAAACATTATTAAAAAAATAATAGAAATGATTATGATTTCAGTTACATATAATAAATCCACCACACTATTGTACATCACACATTCTCATAGTAAACATAAAAAACCAATTAGAATTTATGTGAAAAATAAATGGAAACACCAAATATCTCCTTAAGTCGAATCCTTGGGAATAGGCCCACATTAATTAATGTATGTACTAATGGTGGATCATTGAGAAATAACAGGGAAAAAATAAAAGAATATAGAATAAATGAATTGAAGATAAAGAAATAAATAATATAATATTAATGAATTATAAAAATACAATAAAATTATCATTATTTTATTCCATGAAAATAAAAACGAAAATAAATAAATATTTATGGAGATGGAGAGAAGAATATGGATCAATATTTTTCAAAAAAACACATGCATGAATAATGTTAAAAAACAATCATTTAATTACGTATAAAATTAATCTAAGAATAATTAAATGAAAAAATTAAAATATAATATGAAATAATAGTGTTGATATTTTATAGAGTAAGGATCCCTCAATGTGTTTATCTCTATAGAAGTGGTTAAGAATGGAAAATTTATAGGAATGAGAAAAGTGGGTCCATTTCCCTCACATCCTCATATGGGGTTCTAGGGGATATCATTTCAAATTCACCACCAACGACTTGTGTGTGAATATTTGAAGAAAAACAATCAATCATGGGAATTTATTATTGAATATGTTCACATTATTCAAAGGGAAAAAATGTATTTCATGAATATCATAGTATGAGAGGTACCCAGAAATTCCACACAGTAGTTACTACGAAGGAATGATATCAAAGACATTTGTCCCACAACCCCTCAAGCCATCATTGTGGCTGGAGGGAGCTCAAAATGTTTTCAATATTTTTTTTAAAACATTGAATATGATTGATGGTGGTATGTTGCTTTGGTGGTGGAAGTAGATCTTAGGATGAATATTTATTCGAAGGAAAATGGTGGTTTATGATGTGTTGTAGTGGGTGGCTAATGATGTTTCATGTCTCAGTCGTGGGAGAGATGGTGGGTAGTGTTAGGTTGAATGGTGTAATGGAAGATAGTCTAGAGGCGGTGAATAGAGATGATTAAATAAATTTAAACTATGAACTAGATTAACTAAATTAATTTTCCATATTAATTATTATGGTTAATTATAATTGTAATAAGAAAAGAACAGAAGGATGTCGTTTAGAGTAGTTCGGTCCAAAGTGGGCCTACTATACTCTTATACATCTCTACTTGTCAAGAGATTAAAGTTCACTAAAAATAATTATTATGTGGTAATGATAACCCAATTATAGAGTATTTTTTAAAGGAGGGATAACCACAACACAAACTTTTTTATGTGGAGTCACAACCCAAAAAATCTAACATTATACATGGGGAGTCACAACCAAGAAAATAATAAATTTAGATACATGTTTTTAAAACCCTAATATCTTGACTTTAAATTTTAGGATTCAAAACCAGAGAAAAAAAATAACAAGTAATTCATTGGTGTGGAAAAGTACACATTGAAAAATAGAGTGTGGGAGAGAGATAATAAAAAGTGTTACAGACTCAGAAATAGACGAATAAAAATATAAAATATTAAAAATCATGTACTATTTGTTAATGATTATATCATCACATCTCTTCAATAAAATTTTAGTCGAAGAATAATAAATTGGGAGTTCAGGGGAATGATCAAATAATGAAACAGAGTGTTGTTGAATATTGTAAATCCATTGCAAGTACAACTTTCATAGAACATTCACTTTGAGAAAAAGAGTATCAAATATGTTATGATGTGTGGCTTTGTGTATTGGAATTGTATAGATATCCTACAAGAGAGAATGATATATATATATATATATAATAATTATTCATCATTTTAGTAAATCTACTTCCTTTAGATAATTTTTCAAGATCATTCATTAATAGGTCCATAAAAATCACTACATTGTTCTGATTTTATTACTACAGAATAAATAATTAAAAAAATATAAAATAATTTGAATAAATTCTCTTATAAATTCTCTTGAGTAAAATAAATATTAAATGATTTAAAAGACATAATTGAATCCATTGAATCCTATTTAAATTTAGTTAAAATATATCCAGAAAATTAGAAGCACAAACCCAATGTAAATTTTAATATTGTAATTTAAATAAACATTAACCCACAAACATTATTTGAAAATGAAAATGAAATAATTTATTAATTATTATATTAACATATCAAACCTAAAAAATTAAAAAATAATAAAACAAAATTTATAGATTAAATGAAAATTTATCTTGTGAAAAAACCATTAAAAATAAACGATATATATGCTGATATAAATTTTCAACATAAAATCATTGAATGAACAATAATGTAGGTTATGAACATTAACATAACACATGATATTTAATGTACCATGGGGTTTCCCAGCAATACTTTGTGGAAATGAATAGTATTGTAACGTAGTGAATAAATAGTAATGTAGGGTATGAATAGTAATGTTGGGTTGCCAAACCATACTTTTCGTAAATGAATAGTAATGTAACATAAGGTGTGAATAGTAAAATAGCGTTGGGTATGAACAGTAATGCAGTGTAGGGTATAATCAATAACATAGAATATGGTATAAATACTATCATATCATAGAGAATGAAATGTAACATAGGGTTTCTAAACCATACACTGCAGAAATGAATAGTAACATAGTGTATGGTATGAATAGTAAAGTAATGTAATGTATGAACAATATTGTAGGGTGGACAAACCATACTTTTACCTATAGTGAATGTAGGGTTTCTAAAGCATACTCAAAGAAATGAACAATAATGTAGCGTAGGGTATGTATAGTTACATAGGGTTTCCGAATAGAACATTTCACCATAAAAAAAGTAGGGTGGTCGAACCAAAAATTTCACTGTTCTGGAATGTAGGGTTTCTCATACTTTTCCAAAAAACTGTACAATTTACATTAACAAAATTCAATGAATTTTTATGGACTCTAAATAAAAGATTCATACTTTTTCAAAGATAAATTATCTATATAGAAACATAAAATATTTACAAAGAATCTATAAACAAATAGTTATGAAAAATACTATTCCAAATATCATCAAAAATAGAAATAAAAAAATTATCTAAAAATATATTTTCTCAAAAATTAAATGTATAACATTAGAAATTTTATTCACCTTCCAATTGTACACTTTAGACATCTATAAAAACTAATGAAATCAAGATAAAAATTTTTATTTTTATAAAACCTATTCTCATGCGAAACCAATATCTATAGAAGATTCATTAAAATAAATATCGAAACTATTTCAAATGAGATACTAAAATGTTCTTAAACTAAAGTATGAAATTTTATTTATTTTTAGAGTATTTAAAAATTATTCTCATACTTCCTCATAAAATAATGAAATTTCATTGAATCTATTATCAATCTAACATGATAATAGTCAAAAAAATATAATTAATTTAGTTAAAAATAACATGAATATATTGATAGGTATTTTATGTAAAACTACATTTAATACAACAAAATCATAAAGGGTTCAACAAAAAATGTAAAATCAAATGTAATCAATCAAAAGAAAAATATACCATGAAAAAACAATATTCCCTATTTTCATTGATTAAATAACCAAAACTATTAAACCAATTAAAATAGAAAACAAATTATTTTTCCCCAATATATTTCTCAACATTTTTGAAAATAAACAAAAAGTGGAAAAAAACTCATTCAAATAAAATTAGGTAATAAAAATCTAAAATAACAACATACTAAGGTAAAATTTATTTTTTCAAATTGACCAGAGTCAAAAAAATTTGTAAAAATATCTACAATCTGATTTTGAAAGAATAAATTATAAAACAATATCACCCTTCATCACCTAATTTCTAAAAAAAATTAATCTAACATCAATATTAATTGTTACAGAATACTATAAGGAGATTTATTAAAAATAAATTTATGAAGTACTATAAGAATAAATAGGCAACTTATCAAGATATACACTAAAACCACATAATGTTTTGTTACACCATATAAATTGAGTAGAACTAATTAAAGAAGATATATAAATAGATATTTGTAGTAGATAAAGAAAATTATTGTTTTTTCAAAGGATACCAACAAATTCAAATTTTTCGTAAAAATTAACACATACCTGATGTTGTTTTTTGGTCAATTCTACAACGTCCAAAATCAGTGTCAAAATAATATTATAAATCAAAATAGTTATATTTTGGAAAAATAAACCAAAATTAACAGTTCTTTTAACATATGTAATTATTATTTTTACAGCTTCAATATAACATTCTTTAAAATCTTTTAAAAATTAGTCAAATAAACAAAAAATAAAAATTATGTTGGGTTTAGATGCTATTAAATATAGAATTATATATATCATGTTATTATAAACATTAATATCAACAAATTTAATTGATGTGTCAATTTCTGATTTTTAGTTACTTCCCATTAAAATTTTCATAGATTTAGAGCAATCATGAACAAATTGTTTATGTAACTGTTTAGAATAAATAGATTCAATAGGAAATATTCCATCTTTTCACTGAAAAATATGAAGTCTATGAAGGTACATTAATTCTCCCATTAAACAGAGGTCAAAATCAGATGACATCAAAATATATATTTCATTACAGATAATTTTACTCGATAATCCAAAAACTATATCATCGTCATAAATTTGAACAATTAAAGTATTTTTTGAATGACTTTTAAAAAAAATTATGTTCACAATTTCTTTTATTACAACCACTATTTAATAAAAACAATGGAAATCATTCCTAACAATCATGAGGTTCTTGTTTAAGACTACACAAATCATTAGATAGTTTTAAATCTTGGTTAAGACTTCATTCATTTTTAAAACAAGGGGATTAAGAAATAGAAACTTCATCATTTATAAAACCATTTAATAAATCAAAAATTTATATACATTTTATATAATTTATATCCATGAAAACAATAAAATTACTTTAAAATTCTAATTTCCGCTTACATGGAAATAGGTGAAAATGAATCATCAAAGCCTCTTCCTTCTTCTTAATAGTATCATTGTGCAGTAAACATTACTTTATTTTTTATAATAATTACATATTTAGCCAGAATCATCCTAATTATCCACATAGATCCAATTACCTACTTAAAAACATTAAATTGAACTAGTGTTGATACATTATTTATAAAAAATTGATTTAATTAATCTTTTATTGATGTAATCATGTTTTCATATTTTAAAGCATTACTTACATGAATATGAACAAAATCGTAAATAAATCTAGAAATGGAACAATAATTTAAAATATAATTTTTGGTTTTAACACCTGAAGAAACATTTACATTTAAATTTTCAACATGATGATATTTTAGAATCATCTATGATTTTGGAACTGTTGAGAAGGAATTTTCTCCCCCTCAGTTGATTCATTTATATCTTGAGGAATTTCGTCATCAAAATTGAAATATCTACACTAATTATTAATACCATTTAAATAGGAATTTAATTTTACATTATATTCCTCAAAAATAACCTTGATAGATTCTTTAATAATCATATTTAATTTTTTATAAACTCTATAATCTTTATTATTATTTGAGTAATAATGAAAAATCCCTTCATCACTCTTAGGATGGAATTTATATAATTATCAATTGAATTTACAATAAAAAAATTACAACCACGAACTATAAAGTAACAAACATTACTAATTTTAATTGTAAATAATTCATAAGGATTTTTCATTAATAAATGACTATTAAGGATTCTATTTGAAATATAACAAGTATAATAAAATTCTCCATCCAAAAATATCTATGAAAATTATAACAATTGAACATAATTCGAACCATTTTAATAACAGTTCAATTTTTTTTCTTCAACAAAACCATTATGGTTTGGTGTTCTATGAGACAAAATTTTTTAAAATGTTATTCATTTCCCAATTTTTTTCTGAATCTAAATATTAAAATTCACCTATTTTATCACTATGATTAAATATAATCATACAAACATTTTGATTTTTAACTAATTCACATAAGGCTATAAATCTAGACGTCATAACATATTAATTAGAATGAATGTATACCCAATTAAATATACTATAATCATCAATAATAACTGTGTTATATTTCATTCCACTAAGGTGAGAAATTTGAATGGTGCTAAATAATTCAATATGCAGTAATTGTAAAGGCCTATTAGAACTTATCTGATTGATGGTTCAAAACGAAATATTTTTTTATCCCTTTAAAACAACATGAACAAACATGAATATGTTCATTCTACATGTGTTGCAGTAGTAACACATTCTCTTGTTTTGAATGTTTATGTAACATTTTGACACACACATGACATAAATGTTGATTACAAAGGTCGTTTTCATTCTCTTCAACATTAGAACATTTTATATATTGAATATTAAATTTAGAAAAATCAATATTATAAATACAATCTTTTTGATTCACATAAAATAAAAATGAAACATATTTAAAACTGATTCCATTATCATTTTGAAATTTTACTTCCATTCCAAAACTACATTATTGTGATATAATAATTAAATCAATTTTAATCCTTTATCATATGTAACTTTAGAAAAAAATAAGAATTTGAAATACAAAATTTAACTAAACCATTTACTATTAAATTTGAATTGTCTCTAAAAATAATTTCCCCTCCATCACATGTGTCATAATTGACAAAATTGATGTATCTTTGGAAATATTCCAAGATCATCGAGAATCAATGTACCATATGTCGTTCTTGATACATCCATTTAAACATTCTTATAAAAATTAATTCCCTAACAATGTTTTTACCAATTCAACTTTTTGTCCAATATGATTAATTATAATTTCTTTTGGTATTCTTATATAATATAAATCATATATTTTAAGGTAAACTAGATAATAATGATTTATATATATTAATTTTATAAATCACAAGGATTGTTTAAATCTAAGAGATAAATAATTTTTGTGATGACCATTAACGCAACATTTAAAACAAGTAACAGTTGAAATAAAACTATTTTTACATTTTAAAAAAATAGTTTTATACAATTGAGGTAATCTACTATCATAACCAAAACCATATTTCTTATATTATTATATTTCCAAAACATTATCTCATGATATTTTTCATGACCATGAAAAAAATATAAAAAATATTTTTTAAGACATCCAACTTCCTTCAAATTTTCATTCAAATCCTGTACTGATTTCAAATTTTAATAAAAGTTTGATTGAGACGTAGTAGAAGTGCTACTTATTTTTTCATTTTTCAGAAGAATTATTTTATTTTAAAAAATTATATCATTGATTTCTATAATATTATTATATAAATAATTTTATGTGAAAATATTAATCCATAATTATTCAATTTTATTATTTAATTCAGAAATATTCAGGTATTTTTATTCATTGTTAGAATCAAATCATCTATAGTAAAAACGGGATTTACTGACATTATATAGTGATTCATGGAATCACAATTTAGTTGATTCTTTTTCATTTCCTGATTTCTCACTGGAATCAGTTTCATCTATACAACTCCAAATAGTTGTCAATTCCTAGTTTCCTTATTTTTTTATTTGTATATATTCTTATGTTTTGGACAATCAAGATTGATATGAACTTTCTTCCTGTGATATTAATAGGTTATATTCGATGTATTTTTTTTCAATCATTCATATCTAACTTATAATTTTATTTTTGATGGATTATTTTTACCCAATTTTTGAATCCTTTATTTATCATTGTTTTTGTGAACTCCAGTCACAATATGAGCCATTTCTTCTCTATCTCTATCCTATAAATCATAATGAGAATGGTCATTAGAAGCATAATTTTCAAATTTAAAAGCTCCATTTTGTAATATATTTTTCTCCTTGGAAACTATGTCATTCAGTTACAATTAATTTTGAATGAGTGATCCAATAAATTTATATATGGATTAAACATTGAAATCCATACATTTATCAATTGAAAATTTCATTTCATGCCATTTCAATACTATGGCTCTTAGTACTATTTCAATAAGTACAATATTTACCATATCCTCTATAATATAATTAATTCCATTCACAATTCTTATGAATTTGCGGAACATTTTGTTTACTATTTCACCATCAAACAATATGAAGCCTTGGTACTCTACAAAATGCATTGCAATATTTGAAAAGATCAATTTTTATGAGCTAAGGTGAGTATCATATATACTCATTCAAATTTAATGAGCTTACTAAGAAGTAGAAAAATGAATAAAAAAATCCATTAATAGCATAATATAAAATATTAATGATTGTAGTTTAAAACATATCTAGTATCATCAATCTTGGTAAGAGTTTCTAGGGTAGCTTAAAGCAGTGTGTACTGTTATAAAATGATATACCAGTGATCAATAATCAAATTTTTTGAGTCAAGAATCCATTTATGATCTCCAATAACCATAACCAATTCCATCAAAGTGAGGTGGATTATGAGGAATGCAAGTATTATCCATGTTCAATCCTAAATTCTTATAAGTTTATTATCCTATGATTGTGAGGTCTTGGAATAGGTTAGTACAATTGAAATATTATAACATAGTCTATAAAAGGGTTACAAAATTTCCAAAAGGAACAACCAATGATACCAATATTTGGTATTGAGAAAGATAATGATACATCAAAATTATTCTTAAGAAGGTTGTCCTCTAATATAAAATGATAGGAATCAGAATATGAACAATTGGGAATGTCAATTCTAAAAAATATTACCCACTAATACCAATTGTTATGTCTTTTAGGGTAATGGTTGATGGTCATTAGGGGGGTGAAAGACCAGATTAAAAAAATTAGAAATCAAATTTATTAATTCAAGTAATAATCAATGTAACATATTATGATTTATTAGAAGAAAATAATGTAAAGAATGCATCGATGTTTTCATGTAGTATATTCCAATGTGGTTCTACTATACTATAATACCACTCTACTCAGAAATAGGTATGATTGAAGAAAAATTGATTTTATTTGGGAATAGTAACATATTTATAGAATTCATTTATCGTGGAGGGATAAACATGACATTAAATTTTTTATGGGTAGTAGCAGCCCTTATACACTATGTTTAGAAAAAGGGGGTCACAACCCAAATAGTTCAGATTTTGGATACATGAGGTCACACACCTTAGATCCTGAATTTTGAATATGAGATCCAAAACATGATAAAATAGACAAAAAAAATAATGATTTAATGTGTAAAAGAAAAAATAGAAAAATAGATTGTGTGAGGGTGATGAGAAAAATTTTACTGATTGATAACTAGATGAATGAAAATATAAAACATTAAATCATGTTTCTTGTTTATTGGGGATTTTATCATTAAAACTCTTTATGTGAATTTTAATCAAATCAAGATTAATCAGGCACTTGAGAGAATGAGAAGATAATGAAATCGAGTGTTATTGGACGTTAAAAATGCATAATATGTTCAATGTTCACATCAAATTCTCATTGAAAAGACAAGTATCATATTTTATTAAAATATTTGTATTTATATATTGAACATATGTCTATATAATTTAAGAGAAAATGATATATATATATATATAGAGAATAAATATTCCGCATTTTTATCAATTCCACTTCCTTCATATATATAGAAAAATGTATTCATAAATATCTCCATAAAAAGTGAGGCATTGTTGCCTCTTTATTTGTTTAGAATAATTCAAAAAATGAATATTTAATATATTGATTAATTTTACTGAGAAAATATCTATTAAAAGAATTATTCAAAAAAATTTATAAACTTTTTTAAATCCATTGAAGCCTATTTAATTATCGTCAAAACAGTTCTAGAAAAATAGAACCACAAACTTAATGTATATTAAAATATTTGGATTTAAATAAACTTGAATCCAATGAAATAATTAGAAAAATATGGCGAAATAAATTATTATTTTTTCATTATAAATATATAAGAAAAAAAATTAATAACACTTCGATAAAAATAAAAATATTTAATTTTAATTCATCCAGCAGAAAACAAAATTAAAATTATCTATATATATGAATCAAATAAATTATCAACATAAAAGTATGGATTGAATAGTAACACAGGAAACGAATAGTAACGTAACATAGGGTATGCATGGTAACACAACATAGGGTATGAATAGTAACATAATGTGTGGTATGGAAAATAACGTAGGGTCTCACAACCATACTTTGTGGAAAATAATAGTATTGTATTGTAGGTAATAAATGATAACGTAAGGTATGAACAATAACATGGGGTTGTAAAACCATACTCTACAGAAATGAATAGTAACATAATATAGGGTATGATTTATAACATACTGTAGGGTATGAAAAATAATTTAGGGTTTCTAGAGCCAACATTTGGGAAATTAATAGTAATATTGCATCGGGTATGGAAAGTACAATATCATAAGTTTTGAACAATAACGTAGGGTTGCTGAACCAAAATTTACCCTATAGAAAAAGTCGAGTGGACAAGGCATACTTTGTTGGAGTGAATCTTATCATAAAATAGGATATTAAAATTAATATAGGTTTTCCGAACAATACAATGTAATATATTGAAAGTATGTTTTTTGAAAAATACTTTGAACACTTCATCAATGTAGGGTTTCCCACACATTGCGAAAAAACTACACTCATACATTAAAAATTTTAAACAAAATTTTTGGAGCTACGAACAAAAAATTATATCACTTATAAAGAATACATATCTCTAGAATAAAATATTACCTTTCTAAAAAGTTATGAATAAAATAAATCTGACATACACTTTTCCAAATATTATGAAAAAACAGAAAACGATGGCATTCTGTAAAAAATTGTAGTTTTGAATAAATGAAACCAAAACATCATACAATTTATTCACCATCAAAAATTACTTTTTAGACATCGATGAAAACAGATAAAATCAAGATATTCATTTTGTATTTATATACAAACAAGTATTACATGAATCTAACATTTTTATATTTTTCATTAAAATTAATTTAGAATCATTATAAATCATCGAACTGAAAAGTTCTAAAAATTTAGATGACAATTCATTGAATTTTTAGATTATAAAAAAAGAAATTTCAAACATCATAATAAACAAATAAAATTTAGATAAATATCATATCTATTTAATGTGACAAGAATCTCACAAATAAAAGCAATTTATTTTAATATACCATTATATCACATTGAGTTTTTTAAATAAGTTGTAATGCAATCCAAAAAAATTGTAAAAGGTTAAAAAAATGTAAAATCAAATGTAATAAAACAAAATAAAACATGCACATGCATATATAGATATTTTAGAACTCGTGTGTCCCAACATGAACAAGGTGTTATAAAAAGGGGTGAATAGTAAAAAAGTATTCTTTTCCCTCATTTGAATGAACAATGAGAGCCATTATGGTTTACGTTACAAGGATTGGGATGACAGTCCAAAATAGCCTATAGTATGGATATTCTCCCACATCCACTCACATACACTACATATGGACTACACACCCATGTGGCATCTATGTTCCATCAAACCCACTGTACTCTCTTACGGGGCACTCCTACATAGGATTTGATCACCCATGTTCTATTTTGGACAGATTCCATTTATTTTTTTTGCATAGTCTTCTGGATATCAATGTGATAGCTAAGTGGAATTCAATCCTCTATAGTAGAGGTATGACTTAAAAGGAAACATATTATTTTAATAAATCCTTAAATTTAAAACACTCTTTACAATATTTTAAAACAAATTTAAAATAAATTCAACATTTCATAATTTTTATCAATTTGAATCATTCAAAATATCATAAACTATACATTAGTTGTTACCAATATTTTATAAAAAAGAATTAATTTTATGGGCTTGTTAATTATAATGTACTCAAACTCCTAGAAAAAATGTAAAAAAATTTCTATATAAAATGGTTCTATCAATCATTATTAAATTTTGGGAAACTTTTGATGAGATTAAAATAATATTTAAAAAAAGAGTATATTTTTCAATCAAATTATATGTATTATATTTTTAATGAATAAGTGGTTACTCATAGAGGACCACTAAAAATAGAGCTATAAAATACACACTATTGAAGGTTCAATTCATTAGTAGAGGGATAAAATGGATTCATCAATAATGGAATCAAAATTGTGTTTTTTTAAATGTATTATTTGATTTTTACAATGGTGATATATGAAATGTCTATGTTTATAGGGTAGGGACCCTCATAGTCTATAATGGGATCCCGTATTCAGTGTTTTCTCACCTTGGCTGACCCATATCATCTTTTTACCTTCTCTAAAATACAACATTCCCTAATGATCATAGTATATTTTATGGACTTCCATCACATTTTATATCATGTTTGGAGTTCAATGAGGTGTTGAAGCTCTGAAAATTGAAATTTGTGGATCAATTTGAACATATCCATCCTTGAGTGGATTCAAATTTATATTTATTTTTAGATATTGGTGGTTACAAGAGTGATCCAAAGTGGTTCTTCTTGATAGAATACACATCATGATATAATTTTTCATCAGATGTGGACCTGATATTTGTGTGGTCTAGTTCACCTCACATCTATAACATATATCATTGTTTCCTTTTTATGGGGTGTTATGAATTCCATATGGATCGTGACACCCTGACTAAAACTTTTTGGGTACATTCTGTAGATCATCTGATTCGCTTAAAAACCCTTAAATTTTTCATATTTTTGGAAACCTAGATGGTAGACATTTGTGATCCATTGTTCTAACTCCCTCTATAAGTAATCATATTCCCCATGAATCTATGATCATATAGATGTATCGAATGTTCTAAATGATTTTCATTGTATTATTTTTGGAGAGAGTTCATGCATAAACAACTTGCCTTCCTTGAATTATGGTTGGATTTTTTATTTTCCTTCATGAAAATATAACAAACCATTGTTCTATATTAGTATGAGGGTATGATAGGTCCTCATGGGTTGGATGAAATACTGGGCAGAAGAGTATTCATTCCAATAGCCGTCTGGGAGAAGGCGGTCCAAAATGGTGACTTCTGTGGTCGAAAAGAGAATTTCTAGGCAGTGCGAGTTTTGTTATATATATGAGGGTAGCTAGTAGAGACTTATTTTTATATAGATTACTTCCTATAGATAAATGTAATGATGGGATATAACCATCAATTTTAATGGGGATATTATTGAGGTGATAGTTCACTTCAAAACATCATATAGGGGTTAAAAAGGATTGTTGAAAGAATTATTTATGAGGACCTCAATATATAGGAATGTGATTGGAATGATTTTAAATATTGTATTTTGGTGTGTGGAATAAATGATAGTTTGATTAATATTTATTAATATACACAAGAATGGGAGAATATGTGATACTATTTTGACAACCTTCACATGGATGATCCAGAATTTGAGGCATTTTATTTACATGGGATCTATTATAGAGTTAAGACATCTAATGAAAATTAACATGATTTTAATAATTTAGTAATCGATTTTTGTATCATTTGGTGTTTTATATGAATTAGACAATTTACCAACATTCATTAAAAGTACATTAATTAATATAAATGTTATATTTAAGTCATCCATTGTCTATAGAAAATATTTTTCTAAATTTGAATGATTTCCCCCCGAATGGTGACAATGAAATTAGTAAAAATTAATTGTTCAAGGTATACTATAATAAAAAGGATTTTTTTTATTTCTCCTAAGTAATATTTTGGTGATCTTAATAAAAATTAGGGGTTGATTTGGCCATATTTAGTGTAAAATTCCTTGTGATTATCATCATTCCATTGATAAGAGAATTTTGGTTTGGATGATTAATTGGTTAAAATAGGAATTATAATAGTGGGTGTTTCAAGAAACTATTTATTATGAATAATATAGTGATTTGAGTAAAGATGGATCTCAGACTACATAATGATAATGTACTTCCAATGTGGTCAACTAAAGGTAAACAACCCTATATATTGATGTATTTCTTTATAATTTCACATGGGAAAATGAGAATCCATCATTAAATTGTTTAGAGGCCACGGTGGAATCATGATGTGGATGTTATTTTTTGGTGATGTTAGACCACTATTCATGGTACTGGGTTTATTGGTGGTTTATTTTTCATAATAGGAAGTGTAAATTAATTCTGATCATTTTAATTGGTTTTTATATTTCCAATCAACATTATATGGATCATCCCCATATTGTAGTTTGATGGATACGATAATTTTTTATGTATTTTTTCATGGAGATGTGCATAACATGTCTTATGGATGGTGCAAATGATGATGTGATGATGATTCATAAAATATGGAATTAACACTAATTCAAAAGATACATAAAATGTGCATAATTTTCATAAAAATTATGAAGCATTAAATTGATGACCTGATACTTGTAGAAATCGAAGGAATTGAAATGAATTTATTTTTCTAATAAATTCTAACTGAAAATTAAAAAAACACAATACTGGAATATTCTTTATAATAAAATAATATACTAAAAAATAAATTTATTTAGTAAATTTAGATTTTATTTTTGTGTGAATTTGGTTGATCATAGGTGATAAAGAAAAATAAATTTATTTTTGGGTTTTATCATTTTATAAAGAGATATTACTGTAGAAATTTTTCAAACATTTACACATTTTAATTTTATTCCCCATAGATATATCCCAGTGTTGGTGGACCAAGTAAATATTTTAATTTAATTTTAATAATTTATATTTTTTCATATTTTATTAAAATTGTATTTGGGTTGAGGGAATAAATGTTTTATAAGGAGGAACATGATTCTCACACAAGTGGTAAAATGATTAGAAATAATAATATCAGCTTAAATGATTAAATTGGTTTTGAGAATCAGTTCAGCATAATCCATATCCCTTCACAAGGTGCCTTAGAGACATTAAGAAATATTTTATATTCCGCACCATAAGGCTGGTCTGATCCAATGAAGGAATCATAAGATACTAGAAATTGTTCCCTAATCATTGCCAACCAATATGAATAATTTTTTTATTGATTCCACTTTATCATCCGAAGTTATGTTTTCATTAATGTCCTAATTTATATTATTAGATAGTATAATATTATATTCTTGATATACATAAATAAATATAATTATTTTCATTAAATCATATTGATTTGTTATTTACCTGAATGCATCCATAATGATAAATAGATTACCATAGGGTCATACATCGTTAATAATTATAACCATCATCATTTGTTTCTACACATTAATTTATCAATATCATCTTTAAACCCCCTATTTCATCCATAACATTACAAAATCATATCTCCTTCATTATATTTATCCTTTCCCCAAATATCCATAACATATCAATTTTATTAATTCATTATTTCAAATTAATTTTTGAACACTAATAACATTCATTGGAATATATTTATGATGAGTCATTATAGATTAGAAGACATGGTCATATTTATAGTTATAGTAAATAGTCTATCAAATGTTAAATGATCAACCTCAACTGTGCAAAAATACCACTTCCATGATATTAATAAAATATATCTCTTTAATTCAAAACAACTAACCACTCATTATTATTATTATAATCCTAAAATAAAAATGATGGTATTAATAAATTGTAAATTTTATGTTTTATATAGTGGTATAAAATATATCCTATATCATTCCA
The DNA here is from genome assembly GCA_963277665.1 of Viscum album. Classification (NCBI taxonomy): domain Eukaryota; kingdom Viridiplantae; phylum Streptophyta; class Magnoliopsida; order Santalales; family Viscaceae; genus Viscum; species Viscum album. The sequence goes on from CAUJRU010000612.1 coordinate 401,369, forward strand.
TAAAAATCTAAAATATTCCCAAACAACTCATCATAGACACTAATGTTAGCATATTAAAATATTGTGGTTCTCTGTACTAGAAATGTTTTATATAAAAATCCTTATTTTCTGTCCTCAACCAAGTATAGCTCATTAATTTATCATCAGAGTTATTCTACGAGTGATCTAAAATCCTTAGTATTTCCATAGGAGGGACATATCAATTTATATAATTATAAAGATAAAATCAATCACCACAAATCCAACAATTATATGTAATATAGAAAATACATATTCTTGTGATCCTTATAATTGTCCATAGTTGGTACAAATAGTTAAAAGATATTGAAAATAGTTTGGGGGTTGTAAAAAATATGCAGTTATTTCATGATTACATATCTTGTTAATTAAAAGATGGTTTCAGGACTTCTTAATGTCACTTAAGGATGATTGAATAATAGGGGGTTTTAGAAGATGTTGCAAAAAACAACAGTGTAAGGGAGTACCCCACAAAATAAATCGATTATATGTATGAAAATTGAAAAATGACATTGAATACCATAATAATCCCTCACTTATGTGTATGGTTGTTTTGGGCAGGTTACAAGTTTTATATCACTTTCCATTCAATATTGGTTATTGGATTTTGATAAAATATTGGCTAGTCTAGTAGGAATCACCGAATAAGACTCTAATATTTAATGGTGATGAGTATAATTGTTTAAGATGAGAGGATATCATTTTGGAGTAGTAGTATAAAGACATTAATGGTAAAAAATGGTTTTATGAGTGTGGGTCATTGGTTTGTGGAATATAGAACCACATTATTGTCAAAACCCATGGACATGTGGTCATATTGAATGGTTTTACCATAGTCATTTCTAGCCATGGTTGGATTATTGAGGACACTAATGTAAAGGGAATAAGAATGGTTATCTAATTTGGTATTATTCTAAAGTAATAAGTACATCAATCTAGGTGACAATTTTAGAGAGTATAGAATGATTATTTTACTCATATAAGGCCATGTTATAGTTTTCAGATATAGAATCCTTATTGCATTGGTTTTCAAAAAAAATCCACACTAAAAATACGGGACCTAAAACAATATTTTGATTCAATTAAACAAGGAACCCATGATAATTCCTCATCTATTACATTGATATTGTATATGTGGTTAATTGAGGAAGTGTAATGTTTTTTACTTAATATTTTTTAAAATATTCTTCCATCACAACGCATCATAAATTCCACATGAAACTTTTTAACGTGAAAATTTCCCTCACACAATAATGGGTTATACCATAGCATTATTTATTTATTATATATAATTTAATAAAATGATATATATTGGTTTTATATGATAATTTTGTGATTATGTGTAAAAATTTTATATAAAAAACATCGTTATAATTAATAATATTTAATGAAACATTGCCCTTGTGTTGGATTTAAACATGTTCATTGATTTTGGTTTGAATTTTAGTTTTTAAATTCGTACATCCAATTGAATAATTGGATGAATTCTATGAAAAAATGAATATTTATCAGAAATATTTAAGTCTATAATATAACTTATTTATGAATAATAATTTATTAGATAATTGGGATATTCATTGTATATTATGTATTTGTTGGTGATGTGGGAATTAATTCATGTGTATCAATGATAAGACTAGAAAAAAGAATCAGATTTACACATCTATAAAGTATTTATACATGGTTACTGGAATATATTGATGAAGACACGTGTAGATTTGATTTATTTTACATTTATTTAAATATTCTATGACTGACATACATGTTGATATTATTTTAGTTCCCATCTTGATAAGTGTTTGTGGAAAATGGAAAGTGGTCATGAAACATGGTATATCTATGTGTTCATTCTATAGTAATAATAACATACTAGTGTATTAGTGGTAAATACTAATATTAACATGTCATTGATATGTTATCATTGAGGTATATATTTATTGAAAAACCATGTAAAATTTTAGTTCCCTTCCACATCATATTTCTGTATTTTATTTGCATTAAAAATATATTCATGTTGACTTTTAGAATGTGAATATGTTATAATATTATGTAATATAAATAAAGGCTTATGTATTTTCACACTAATTCATCCTTATTAGGGTATATACTAGGATAATGGTAGAGTAATTCATATCGAATCAAGTGGTTATTTGTACAATCATTGGAGATATTTGTGTATTCATGGATATAGTTGTGAACACAAATGAACATCCATAATTTCATTTAAGAAACTATCATATATATAAATGAAAGTGATAAGATCACATAATATATATAGTTAAATTTAGGATTACTATTATTTGGAAGATTGGATATAATGAATTGATCCTAATAGTTAATAATAAATTGAAGTTAAAAGGTAGTTATATATTGATTGTATTATGGATTAAAATGGATTATTGGATGAACAGTCAAACCAAATATATGTGAATGTGATAAGATTTTCAATAACCATGTGTACACATGGTAAAAATTTGAATATTTTTTAAGATGATAGCTATGTGAATAATGTAAAAATACATGCCCGAAAATCAATCAAATTAATCAGAAGAGGTGTTTTATTGAAAACCAAGATCTATTGTTTAGTAAGCTGGTAAAGTTGTTACATTCATTCAATTTCATTGTTCGGAAATAAAATCATCATACAAATAAATATGAATATCAAAATATTTCCCAAATTTATAGTCTAAAATCATTCATTTGTTAAGAGATGATTCTCTATTATAGGCCTCTTAAAAAATTTCCCAAAATTTGGTTTTAAATGATATTTAGGTGAAATTGGAGAGTTCTATAGATATTTTATATAAATATAAGGTATTTAAAGATATTGAAATGAAATAATTTTAGGTGGGTGATAATGATGAATATATATAAGTTATTATTTATTATAAATTATTACACGTAACACTAAAAGAGGGAAGTGTTGATTTTATATAAATCTTCCCCTAGATTGTACCCTTTATTAGAAATTTGGATAAATAATTTCTTTGTGTCCAAATTGTATTGATTAACAGAGTGTTGAGAAGTATTTCTCTCTAATTAAATTAAAAACATTCATTTATAAATATAAATTTGTTTTAACTGATTCCAAATAAATATTCATAGGAATTTCCATGTTAACAATGAATAGAATGAATCATATTAAGATCTATTTAAATGAATTGAAATTGATTTTAATACAAATATTAATGTATATATTATATATATTTTATGAAGAATAAAACTAATGAAGATAAATATTATCATGTTGAAAGATATATAGAAATGTAGGTTGATTTTGAATTGGTTCCTAAATATCATGATTGATAATAAAATACGATTTTCCAAATTAAGGGGTTTTGGGGAAATTTTTTTTAAATATGAGGATGATCTTGAAGAAAAATTTTATCTTGTTGATATATTTGTGAATACATATAATTATTTTAATAAAATTATGTTGATACTATGGGAAATAGATTAAATACTAAGGAAAAAATATGTTCATTGATCATATTTCCTTATATATCAAAAAAAATCCAATAATATTAATAACCATGATTATGAATTTGAATCATAGAAAAATATTATTGAAAAATAATTAAAAATAGATGGCTCAAGGAAGAAAAATTAAAATTTTATATATAAGGTAATGTTTTTAAATATATGGTAAAATTAGGTACACATTCAAATAAAAAAATGTTGGTTCTTCATGGTAACATGGTACGGGTAAAAATGGAATTTTATTGGATTGTGAAATATCAATGATGATTTTTATATTAATGAAATAATTGTGATATATTTGGGGGGGAAATGTACCCATGAAATGAAAATGTATCATCAAGAAAATAAATATTGAAATTCAATATATATTGTGAGCGGTGATAAGAATTGAATATTTCAGTTAGTAAAATGATTATTTAATGGTTTTTGGGGGTTATAATAATTCCTAGGACAATGATGTAGAAAGATATATAGCACGAGAATATAATGGAACAATGAAATAGTTAGTTATAACATACTCATCATATCGGGAAACAAATTCATTCTATGTTTATTGTTTATATTTTTAATCCATTTGAAATAAAGATGTTCAATATATTTAGAGAATATGAATACATCCTTATTCATGAAAAATAATGAGGATGAAAGGAAATATGATTTAGTTTTCATGAAATATATGTTTTCTCTTCTTGATAATGAATAATTTACTCTAATTTATTGTGATGAAATTGATGGTAATATACAGACATATGTCTCAAATCATATAGAAGTAACATTTAATATGAAGGTATGTTATATACAAAGAATGTATAGGAATTAATTGGTGATGGGTTTGGAAAAAATATTTATATTTTAATCTGGTCGAGAGTAGATAAAATACATGACCTGATCATTTTTAAAACGAAAATATATTGTGGAATTAATAGTTATGACATGTTAATCCAATAATAAATTATAACTACTCAAAATTAATAGTTGTATTAGATATTACCAAGCTTATCTAAGACATGGAATAATTATTTCATTCTTATAGACATTGAAATATTGTTCAAAATCCATATAATATAAAAAATAAGAGAGTGATCGGTTTTCTAAATTTTATTCACAATATGTTCTAATTGGATAAGAAGAAACAAATGTTGAATGGTATTTCAAAATACTTTTTGATGAATATAGTAGTATGTTGAGTTTCAGTTTTTAAACAATGAAAGGAGGATGTTTTATATTACGTCAAGAGATTCTAGAGATGAAAAGATAACAAAACCAATAGAACTTTTAAAAAATTTGTATTGAATGACATAATAGAGTTAGAATATTATGATTTTTAAGACAATAATGAAAAAAAGTATTAGGAATGTTTTTTCATTGATTATGACTCCCTAATAGGATGGGATGGTGGGGAGAAGAAATCCCTTGGTCAATGACATGGAAAATCAAATTTTTGATAGATTGAGGAATTTCATTTCACAATTGGAATGAAGCGATCATGTTTTAGTTTATAATAAAAATAGTGTATTATATTGTTGAAATGTAGAAAAGTAACTATAAAAGAATATGAGATAAAATGAAACAATATATTATGTATCTTATGTTGTATTGAAGTGTTTCATCAATTAAAATAAATGAAATAAGGAAGACATTGTGAAACTACATATGAATAAATTAATTTTACTGTAATCATTAAATAAAAAGTATTATAAATGTTTCAATACGATTATTTATAATATTGTTAATAGAAATGATGTAATTTTATTGGAGAATGAATCCAATGATGATTATGGAATTTTAGTTTTGAAAAAATGGTTTAAATAACGTAAATAAATATATAGTTACCATGTTTTTTATCTCATAGAAAATGGGGATAATTATTTAAAAATTTTAATTTTATTATTACAAATTATTAATCAAAACCTTATACCCAATTAATGATTTGATCCCCTCGTATTTTTTTCTGTTATCCATACATGTGTATGAGTAATGTAAAAAAGCACAGTATTGAATAATTTATAGGTATATGACTTCAAATCCTAAACCTTTCTAGGTTTCAATTTATTGCGTCATATTCTCTTCAATTGAATCTATATATGTGGGGATACAATATATCTTCACAAAACATTTGATGAGTAATCTCCTTAAATACACATAAAACAATCCACTGATATTTCTATTCTTAAATTGATCATATTACCCACCTACAATTGAGTTATGTATATTATAATCTCACCATTTAAAAAAATCTCCTAAATAACTTATTATAACCTCTCATTTGGATATTTATAATACCTCCAAAAAATTATTCTACCAACCCCCTAAAATCTTCATTGAATAGTTATTCCATCGAATTATCCCCTAGAACCATTTATGTGATAACCTTGTAATAATTTAATTCCATTTATACTATTCTATAGCAATATATATGAACAATTATCTCTTTCACTATAAAATTACATTAATGTGACTCATATTATCTTATATCATCATTGATTTTCATTCAAATCATAGAGTATCATTTATGTTATGATTTACCACTTTCAATACATTATTGATATTTTTCTCTAGATAATCAATATCATGGTTCACATATTAATTATTATAGTAAAAACGTTATGTCCCCTCTCAAATAGATAATATATTCACATAACAATATTCAGAATAAATTTCTCAATATTTACTGTAAACTTAATAAATCATTATATTTTTTGATATTATTTTACAAACTAATGATATTTTAAAATTAATCAATTCAACTCAAATTTTAAATTCCAATTTTTATAATTAAATTATATATTCAGTATATATTACATAGTCATCTATATTACCTCTAGTCAATATCCATGGTCTTCATGACACATTAAAATGCCCACTAAAACATATATTATCACCATTCCCCAAATAATGGATCATGAATTTATGTAATATTCATATTTTTTAAAAACAATACATAGTCATCATCCAAATGAAATATGTGGATTTTAAATATACTTGAATACATCTACTGATGAATATATATTGACACACTCTGATATGTAAACACCATAGATATTGGGAACTTTGATTTCAGCAGCAAAATATCTACTTAGATATTCCACCTTATTTCATTTCGGAACATTGTCACATTCTTGAAGATGGGGTTTGGAATCCTTGAATACCATTTCAAAGCATCATTTGATTTATTTATCCTTTAAAATTAAAATTCTTGAAATATTTATTTTTTACCATGATTGAACATGAAATTTTCTTATATTTTAAGTAATATGAGTAAATTTTCCTACTACCTATGACATTTAATTTCATATGATCAACCCTATGGGTGACTCTAAATAGTGTGACATCAAATTCATATAATATCATAAATTAATATTTCCCACACTATAAAGCTTTATGATAATGTATGATGATTAAGGCTTTAAATAGAGATGTTATGTGGTAATGTCATACACTCAAAATATGATCTCTTTGATAAAGGGCGATGTTTGACACAAAATATTAACATTCTACTAAATACATACAAATAAGTCCAATGTTCAATCACTTATAAGTAATATAATGTCATAGGACAAAATTAAGGTCTTTTGAAGTCCTCAAACATATATAATCTCCTTTAAAAAATAAGTCCAAACTTTTAGACTCAAATGAAACTAACACTTTTTGATCCACATGTATGATTTATTTTGAAATGTATTGAATATTTGACTAATATAATGAAATATTTATATATGTTATTATAGGGACATATTAGTTTATTTCATATGGTGTTTTAGTTATTATTTACCTATCATTATTATATATATTTTTTGAAATCACTATTGATATTTATAAATACATGATAACATCCTATGATACAGTAATAAAATTAGTGTGGTTTTACTAGAAAATAATCCCATGTTGGGATACAAGATAGTGGATGTGACTAGAGAATATATTCACTTTTTGGTAATATAACAGAAAGGATAAAAATGATTATTACCATGATCTTCTCCAGTTAATAATGAGTATGTCTATGACTACAAACCATACTAAACACTCAAGTGGGATATTCAAAGGTTAATTCACATTTTCTATTTGAACAATAATAATGAATGATAATGTATAATATTTCATATCCTATGATAATAAAAAGTTATATGTGACTAAATTAAAGTTTCATATATTGAAAATTGGGTTTCATGATTTTTATATCTAATGAAATAAATATTATTATTTTATAATTTATCACATTGATTATTACTTCTAACACAATTTTTTTTATTTTTCATTATGGATTAAACTAGAATGAGTCACAAAAACATTAAATGTAAGGAACAAACGGAAACATTTATTCTAGAGGAACAAAATGTGTTTTGGATTTATAATGAAAAATATTGTTTCAATTATTATAAAAATTTCAAGGTCTATAAAATGTGATAATATTCACAATTAGTGGAGGATGGAATAATGTACTCATGAATCCTTCATGAGGAAATATATAGTTTATTTTTTGAGGATCACTAATCTACATATTAATATGAAATATAATATAACAACAATAATGATATTTTATTTTCTCAAATTATTGTAGAATCCAAAAATTTATTTAGTTTTTATATATTTTGAATGGGGAATAAGATCAATGGTAGACTCTTATTATGAATTGAGGAAAAAATTAATAAATTAACTCTATGGAGTTGGTTGTGATTTGGATGTTATTTTTGAATAATTAAAATCCATTAATGTATTCAAATAAAATATTGATGTTGTAAATACCTGTAAAATTCAAGGGATTTTTTTTTAATTTTTTTTGGAATTTTACTAGAGTGCAATTTCTGACGATACATGATTACGGGGCCCGGTGTGCCGGAATCTTTATCTGATGTTAATATCGGGTACGTTCTGTGAACGAACGAGCGGGTTTTCCTAACATTTGAACCAGTTCTCGGAAACGAATTCTGAGGCCACCAATGGAATCGAAGCACCAATAATTTCTTAGGAACACCTTTTCTGGAGTTGTGTTTGCTTGGGTGTGATACTTAATTGGGTTAACTAAAGAATAAAATAAAATACAGTGCAACAGATTTTATTTTTATTCAAGGAATATAAACCTAAGCTAAGTGGTTGAGTGGGACCCACATCCTAACTAATCCACTAGGTAGGATATTAATGGGGTGGGGCCAACATGAGCCCCACCCTTTCAACTTCCTCAACCCCTATTAATTATGGTAATGGAACCGCACCCCCCACCCCTTTTAAATGAAGTCAACTCGTGCGTTTAATTAAATATTAAACACCTATATTAATTGGGTGGTTTAAACATTGCAATTAATTCAATTAATTATTTGATTCATTTTTGAATTTCAAAATGTTTTGGCTTGTGTGTTAATTAAATAAGACAAGTCTTCTTCTTTTAAAGGGGGTTCGTTGTGCGAGAGGACTTGGGAAGAATTAGTCGAAGCCTTGGAACCTTTTCTCCATCCTTAAAGAACGCGAAGAATGCACCGTCGCCAACGAAGAATGCCAGCCTCCGACGAAGGTTGACAAGAACGTCGGATACTCGGAGATTGATGACGTGACGCTGACAAATCTTTTCTCCGCGACGCCTTCTTCTGTGATGTGCAATTCCGCGATGATCTTTCGTTCAACAATGCTCGAGGTAGGGGATTATTTGTCTGTTTTGTTCGTGATTACTTTCATCGCTGTTTATCATCTTTGTTGAGATGCCTGATATTGCAATAACTTGAGGAGGTCGGACCGTACAAACATGGTCGACCCTCCTCCCTCATTGTTTGTTGTTTTGTTGGCAGCACGAGCAACGCAGCGCGGTGTCGATGCACTGCGCGGGAAATAATAAAGTCTGGGCGGAGAAGCGTGGCACCATTGTGCGGCGCCATTGAAAGCGAACAAAACCGTGATGCCATCGCGCCACGCCGGAAAACCTGGAAGAGACCACGGCCAGAGCGGGGTCGCGGCGGAGGGGCGCGACGTCGTCGCGCTGCACCGGACGGACCAAGGCCGCGACAGAGCAGGGAGCGGCAGCCGGCTTTCGGGCACTGGTGCCGGAGCAGGGGGGTGGGACCGCGGGGTCCCGTGGCTGCAGCACGGCCGGCCAGCTGGGTCGGCTGGATTCTGAGAAGAGCTGGGGGTCGTAACCCCCGGCTGGCCAGCAAGAGAGGCCCCCCACATGGGGGTCGCGGTTTCGCACAGGGGGGCAGCCCCCCCCCCCCCCCAATCCGCTCGGTAGTTACAACCGAGCCGCCTGGCCAAGCTGGCGAGGCCATGCCACCAGGCCGGGCTGCGCCCTAATGGGTCGGACCCGGATCCGGTTCGGGCCGGGCCCGAAACCCCTATTTCCAGACCTATTTCGGACATTTTCCCATATCATGGGTTTTGGACCTCCGATCGACGCATCGTCAGCTGCAATACGATCCTTGGATCGAGACGGTCGTTTAGGTATATTACACCTGAGGTTTTGGAGAATGTTGAGTTCGTCCGGGTTGGTTTGTATTAGAAACCAACCAGACCCTCCGAGCGGAAACGCTTATAACTTGATATCCGGACGTCCGATTGACGTTTCGTCGACATTGTTGGTTTACTCTTAGTGAGACGGACCTTTCGGCTTACTCCACTCGAGTCTTGGATGTAGTTGGAGTACAGTCGGGTTGGTTTTGACATAAATACCAACCGAGCCCCTAGGACGAAAAAGCCAATAACTCTCAGACCGGGCGTCTGATTGACCCACCGTCAGTGACGTTGAGTTCCTATTGATGATAAAATACATTTGGATACATCAACTCTGGACTTCATGTCAGTTGATGTATCAGACCCTCGGCTCATGGAGCGGACCCTCCCGAGCGAGCTTGCTGTGTGCGGGAACCCTAGAGCTGGCTGCGACTGTAATGATGATGAAGACAGTACGGAAATCCTCCGTGGGTTCGATAGCGACGACTACAGAACTCAGAGATCCTCAGTAGATCAGTGCCACTGATCCTGTGTGGGTCAATTCCTATGTGGGTCAGCGCTTAGCGGTACTGTGTGGGCCAGCGCATACCGATCCTGTGTGGGTCAAATCCTGTGTGGGTCATTGCGGGGGTTAGTAGATATTGATCCTTTATGGGTCATTGTGGGGGTTAGTACCTAACGATCATATGTGGGTCTGACGGCTCAGATGAATCAGTGGCTACATCTGATCATCTCTATTGTCTTGTGAAGAAGTATACCTGTGTGAGCTGAGTCTTGACTTTTCAATCTTAATCTTTGATAATGATTGACTTGATATCCTATGTGGATTACGTTATGCTTTCCTGTGTGGATTTAGTTGTGATTTCCTATGTGGAATGGGTTACATTTTTCTTTGTGGACTAGGTTGTACATGGGCTCGGGTGTTGGAGCTGAACTGGAATTGATGACTTAGATATATGTATGGGCATATATCTAAGTAGTGTGGGATGTTACTTCATGATTGTATCTTCCTTTGTGCATTATCCTTTGTGGATTCTGGGAGACCTACGGGGGTCTCGAGGTCCCTACTGAGTAGCGTATACTCACCCCTTCATGGGCTATGCCTGCACTACGTTGTGTTGGTTGCAGACGATGGACAACGCTGATCGTTGTTGAGGCTTGCGGAGCAGGTCAGTACCTGGAGGTGGACCACTGGGCGGGACGTACTTGGAGTAGACAGTTGGACCTGAGGAGCTGTGGAGGCTATCTGTACCCACCCTTCCGGTGGGACTTCCACTGGACGTCTTGACGATGTGACTTTACTTTTCAGTTGTTGTACTCTCTTTTTCAGTTGTACTTTACTTTCAGTTTGGGTTTGTATTCTGGCCTACTTACTTTTCTGCACTTAATATTGTACCTAGTTTTAGTTGTGTTTACTTCTGGTTGCTTACTTTGTGTGTTTGTTTACTTTATAAAGGTAATTCCTTCCCTTTCTTTTGTTAGGATTTACACCTTGGTGCTAACAGCCCGCCCCTGGCCTATGGGAGGCGAGCTTGGGGTAGTCACAGCACGGGTCCCGAGGACTGGTCGTGACAAATTGGTATCAGAGGAGTTCGGTTCTACCGCAGAACTCTGGACTCTAATACTTCTTCTATGTGAAGCAATAGCGTTAAGGGTATTGAGTGTGTTATCAGTTCAGGGATTCTAGTGTTGGTGCGGAGGCAGACGTATCCGTACACCAGGACACTAACTTCCAATTTCTGACCTAATGCACGAAAATATTGATTGCATTTGTGTTTCAAGTTTTCTTTGTGATTACTTTGTGTCAGCTCACCAGGTATACTGTTTTGACCGTGGCGCACATGTCTTTTTTCAGGATGGCCCCACGACGGCAGCCATCTAGGGTTTCGAGCGTTGTGCGGGACGACAGCCCACCGAGTGATGAGGCCTCGTTGTCGGGCCCTTTGATAGCAGAGGCACCGGCGGTACCACTACCCACTGAGCCACCGATGCTAGCAGCCCCAGCCACGGATAGTACACGTCGCCTTAGCGCATTGCATGCGTTTCAGCGTCAGCGACCACCGAGGTTCAGCAGGGAGACATACCCTCAGGAAGCCGAGGATTGGCTGGAGGCAGTTGTACGAGTTTTTAGGTTAGTGCGGACACCAGCTGACCTCATGGTGATCCTCGCAGCGAGCCTCCGGCACATGGCAGCAGGAAGATGGTGGAGCTTGATGCTCCAGGAGCATGACAAGGCATCTCTTCTCTCAACGGACTCTGAGAGCCTCTTCCGCTCAGAGTTCATCCCAGCCACCCTCTGTGTAGTGCGCATCCAGGAGCTTCTACAGCTAGGGTAGGGTAGCATGAAAGTCACCCAGTACTCGGTGAGACTTATCGATCTCTCGCGCTATTCGACGGACATGGTATGAAACCCATTCTTCTGGGCCCAGACCTTCGAGAAGGGACTGAGGCATGAGATCATGGCATCGATGATCTCCCTCATCATTCCAACACAGGCAGGAGAACTAGAGAAAGCTCTTCTCATAGAGAGCTTTCTTGACGACACTATGCTAGCAGTGAGACCTACCTCAGGGCGGCACGTAGCAGTGTATTCTATAGCTGGAAGTCGACGGATGTCACAGGGGTCCAGGAAGGTCGGACCATCAGGCAGACGACCTCAGGACACTAGCTCAGTGGTGAGGGGCACACGGCACAGAGCCAGTCTTTTGAGAGGCAGACAGTGCTACGCATGCGGTGGGGAGGGCCACATGGCTCATGACTGCCCGACCTTCCATGTAGAGGAGCAGCAGACAGTTGAGGGGCCACCCATGCAGAGGCAGAAGGTCAACTGTGGTGGTCCACCGAGAGCAGGAGGATGCGGCAGGGGAGCTAGATGAGCAGCAGGTGGTGGGAGACGCTTCGAGGTTTTAACACCACCACCACCAGGAGGTCCACCCCTACCACAGGGAGCTGGCAGGTAGAGGCAGGCACAGCTTCAGGCAGTGGAGGCCTACGACCACGGCTCACCCGAGATGATTCGAGTTATTATCTGTGTCTACTATACCCTTGTTGCAGTTCTTATAAACATAGGAGCGAGTCCTTCCTTTATTGTCGCTGCCCTTGTTCGGAGCAAAGAGATTTCGACAGAGTCGTTGGCTCGATCCTTACGGCTAGAGACTCTTACGGGAGCAGACTCAATGATTACACATTGGTACCGGCAGTGTGACCTTACTCTAAGAGGTGAGATCTTTGGATAGGATCTTCTTGTAGCGGCGTCGAGGCCTTATGACGTCATCTTGGGCATGGATTCGTTATCTACAGTCCATGCTCAGATTTACTGTATTAGGCGCAAGGTGCAATGTGTTCGCACCGATGGAAGCAGGTTCACCTTCACCGGTGAGAAGAGAGCCTTTGCAGCACAGGATGGACTCACGCAGAGGAGAGGACAACCCATCACTCATCAGTTGGCTAGCCTCATCCTAGGAGCAGTTGATGTGCAGAGTCCTAGTTTTCCTGTAGTGGTGGATCAGTATGCGGACGTTTTCCCCGATGACGTAACAGGGCTACCTCCTCATAGAGAGGTAGACTTCTATATTGATCTGTACCCTGGGACAGCCCCGATATCCACTCCAGCATATCGGATGGCCCCTGTTGAGCTTCGAGAGCTATGGGTACAGTTGGAGGACTTGTAGGGAAAGGGATTCATCAAACCTAGTGTTTCACTATGGTATTCACCGATATTGTTCTCCAAGAAGGCAGACGAGAGGTTGCAACTTTGTGTTGACTATCTTCGCCTGAACCAGGTGACCGTGAGGAATAAGTATCTACTACCGAGGATTGAATACCTCTTCGTTCAGCTCAAGGGAGCACACTGGTTCTCAAAGATAGACCTTAGATCAGGCTATCATCAGCTCAAAGTTCGAGACGAGGACATGCAGAAGACGGCCTTCAGATGTCGGTTTGGCCACTATCAGTACTTCGTTATGCCATTCGGCATAACCAACGCTCCAACAGTGTTCATGGGTCTCGTGAACAGGATCTTTCAGCCATACCTCGATCGATTTGTCATGGTCTTCATAGACGACATTTTGATATACTCGACCACTGAGGAGGAGCATGCCTACCACTTGCGGTTTGTACTAGACACACTCCGAAAGTACTATATTTATGGAAATATCTTGAAGTGTCAGTTCTGTTTATGTGAGGTCCACTTATTGGGACACGTCATCTCTGAGGTGGGAGTTTTGGTAGATCTTGCGAAGATTGAGGCAGTTCTATCTTGGGAGCCACCGAGGAGCATGACAGAGGTGCGGAGTTTCTTGGGGCTAGCTGGGTACTACCTGAGGTTTGTGCCAGACATATCCAGAGTTACGACACCACTCTCAGCTTTGATGAAGAAGGGGAAACCCTTCATGTGTTCAGACAGATGTCAGCAGAGCATCCATGAGCTAAGACAAAGATTGACCAACGTGCCTATCTTGAGGCTACCGAAGGAGGGAGTATGGTACGTAGTCTACTGCGACGCATCAAGGACCGGACTCGTATGTGTCCTGATTCAGGAGAGGGCAGTGATCGCCTATGGATCACGTCAGTTGAGGCAGGTTGAGCAGAACTATGCTACCCATGACCTGGAGTTAGCAGTAGTGGTCTTCTCTCTTAAGGTGTGGTGACACTATCTGATGGGAGAGATCTTTATAGTATACTATGACCACCAGAGTCTCAGGTACATATTCTTGCAGAAAGACCTGAATCTCAGACAATGGCGATGGCTCGAGTTCCTCCAGGACTATGACTTTGAGATATTCTATACTACTGGAAAGAGGAACGTAGTAGCCGATGCTCTCAGTATGAGGACAAGCATTCGGCTACTCGATAAGGTGACGAAGCAGCTAGCTGCTTTGCAGATATCCTTTGTGGATAGAGAAGGAGCATCATTTCTTCAGTCACTCATAGTCACGCCTTCACTTCTACAGTGTGTTAGAGAGGCACAGCGTGGGGACGCTGACTGTGAGACGCGGCGTGCGCATATATCCTCAGGATAGGCACCAGATGTATTCTCTTTAGGAGGAGAGCATGAAGTACTTTTCAAAAGATGTACCTTGGTTCCAGTTTCTTTACCAGAGGAGGTGCTGAGAGAGTTTCACACTTCCCCTTTGGTGGTACATCCTAGAGCGGCGAAGATGTACCAAGATCTTAGAAGACAGCACTGGTGGCCGGGTATGAAGAAGGATGTGGCAGAGTTCGTTTCACGATGCCACACCTGTCAGCAGGTGAAGGTAGAGCACCAGGTACCAGCAGGCATGGTACAACCCTTGGAGGTCCCAGAGTGGATGTGGGATGGGATATCTATGGATTTTGTTACTGGACTTCCATGTACTTCCAAAGGACACGACTCCATCTGGGTGATTGTCGACCGACTCCCCAAGTTGGCCCACTTTTTACCCATCAGAGAGCAGGGTTCATTAGAGAGCTTGGGACGTCTCTATGTTCAGAAGATTGTAAGGCTTCATGGTGTGCCATCATCTATCGTCTCCGATCGAGATGCTCGCTTTACTTCCAAGCTTTGGAAGGGGTTGCAGGAGGCGTTTGTGACACAACTACTTATGAGCACCGCCTTTCACCCACAAATAGATGGTTAGACGGAGAGGACCATTCAGACTCTTGAGGACATGCTCCACGCATGTGGCCTCGACTTTGGTCATAGCCGGGAGGAACACCTACCCTAGGTGGAGTTCGCGTACAACAACAGCTACCACTCCACCATCGGGATGACACCTTACGAGGCGTTGTACTACCATCCTTACAGATCACCACTCTGCTGGACAAACCCTAGGGAGTCATCACTTGTGGGACCATAGATGGTCCAGGCCATGACGGAGAAGGTCCAAGTCATCCAGGAGCGGATGAGAATAGCTCAGAGCCAGCAGAAGTCTTATGCCGACAGGAGGCGGAGGCCACTAGAGTTTGAGGATGGAGACCATGTCTTCTTGAGGGTCTCACCTCGATGGGGATTATGGAGATTTGGTCGAGGCGGTATGTTTTCTCCATGCTTCATCATACCATTCCAGGTCCTCAGCAAGATAGGTGAGGTGGCTTATCTCCTGGCTCTACCACCTCAGTTGCACCGGGTGCACGACATCTTCCACGTATCTCAGCTGAGGAGATACGTGCACGACCCGACGCATATCATCGACCATGGGGATCTAGACCTTGACGATGGGGCGACCTTTGAGGAGGTCCCGGTGGAGATCGAGGATCGACAGGAACGGGTCCTACGTGGATGGTTGATACCTCTAGTGTGCATCAGATGGCAGCACAAGAACCTCTAGGAGATCACTTGGGAGCGGAAGGCTCAGATGCGTGCTCAGTACCCACATTTGTTTACCTAGTTTTTGATGTATCTTTATGGGGACGTAAATCCCTGAGGTGGGAGTAATGTAAAGACCCGTGAAATACAAGGGAATTTTTTTTTATTTTCATTGGAATTTTACTAGAGTGCAGTTTCTGACGAAACTAGATTCTGAGGCCCGGTGTGCCCATAATCTTTATCCGAAGTTAAGCTTGGGTACGTTTAGTGAATGAACAAGCGGGTTTTCCTAACTTTTGAACTAGTGCTCGGAAACTAATTCCGAGGGCACCGATGGAATCGAAGCGCCGGTAACTGCTTAGGAACACCTTTTTTGGAGTTGTGTTTGCTCGTGTGTGATACTTAATTGGGTTAACTAAAAATAATAATACCGTGCAACAGATTTTATTTTTATTCAAGAAAGTGTTAACCTAAGCTAAGTGGTTGAGTGGGACCAACATCCTAACTAATACACTAATTAGGATATTAGTGGGGTGGGGCCCACATGAGCCCCACCCTTTCAACTTCCTCAACCCCTATTAACTAAGGTAACACACCCACACCCTGCCTATTTAAATGAAGTCAACTCGTGCATTTAATTGAATATTAAATGCCTCTATTAATTGGGAAGTTTAAACGTTGTAATTAATTCAATTAATTGTTTGATTCGTTTTTGAATTTCAAAACGTTTTTCTTGTGTGTTAATAAAATAAGACAAGTATTATTTTATTAAAGGGGGTTCTTTGTGCAATGGGACTTGGGAGAAATTACTTGAAGCCTTGGAACCTTTTCTCCCTCCATGAAGAATGCGAAGAACACACTGTCGCCAACGAAGAACACCGGCCTCCGACGAAGGTCGGCAAGAACTCCGGATCCTTGGAGATCGATGACGCGACGCTGACGAATCTTTTCTCTAATATGCGATGATCCTCCTTCCACGATGCCTTCTTCCGCGTTGTGTAATTCCGCGACGAGCCTTCGTTCAACAACGCTCGAGGTAGTGGATTATTTGTCTATTTTGTTCGTGATTACTTTCATCTCTATTTATTGTCTTTGTTGAGCTGTCTGATATCGCAATAACGAGAGGAGGTCGGACCGCATGAAAACGACCGACCCTCCTCCCTCCTTGTTTGTTGTTTTGTTGGCTGCATGAGAAAGGCAGGGCGGTGTCGATGCACCGTGCAGGAAATAATAAAGTTTGGGCGGAGAAGCGCGGCGCCGTTGCGCGGTGCCGTTGAAGGCAAACAAAACCGCTGTGCCGTCGCACTGCACCGGAAAACCTGGAGGAGACCACGGACAGAGAGGTCCACGGAGGAAGGGAGTGGCGCCGTCGCGCCGCACCGAATGGACTAACACCGCACCCTTTGGTCGCAGCAGAGCAGGGAGCGGCGACCGGCTTCCGGCCGCCGGCGCCGGAGCAGGGGGGCAGGACCGCGGGGTCCTGCGGCAGCACCACAGCCAACATCTGAGAAGCATTGGGGGTCGTAAACCTCGGCTTGCTAGCAGGAGCGGCCCCCAAATGGGGTCCGCGATTTTGCACAGGGGGCAGCACCCCCCCCCCCCTCGAATCTGCTCGGCCGTTACGGCCGAGCAGCCTGGACACACTGGCCAGGCCGAGCCGCCAGGCCAGGCCACCTGGCCGGGCCACGCCCAGGCTGGGCCCGGCCACACCCTGATGGGCCAGACCCGGACTCGGTTCGGGTCATCCCGGTTCGGGACGATCCAGGGGGTCTCGGGCCGGGTCGGTCCGGGCCGGAAACCCCTATTTCCTAACCTCTTTTTGTCTTCTGCCCATATCATGGGCTGCGGACCTCCGATCGACACACCATCTGCTGAGATGCGATCCTTGGATCGAGACAGTCGTTTCAGTATATTACACTTGAGGTTTCAGAGAACATTGGGTTTGGCCGGGTTGGTTTGTACTCAAAACCAACCGGGCTCTTGGAGCGGAAATGCTTATAACTTGAGATCTGGATGTTCGATGGATGTGCCGTCGACTTTGTTGGTTTACTCATAGTGAGACGGAACTTTTTTCTTACTCCACTCGCGGCTTGGATGCAGTTGGAGTATGGTCGGGTTGGTTTTGACATAAAAACCAACTGGGCCCCTGAGACAAAAAAACCAATAAATCTCATACCAGACATCTGATTGACGCGTTGTCTGCGACATTGAGTTCTTGGTGACGATACAGAACTTTTGGATACATCAACTCCAGACTTCCTATCTGTTGATGTATCAGCCCCTCGGCTCGTGGAGCGGACCCTCCCGAACGAGCTCGCTGTGTGCGGGAACCCTAAAGCTGGCTGCAACTACGACGACGATGAAGACAGTACGAGAATCCTCTGTGGGTTCGACAGCGACGACTACAACACTCAGCGCTCCTCAGTGGATCAGTTCCACTGATCCTGTGTGGGTCAATGCTCATCGGTCCTGTGTGGGCCAGTACATAAAGATCCTATGTGGGTCAGATCCTGTGTGGGTCATTGAGGGGGTTAATGCCTATCAATCCTTTGCGGGTCATTGCAGGGGTTAGTACCTAACAATCCTGTGTGGGTCTGACAGCTCAGATGAATAAGTGGCTACATCTGATCATCTCTATCGTCTTGCGAAGAAGTATACCTATGTGAGCTGAGTCTTGACTTTTCAATCTTAATCTTCGATAAAGTTTGACTTGAAATACTTTGTGGATTTCGTTATGTTTTCCTGTGTGGATTGAGTTGTGATTTCTTATGTGTAACGGGTTATGTTTTTCTATGTGGACTGGGTTGTACTTGGGCTCGGGTGATGGAGCCGAACTAGAATTGATGACTTAGGTATATGTATGGGCATATACCTAAGTAGTGTTGGATGTTACTTCGTGATTGTAACTTCCTTTGTGGATTATCCTTTGTGGATTCTGGGAGACCTATGGGGGTCTCAGGGTCCCTACTGAGTAGCGTATACTCACCCCTGCACGGGATATGCCTGCACTATGTTGTGTTGGTTGCAGACGATGAACATCGCTGAACGTGGTCGAGGCTTGCGAATCAGGTCGGTACCTGGAGGTGGACCACTGGGCGGGACGTACACGGAGCGGATGGCGGGACCCGAGGAGCTGTGGAGGCTATCTGTACGCACCCTTCAGGTGGGTCTTTCAGTGGATGGCCAGACGTTGCGACTTTACTTTTCAGTTGTTGTACTCTCTTTTTCAGTTGTACTTTACTTTTGTTTTGGGTTTGTATTCGGGCCTACATACTTTCCAAACTTACTATTGTACCTAGTTTTACTTGTGTTTAATTCTTCTTACTTACTCTGTGTGTTTGTTTACTTTATAAAGGCAATGCATTCCCCTTCTTTTGTCAGGATTTACATGTTGGTGCTAGTCGCCAGCCCCTAGCCTATAGGAGGTGGGCTTGGGTTAGTCACATCACGGGTCCCGAGGACGGGTTGTGACAGACGTAATACCTTGAGATAGAGAAGAAGGATAAGGATCCCATTAGTACCAATTAGCATAATTTTACAAGTCATTTCATGTACTCTATGGGTATTATCATCAACCTAAAAAAGAAAATTTGACCAATTTATGAGTTATTTGAAACCTTGTCTATGAATGGTGTTATTAAAATGAGACATCCATATTTTTGATGAAATCATTTGATGTTTTATCAGTGTAAAAAATATATTTTTTTTGTTACCCATTAATCTTATGGTTTGGATAATAAAATAAATATGGGATTTTAAGTAAATTCAAAGAAAAAAATCCATGTTTAGATGAAGATGAGTCATCTATTATATCAGATGTGTTGAATAAAACATGGTGGAAATCATCGCAAGGGAAATATTAAATTAGTTAGTTTATAAAAATAAGTTCAATGGGTAATAGAATGTGAAATTGATGGTATAATTTTATATGATGATTAACATGAATATAATTTTCTATAAAATAAACCAAACACACAATAGGGTTTTAAATACATGGTGTGTGGAAACTATTCTAACCAATGATTGAATCCTAGTGTTAATGTTGAAGATCAATTTCAGTAACATATTAAACCTTAGGATGAATGAAAATATCATGCAATTACTACATCTAGTGATGGTTATGAGAATTAAGTGGTGATATGTATACTTACTATGTACTTTAGAACTGTTAATGTATTGTTCTATTATATTTTTATATACTCTATCATATATGAAATATTTTCAATTGTTATCACATTACCACTATAACTATTTGATGTTGAATTAGAAAACAAAACTCATATCAATAATATGATATCATCACATGGAAGTCATATTATTTTTATTGATGATAATATGTATATTATTCCTAAAAATAATGATATTCTCACTCTATCTAATATTTATGTCATTTTATAATGGATTGGATCTAAAAATATTGACCAAATAACCATTTCTATGTAATGGTATGCTATAATTTAGATTTGTAATGGTATTTTGATTATTTATCTACATGAGTATGAATATGGTTATCCTATCTGAATTAGTTCTATTTAGGGGTTTCAATTCCTTTTCATAAGTGGTATTTATCAAATAAGGTTTTTGAGATACTATAAATCTTTGTTATGCCTATTTTATGATATGTTTTTAATGACTTTTGGAATTATTTTTCTCTTCCATCAAATTGTGGGGATTTGTTTTCAATAGAACCCATACCAGGTGGTACACACATTTTGTAGGGATTTTATATATTATCCCTAATTGAGTTTTAGAAATTGATGAAAAAATACATGATATATTTTTAAGGGATTCATTGGGTTATGGGAATAATCATGGGGTGAACCTATTCTTACTATTGGGAAAAAATCTAGATCATTGAAATTGTGGATTTGACATTAGGAAGATAATATGATCGTAACAATGAATAAGTATCCCATAACCCATATTGAATATTTTTTGGATGAAATTATTATAAGTAAATACATCTCATAAATTGAGCTCTATTCTTGATACTATCAATTGAGCATTAATAATTAACAAAAAAAAGGCATTATTCCATATATCAAAAATAAATAGTGAATTTTTGTTGAGGTTATTTTTACATACAAATTAAACCCCAATATTTTTGTATTTAATTAATAGAGTATTTATACATGACCTTATTAAATATGTGGTAATTTTATAAATGATATTTTTAAATACCCCATGATTTATGAAGATCATGAATATGACAAGATAATTGTGTTACAGACCATGAGGAAGGAGAAAATATTTATGAAACTCTGTGAGTGTGGATTTTAGATATATAAAGTACTACTCATGGGACATTTTATAACAAGATATGATATATTAATTGATCATTTTATTTCATAGGTTAACAAACATTATCCCACACCTATAATTATTACTCAGGTATATTGATTTTTTGGTATTTGATAGCTATTATCTTTGCATTGTAATGAATTCCAAATGTAATTCTAATCCACTAAATATGTTAACATAGATGAGAATAAATTATTTTTGTACTAATGGAAGAAAATAAAATATCATGGATCAAAATAAATGGTTTCTTTGTGAATCTATACAAACACTAGATTATAGTGGACAAGGTATTGTGATCTATAGTGATGAATCTATGAAAGGACTGAGAAATATTCTTATGAATAACAAAATGGTGACAACATATGCCCTTATGTAATTAAATTTTCATTGGTAGAATTATCCAAACCATGACTTAAATATTTCAATGGTTATATTTGCATTAATTATATTGAGGCATTTACATTAGGGATAATTGTGTTAAATTTAAACATTTCATAAATGATTAAATTATATAAACTCTTTGAAAGAGATGAATATGTTCTATATAAGATTGTTGTAGTTGAATTATGGTTATGACTACTCAATATATTTCTTCCATAGGAATGTGAAATAGTTGAGAAATGATTTTGGTATAAATGGTCATGTTAGATAATATTTGAAGATAAATACCAAATATTAAATATTTATATGTTTATATGGTTTGGAATTGATATCATTATGGAATTTGGGAAATATTGTAATTCATTAATGAGTTTTCTACCATCTATTTATGTGATGAATAAATAGGCATATATGTATTATTAATAGTTTTATTATAAGCTGAGAATTATTCTTAAGTTCGACCCTAATTATGATTCAATGATAACAATTATGAATAATTTTTTTGAAATGAAAAAATTGAATTTTTTAAAAATTTATTTGATTAATCCAATAGACCGTCAATATCAACTCATATAACTATTATAACTCTGTATAGTGACAGTAAATAGAATTTTTTTTGGTATTACATGAGGACATATATTGAAGAGTATGTATCTTAGTGCATCATATGCCAACAAGATAAAGTATGTTGGTATAATTATAATGGGATCATATAACCATTTTCCATGACTATGCTAATATAGGTATATGGAAAAGTGAAATTAATTTAAGGACACCAAATACATATAATGGGAATAAAAATACTTGGGTTATAGAAGACAACCTTATAAGGTCATCATTTATATCAAATAACATTTATCTCCTCAAATTACTATTATCATATACTTTAAATAAGTGGAATGATTTTATGGCTCAACACATATAATTGAATATGATTGAGATAGGATGATTACATAATATATTTTGAGAAGTGTCAAGTGAGAACTAGAAACAAGATTGGGATTTAGTATTAAATGTTCTCCTAAGGAAAATGGTCAGTTTAGAGATCCATTAATATCAGTTAATATATAATAAGACTTTGTTTTAAATATTTAATATGGGGTTGGAATCAATGCATTTCTCCTATTGAATTTTCTTATATTATAATACATTTCCAGGGAATTCATATAGTTACCTAGAAGACCAATACTGAATGATGTTTAGAATTATAGATTTCATGGTTGATGATAGAGAACAAAAACTATTAGATCGCAATATTTCTATGTAAATGAGACATTTGTTTAGTTCCATTCAGAAACACATCAAGGTAGATCATATTTGATAAAATATTTATTAATAAAATCATTAGAATTATCTAGAATTTATAGTTCCTGAGAATGAATTCATATGAATTTATACACAGAAAATGTATATAAGAATAAGAATGATAGAAAAGATGATCCCTATTTAAATTTTAAAATTCATGATAACTAATCAAGTAGATATAGAAATGTATTAATGTGGCATGATTTATTCACTCTTTTCAAGATATATTTTTGTTTATTAATTTGATTTTAATTTGTAATTAATCATAAAATAGATAATTGAAAATGTTTGCAAAAATATATTTCAAATTACTACTCATTGATTATTATTATATAAATTATTATTTTTTTGTAATTATATATTCTGTACTACTATAATTAAAATTTAACTAATGATACTATTAAAAAAATTGAATTTGTGAACAAAAAATTAAAAAAATTGATATTTATTTACAATAATTAAAAAAATAACTATAACTGCTACAGTTTAATGTCATGTGTTTTCATGCTGGTCATCTAGGGGTTCAACATTTCCAGTGTGTAATTTGATAAAAAATACACCAAAGTTATATTTTCATCCTATAAATAGTAAAACTTCCATTAATTCAGTGTATTTACTTTCATATGCATTTTTGGAGTCCTATTATGATGTATCAACTGATGTAAACATGGTGAAAGCCTCTAAATCCCATTTTTCTATCCTATTTTAAATGAGTTGAAATGTGGGTTCCACTAAACACTATATTGAAATAAATTATAATGAGAACTAATCTTCTAAATATCCCACATATCCTTCATATTACTAAAGTTTCTCCTCCTATTTTCACAGTATTCCACTATCATAGAATGGAGGGTGCTATTTAAATTGTTGATTGTGGTGGGATCATATATTTAGATTGAGCGAAGAATAACTAAATAAGAATACATATTTATTGGGATGTAATTTCTATGGTGTTTGATGTTTCAAATTATGTGGTAGACCAAAATAATAGGGGTTTAATCTATTACATGTGTCATTTAGCTCCATTAATAGTCACTTAGATTGGGTGAAATTATAATGTCAACAATGTATATGTTCTTATTTAGTTATGTGAACCTCAATCTCTTACATCAAGACTCAATTAGCTATTTTCAATTGGTTTATTATAGGGATTTAGATATGTGGGGAAACACCTACACAAAATAAATGGATATATCAAGGGAATCAATTATGTCGGGAAACACCTACATCAAGATTCGACTACATGAACAACATACTACATAGCTGATTAGAATATTTTATTGAGAAATTTATACATTTTTAAAAAGCTACATCATCATGAATGGATATGTGGAAATTGGTTGCAAGGAAAATAACTCAAATAGATAAAAATGGATATCAATAAAAAAACCCTATATTTAAACAAATAGTTTTGTGACCAATTTGAATTATCATTCATGAAAATAAACATCATGTATTATGAGAAGATTAAAATCATACAATTAAATATTTCATAAGGAATATAGAAACAATATCTAGGATGTAATTAAGAGATGGTCAGTGATTAACAGTAAGTCATTATCGACCGAAAAGAAGATGTAAAAATTAATATCAACAAGTATCAAGATAAAAAAGGTTAAAAGATTGAACAATGAAATATGAGTCTAGGGAAAAAAGGGATATATCAACAAAGGTAGCAGGAATGTGGGGTAATGAGTAGAATAGCGTTTTTTTATTTTTAATCACGTGTTTTTGAATTATTTTTATTTCTATTCTCATTCCCATTCCAATTTATTAAAACATTTATTATATATAATGAGTTACATTGTTATGATATATTCCTAAGAAATTTATGGTCGTGCTGAGGTTGAGCTATTAAGAATTTTTTTCCCGCTAATCTGTTAGGGATTTTAGGAGCCCAAAATATTTTTCCTAGTCTTATTATTTATAACAATTAATTGATTGAACTCAATGAATTTTTTTGGGTTATTGTTTTATCTAAGAACATTTTATTTTTAATTGATAAATATAATAGGACATATCATATATGAGTCACCTTCTAGGGTTCTTCAATGACAGGGTAAAATATGGATTTAGTTGATAGTCTGATGTCTCCTTCCACCAATAAACTAGCCACTTTATAGGGATAAAAAGATACATCTCTTGGTTCTATAGTGACATACCTCGGGATAAAGGAAAATAAAATAAAATAAACAAATATCAAAATTATATTTCCATTCAACCAATTTTTCCTGATATAGTCATTGAATTTTATTCACTTTATTAATATTATTTTATAATCCTCGGACCATGGACCTCTTTTATATTCCCAATATATATCCAACCAGCATTACCACCATCATTTTACATACTATTTTATTTTATTTTTTATGAATCTTGTTTTGGAAACACAATAACATTTACCCTTGGTTCAATTCTTCCTTTCCATGTTACTAATATTTTTTGGTGTTATAAATATATAATTTTCCTGATTTTCAATGAAGTTGTTATCAAATATTGGAATTTCTATTGGGGAATGGAACATATGAGAAATGTTATAGATTAATGAAAAACATTTAATATTATTTGAGTCCTAAGAAGGGGTGAATTAAAAAATGGTCATCATCTAATGTTGTATGAAAAATAATTCTAAAATTTAAAATAAATCAGTGATTTGAATGATTCTAAGAAATATTCCAAGATAATATTGAGGATAACACGCACCATCAATCAGTTAAAAAATCTTAACCAAGACGAAAATGTAATCTCTCTCCAAATGGAAAATGAATTAATTAGTAGAGTGTTCCTCAAAGATTTTTATTTTTCCAATGTATAAAATAAGTCATCATGAATTTCGATGAACTCATGATACCCATACAATGTGACTTAGAAATACAGCCTCCATATGCTTCCATCTTGTCATAGATAACCCTATGTGGATTTGCAGGATTTTATTAGAGAATTTTTGTTGATCATTGTATTACATTCTATAGATAAGACTATGTGAAGAAAAATTAAATATGAGTGTTTATTAATTTTTTCTATAGGGTAATGAAAAATTAGATATTCACAAGTTGTTTGAAGATATATTTAATACATGAGATAATCATTAAAATTTATTTTTTATTATGTTTTAGTAATAGAGTATTATTTCTGAAATTGGGTATTAAACAACTTGGTTATTACAACATGAAAGTGAACTGTTCTATGAATAATGTGATAGGTCTAATTGTATTCTTAAACCATTCCAAAATCATAAATGCACACCCCAGTTTCTCATAAATATTTAATATAAAATTTTTATATAAATTCATAAAATTATACCTGACTAGTCGTCAAGAAAATATTACTCTAAGAAAATAGCTTAAGAGATGAACAATTTTTTCATCAATTTGACACAGAATTCCGAAACAAATATTTAACATAGAGAGAAATTTTTAGGAATGAAACAAAACCCAAATTCCAGTACAAAGAATAATATTTTGGTGCTCATAGTGAAAAGGATCTACATACCTTGGGGATGAGTGAATTGAATGGTGAATGTGTATCTATTCACATTCCTTCTTGCCAATCATCTATATTCCTTATCAAGTATTGAAAAATATTATAATTTATAGGTATTTCCCTAGTTTACAAAAAAGATAATATTAATTTTAAAATATATTCATCCAAGGATACCAGAAGCATTCCAAATTTTAATAAATGGAGTAGGGATTTTTATGATAGAGTATGGACCCATAATTTTATCATAATAGAAAGAAATTTGAGCCTTAACCATGGGATGAACCATCATGTTCACTAGATGAATTCAAAATACTTTTCCAGAAAATAAATGCTAGGTTCTATGTGAAAATATAAAATAAATATTTTTATGAGTAATTATAAAAATCTAGTTTTATGATCCTAGTGTTTCATGTTGAAAAAAAAAGTCAGTAATTTAGGTGTTAAAGGTAATAGAAAGAATCATAGAAATATAGAGTCCAATATTAATTATATTTCTAGGGTGGTAACCATTAGGTGTGGTTCCCAAACTATAAAAAAAATATTTCACAAGATATCCCAATTAAAAACCCTATTAAAATTCTATAAAAAGATTTAACCAAACATTATAAGGTTACATATCATGAAATGATGATATCATAACTAAGATCCATTCATAGCCTACTCTAGCTACATAAAAATTAAAGTTAGAAGTCATAAAAACAATGAACAGTAAATCCAATAATCTAATTTTATTGTAAGTTGAGATAGTTCCTAAAATTGTGATGAAATATTCCCCACCCCTTACATTCCCTCAAAGAATCAATTATCCAAATCAAAATTCATATTATTTTAGTGTTTCTCAAGGTTTTTAATAAGCATAATGTTGATATCCCTTTTCGAAGAAATATTATTCCAATCCATTATTATTTAAAATCCCTATAAATAATTTATTTATGTGTGAAATCCTAGAATGATATGGATAACCATAATATCAAATAAGAGTGTAGTACAGTCCTATGGAATATGATACCTCCCAAATGATAAGACCCATGGTGTTTTTTATTCCCTAAAAATTTGGTTAAAGGGTTGATAAAATTAATTTGTTTTGTGATCCTAGAAATAGTAACACTTTTTTATAGTTATTATTTTTATTGAAATTTTTTCTTTGAGTTACAAAATGCAATAAACTTATTTTAGCTTTTTGATGGATCTGTTACCCACCCAGTTGGTTGGGTAGAGGAGTTTCATTTTGGATTGGGTAAGATACCATTTCCTTCATAATTTTTTACTATTGATGTTGAATATGATCATGAATCCCCTTTTATTCTTGGAAGAGATATTTTTTATTTGGGTGTATTTCATTACTGATTCTAATTGGAAATAGTTTTTTAACATTTCAAAAATAGATGGAGGAATTTAATTTTTCCATGTTTTACAAAGCCCCACACTAGGACCATGTCTTTCCATGAGATTAATTTATGAATGATGATACTTTTGAAGATGAGAAAGATTAATATTTTTCAATGATTATTGATGAATATAAGTATACACAATATTTTTCTAGAGAATCATGTGTGGGTTTTACTTCATAAAATGATAAGGATAAACTGGATGAATATAAGGGTTATTCCTTGTTGATATAGATTGATTTTTTGAATGTCGTATTTTGACCTCACTTAAGTAACCTTCAACTAGACTACTCTTTTTTCAGATTAATATTGAAAAATAAAAATATTTTGTACTTCATAATTTCTGTTAAATATTTTGGAAATTCTACCCACCAAACCCATGTTTCATACTTTATTCCATATACCCCCACCCATTGTGGATCTCAATCCACTACAAGTTAACGTAATGAATTCCTTCGTAGGTTAATACTCAACAAGATCATTAATAATTTATTCGATATAATATTATTGTTAATAGTTTAAAATGGTTGATCGAATATAGAATATTACATCTGCTATTAGATAGTCTATTTATGAATACAATGAAATCAATACATGTCTTTGCATGTATAAAATACCAATAGAACATGAACAAAATATCTAATTAAAAACATAAAGAATATTATTTCATACACTGATAGAGGTCGTTAGATATGAATTCATCAAGATGTTGGGTATATGAATAGTTTTTCTAATCTCTGATCGTCATTGTGAATGCAGGGTGTAATTTTTCCCTAATAATGGTAGTGTTGAATTTGTAATAAATTATAATAATGAAAAAATTAATGTTGAAAGGAAACCAATTGGAGGGTATATATTTATTATTTAAATCACAAATCTACCCCAAGAAAATATCATTTATAAATTCCATTCTTGGATAAAATTATTTAAATGGTGAATG